>OY759250.1:20909503-21255503 GCA_963662185.1 Eilema griseolum | reverse complement strand
GGTAAAGGTCTATGAAGCGGTAAAAATGTAACAAATATTATACATTTCTGAGAGACGCGAGCGCGGTCCGTCCGTCTTTACGCTGGCTAGTTCAAAGCGAGACTGAGTGTCTATATCACAAAATGGCGGATGGACGAACTACACTATGGTTAGTGCGGGCGGGGAGATGGGTATAGAAAGGGTGTGTTTCCACGTCAAGAAATACAGCTTCTACATCGGCGCAACCATTCCCCCCGGCTTGAAGGGTTACCTTCGAAACGACAAATGCGAAACAAATCTAAAGTCTAATCTAAATCTAGGTTTGGGGAATAACAACTAAAATATAAACCTAGATTGGAACTCGTGCCTACTGCTGGCTAGGCAGAGGGCAGAGGCGAACAACCGGGCGCAGATACGATCCGGTTGCAGTTTTAACCCGTACAACACGAGTTACCCCGCGGGAATCGGGAAAAACTTCCTCTACTACTCCTCGGTGCGGGATAATGTACGAAGGCTGGGTCCCGCCAGTGTCCGCAGGCGCAGGTGAGATGTAACCTTTATCTAAATATTCGTTAACAACCTCATCATAGGCCCGCTTCGACTTTGGGGACGCCTGCATCTTTCGTTCCAAACAAAGACGTTTTTCAGCGGATACACGGGAGCCACCGAGCGAAAACTTGCGGATGGTAGACTCCAGTGGCGGCTCGACGGTGCAACAGAACGAAGCAGTCGAGTGACTAAAACTATCTATAGAAGCGGGTGCGGAACCAATTATAACAAAACCCAGAACTGTTTCCAGGGCGTGCGGAGCGGGGTACGTCGGTCCCCCTTGAACCTTACGTGATAGCTGGAGGTGCGGGAGAATCGAAGCGCCGATCAATATATCGACGACTCCAGGAACAGCGTAAGTCTCATCTGCTAAAGGCAAATCTTTAAATTTCGTTAATAAAGACGTGTCAACCGGGACGGTAGGCAACTGTTCAGCTATTCTATCTATAACGAGCGAATCCATGTCAAACCAAATATTATTATTAAAACGAGATCTAAACCTTGTTTTAACGGTGCCACGAACAGCTGACCGTAAGCTTCCAAAACCCTTCACCACTGAGCGGGTTGAACGCTTATCAACATTGAAACCAAGACGCCGACAACAATCTTGAGTAATAAAATTACTTTGCGAAGCGCCATCTAACAGCGCTCGAACAATGCGCGGCTTACCTAATGCATCAACAATAACAACGCGAGCGGTCGCAAGACACACAGTAGTGAGTGCAGCACTAGCGGAGAACGAACACAAGGTGACGTCATCCGCGGCGGTCACCGGGCGGGCCGGAGCGCGCGCGAGCGCGGGCTGCGGCTGCGGCGCAGGCCGCCGTGTGTCACCGCTCGACGAGCCAACCGTGCTCACATTGGATGCGGCATTACTATTCTCAAAATGAAGCAAAGTGTGGTGTCTCGCTTGACATTTGCGACAACTATTTCTACTATTACATAAAACAACGCGGTGTTTAGTACCGAGACAATTAAAACAAAAATTATTAGCGCGAACAAATTTATAACGATCACTAGGCGACAATTTTAGAAAACCAGGACACCTGTACAGTTGCGAATGATGAGTGCTACACAAAGAGCAAACAGGTGACTGTACACGTGCTGGTGCGGTACTAACATAAGTATGAGTTGACCTCAGTGACTTCGATGACGCATCTACTTTGCGTGCAGAATCCACAACTATCTTCGCGCCTTCATGTTTCGATGAAGAGCGCTGCAATACTTTTATATGCTCGCGAACAAAACTTTCTAAGTCTTCGAACTTAGGAATTTTATTGCCGCGATGATCCGACTCAAACAAACGAATGGTTTCGGAATCTAATTTCCTTAAACCCATATACAAAAATACGAAGTCGCAGAGGTCATCAATCTTTAGGTTCTTTACGGCGCGAACAGCTGACGCGAAAGTATCTAGAAATTTCTCTAAGTTTTGATCGTTACATGCCGCAATAGATTTCAAATCAAACATCTGATCTAAATAGGCGTTAGCTACCGATCTTTTATCCTCATACCTAGCTTTCAAAGTATTTAAAATTAAATTATAATTCTCGGCACTAAACGTAATTCCAGCGCAAACGGTTATAGCTTTACCAGTCAATTTTTCAACGAGATAATGCAATTTTTCGTGATCTGTCAACGAATCGTTCTTATCTATCGTATTCTCAAAACTATCTATAAATAGACACCAATTGCGAATGTTACCATCAAATTCGGGTATTTGAATTGGTGGCAACTTAGGTCGGTCGCGAGTGGGGTTGGGTAGGTCAGCCGGTTTCTCCAAACTCCTAGCGACGCGTTTGATACGACAATACAAATCGTCAAACGACGACAAGGCTTGATAACTCACTGAGTAATCGGGATCCAAATTCAACTCTAAAACATTGATGTCATGTACTAAGGTTTCGAAATCCGCGCGTAGACTATCTAAGTTTTCTATAGAACACAAGAACGAATCTCTGATGACCAAATCAGAGGTTTTAAGTGCATTATCATAGATCGATTGTACGCGAGAGTAAATCATTTCTTTTTTAGCGTATAAAAGTTTCAATTGAACCTTACCGGTCTTATCAACCTTTGGGGACATGTTTACAATTAAATCTCAAACTAAAGTGCGGTAAATAACAAATATGAAATGACTTAATCTTAGCGGTACAGAGCAGCGAGGCGGCGCGAGCGACACTCGGCAGATAGGTAGGTACCTACAACTGTGAATGCACGCTTGAACAAACGCGCATAGCAACAAGGTCGTACCTACGCGATGGTCGCTGTCTAGGTTCAACTATTATTTCAGAGATTAAGTATTGCGTAATATCTATTCAAATTAAAATACTTTCGTATGAATTGGGATGAGATGCGAGCGAGGTAGGTACAGCCACGTGTCTACCCACGCAGGTACTAGGCAAATACGACGTGAGCCGAGAACAGCGTAATTGAAAAAAACAAAAACAAAGCCAAATGCGTTAGGTATTACACTGTGCCTATGCACTAGGGTGTCTGAGTATACCTAAGATCTAAGCCTAAATGTCTGGATGCGGGGTTTTCTACTAAAATAACCAGGCACTTAGGTGCGATGCGAAAATTGCGAACTACGATTAAGTGTTGATATGATACCTAACCTATTTATGTATTAGGTAGGTACAATGCGAGCCAGCGGCGAACGGACAACAAATTCTAAGCCTAAGTGTCTGGATGCGGGGTTTTCTACTAAAATAACCAGGCACTTAGGTGCGGTGCGCTCATTCCCATTAGAATAATAACAAAATACGAACTACGGCTAAGAATCCGGCTCGATCCGGACCAAAATGGTGGCGCTTGGCCCAACGTGCGCGAGTGGACTGTATTGCGGGGAAGCAGATAACTGTTCTATTGACGCTTTACACACAAAACAAGACAGGTGGCCGGGCTGCCGCGGATTCGATCCAGGCAGTGAATGCAGCCCGAGAAATTAGGAGAGGATGCACTAACCTTCACGACACACGTGTTTTCATCGCAGCCGGTACACGGATCTTCTCTTCCTTGCTCAGGAGCTGCCGTCAGCATCACTAGATCGCTTGAGGAACACACGAGAGGCACAATCCGATCGGTAAAGGTCTATGAAGCGGTAAAAATGTAACAAATATTATACATTTCTGAGAGACGCGAGCGCGGTCCGTCCGTCTTTACGCTGGCTAGTTCAAAGCGAGACTGAGTGTCTATATCACAAAATGGCGGATGGACGAACTACACTATGGTTAGTGCGGGCGGGGAGATGGGTATAGAAAGGGTGTGTTTCCACGTCAAGAAATACAGCTTCTACATCGGCGCAACCAGTGATCGCCCTCAGTGCAGTGTCAAGTTGATTAGCTGTATATTGTTTACGTTTTGGTCGATCCATGTTTCTGTAATAAATTTATTTATTTATTTAAATATGTAATATGCACTACTAAGTTTAGAATATACTATAAATGGATAATATCAAATCGTAATTAAAATTACAATTTGACTTCTACCAATAAATTTTAGTGATTCTCTGTATTTAAGCTTATATTTTATTTTAATTTTTATGTTATTATGGAATACTCTACTTTTTTATGGTAACTATGTTTATTTGAAAGAAAATCCTAAATAAAAAAACATGTAAATTTACAAGTAGATCGGTAATAGGTATTACTAAAGGAAGTCGTATAACCTATTACCGACCCAATGAAATGTGTATGAATAGGGTAAATATATGTGGTTTATGTACATTTGTATGATTTTAAATGTTGGGGTTGCTATAAACTTTTAATAATAATGATATTGCAACTATAAAAAACAATATTTATAAATGATACCTCCTTTTTCATTAAAATATTTACATAAGAACAAAGATATTTTTAAGGGTACTAATGCTCTTAAATATATATGGCGCTAATAGCTCAAATACAGGTTAACATACTAAGGAACTGAGGTAGTATAGCCTACTGCCTATTAATTGATGCATTTTAACAAAAATCATGACACACAAAAGATACGAAAAGTACTTATCAGCGACATGGATCGTTAATAGGAATAAAATTTTGAATTTTGTCCCTATTACCGCCTATTTTTAATATTGAATTTTAAGCAAAATGAAATAGTATCTCATTAAAATTATTTATTGTTTATGTTCCTGAAAGTATTAAAAATGCATCAAAAGAATCAGAAGTTACATTAAAATGCGTGACGATTTAATTTTCTGCTAAGAAAGAAACAAGAGTACTTACGTCATCGGGAATGCCACACTATGGAAAATGCACTATCGCCGGCGTCCACTGAACTGAGCAATTATTCTATAAATTGTTGAATTACGCACACAAACAAGAGATGAACATTTGCAATACAATTACATCTTCATTTTTTCTAAAGCAACCACTTATGTAACTCTAATACATCACATTAAAATGATAGTTTTCTAAAAAGGGCGGTAATGAGCGCTGATTTTAAGGGGTCGTTATTAGGTGCGTTTACGTTACCGTTCCCGATTCTCTGGGTGGTACATTTCGCCTGAAAATTAACTTTTTATCCAAATTTTTATTGTAAACAAACCGTTTTTCGGCGATATTTCCAAATTTTCACAGGAACGCCTACCTAACCGATTGCACCACCGTGTGGCTGCTGACGAGACCTTTCCGTAGGTACCTCTCGCGACTCGCTGGAATCAGTACTTTTTTGGCAAATCGCATTTTTAAGAAACGCGCGCCCCGCTCGCCCACCCGTATTTACTGCCTTAGGCACGTCGATTCGGTCGGGAGGAGTCTTACGCGGGGGCGCTTGACACCGGTCGAAACCAGTCGGAACCGGCCTGAAGCATAGTTTTCAGGTCTACTTATTAAAGCGACTTGAGAAGTGGCTCATATTGGTACACCTATTGGTGTGTTGTACTTAATATTATTGACACGTATTACGTGCTAACTTGTGTAGTTTGTACACTTTTGTTTTGACTTTTTGTGTATCTGCTAAACTAATTCCGAGTCGGAAGCATACTATTGTATCATATATTGTCTACTGACTATCGTACAATTTAATCTAGGTACCGTATACACTTGTATTATTTGACTTTTGACTCATTTTGACCTATATCGTGACCTATTGACTACATTGGACTAGTACTTAGTTATTTACTTTGAGACCTAACTTTCAAGTCGAAAAAAAAAAAATTCTATTCAACCTTGTATCGTCCCATATACAATTTTATACAATTCTTTATATTTACACTTTTATTTTATACGTTTTACATACTTTTTACACCTAGTTTTAGATACTTTTAATAATCGCTTCGTCTATACGCTCGCTAAACATGAATTTCGCAGGCCACTCACCTTTCCCAAGCGACACTTACCGTCAGAACAAGAGTGAGAAAACCTTTGTCTTGGAGAGTGGCCCCGAGACAGAGGTAGACAACTTTTTAAAAAATAAGACGAAAAAGAAAGTCAGGAAGTCCATCGACCAGGTGCTCAACACCTATCCTGAGTCGGGACAACCAGCAGCGTCGCCTTCTTCCTTGTCTGCGGTGGGAGCCGCGGCTCTGGAGGGGTCCGCGGCACCAGTGACGGGCAGGGCGCAAGAGGCGAAACTGTGCAACAACCGCGCCAAGATGGCACTAAATAGCGCGAGAAACCTGAGGACTGACATCAAACTGACCGTCACAAAAGAAATCGAGCGCCTCTATCAGCTAGTAAAAGAGGCCGAAGCTGTCATAGAGGGACAAAGGTCTATAAAAGGACCAAACTCGAGAGTCGAGGGAGGAACCGTCGACAGTTTGAGGGTGGAGCCACAAAGAAGAGGCTGGGCAGGGTTAGAGGAAATGGAAAGTCGCATCCTAGCCAGAATCGATGAAGCCACTAACCAAATCCTAGTAGACAGCAAAAATAGGTGGGAAGAACAGAACGTCTATCTGGAGAAGTCCAACCATCAGTTTACCGATGTCTGCATAGACATTGACGAAGTGAAACGGGTCACCGCGAAAACCTGGGACCGCGTCCAAAACGGCAAACCTGAGCCGAAGGCGCTCTACTCCGTGGTTGTCTCCTCGACAGATGAAAAAGAAACCGCCGACGATCTAATGGGCAACATAAGGGAGGCAATCGACGCAAAAACAGGGGGATGGGTAAAAGTAGAAAAGATTAAGAAGGCCAAAGATCGGAAAATAATAATGGGGTGCAGTACCATCGAGGACAGAAGCAAAATTAAAAAGAGGCTGGAACAGGAGGGACGATTCGTCGTTGAGGATATCCGAAACAAGGACCCCCTTCTGATTCTGAAGGGCGTGCTTAAGGAGCATAGTGACGCGGACCTTCTGCGCGCCCTCTGGAGTCAGAATGCGGGGGTGTTCGGGCACCCCGAAGACGACGACAGTCGCATAACCGTCCGATACAAACGGAGTGCACGAGACCCAGACTGCCACCATGTGGTCATCAGCGTGCCGCCGGCGGCGTGGGCGAGGGCGGTTGAGGCGAGGCGGCTCTACATAGATCTCCAGCGAGTCGTAGTAGAGGACCAGTCGCCCCTCGTCCAATGCACTCGGTGTCTGGGCTATGGCCACGGGAAACGCTACTGCACCAGTGAGGACCCACCAGACCTCTGCGGACTGCGAAACTGCGGAGTGTATCCTCACACCAAGGGCGAAGAATGCCCGAGAGAAGGCTACCGTCCCTGTTGCATAAATTGCTATCGGGCCACCGGAAAGAAGGAGTACCATCATGCCTTCTTTGATGACTGCCCAGTTCGAAAAAAGTGGGACGCAGTGGCCAGGGCGTCGGTAGCATATCGCTAGTGGTACTCTGGACACTGTGTCCGACAGAAGGAGTACGTAGTAAGTCTTAGTATATAACATCTTGTAAGGAAACACAAACTATGTTAATGTTAATAATTGCAATTAGCATTACATAATATCAGTGAACAAAATCAACCAACTAAGGGAACTAACCAAATAAGGTACAGTGCTCCACCCTCCACAAAAAGCTTGCTAGGCAAACAAATTCACACAAACAATACAAAAAATAAACACTGTACAACTAAACACCTCAACAAAGTCTAGGGAACAAGATGACCCCAATTATTTTTTTTCGTGTAAATCTTGTTTTGCAAATAACTGGCAGCAAATAAATAAAAATAGAATAAAGTAGATTGCAGAGTTGTTCGAAATTTAAAAATAAATTTAAATAAGTAATGATTTTCGAATATGGAGGGAAAACTTTTAAAAGTGTTTGATTGTGCAGTTTCTCTGAGGCAAAATAAAAATTATTTTTTTTGATTGTAAATAATGTTTATTATCAATAATACGTCTTTTACGTATGGTTTGTGCATTTTTGTGACTGTAGTCATCATGTCACGTCGTCATTTAAGTCGCGAAGAGATGTTAAGGGCTGTTGGTATGCTGCAAGCTGGACGAACTCAACGCGACGTAGCGGATGCTGTCAACACCCATCCAAGCGTAATTTGCAGATTATGGGCACGCTACAGGTCTACAGGGGATGTTGCCGAACGTCACAGGGGACAAAATAGGGTTACTACCCCGCGACAAGATCGTTTCTTGCAAAATTCCGCAAGGCGGCAACCCACGATTACTGCTCGTCAGTTGGTCGCAGGCCTCCAGTCTCAGCATCAAGTGGTTATTAGCGATCAAACTGTCATAACAAGACTACACGAAGCCAATCTTTATGCTCGCAGACCGCTTAGGGTTCCAGCTCTTCGACGTGGAAATCGAGGTCGTCGCTTATTGTGGGCTAACGCACATTTACAGTGGACCGACCATCAATGGGCACGGGTTCTGTTTTCCGACAAACCTTGCTTCGGTTTTCATCCTGATTCGAGAAGAGTGCGTATATGGCGAGTTCCTGGACGTCGGAGTCGTCTCCAGAATCCGCAAGAAGTTCATCCTTACCAAGGTGGAACAATCATGGTATGGGCTGGAATTCGCCTTGGTGGAAGGACCGACCTCGTTTGGATACGGGGCAATTTGAATGCAAACCAATACATTCAGGAGGTTATACACCCCATGGTAATCCCTCATCGACAGCAGTTCGGTCAAGATTTTATGTTCATGCAAGATAATGCACGGTCACACACCGCGAGGGTAGTGGTCAATGCGTTAAGCGAGCACAATATGACGACGTTGGAATGGCCTGCTCAGTCTGCCGACCTCAATCCCATAGAGCATGCCTGGGATTTGCTTGGGAGAAGAGCTTTCAGTGATTCTTTGGAAAATCTGAACACTGAAGAACAACTTTTTTTACACCTTCGCAGTGTATGGAGCCATATTCCACAGACGATGTTTGACAATCTCATACTAAGTATGCCACGCCGTTGTCGAGCTATTGCTAATGCTTTAGGAGGTCCTACAGATTATTAAAAACGTTTAAAGTACGGTTAATTACTGTATTTCTTACTACCTCGTTATTTTTGTGCCTAATCATAGAAGGTTGTAATACTCAATATTGGCACTATTCAATTCTTTCTTAAAAAAAAAATATTTGGTATGAAAATGTTTTTATTAAAATTAAAATTAAAAACGGTATTAAAATACCCTTCTATTGATATAAAACACTCACTATTACAAGAAAGGGTTTTTAAATAAAAACTAGAAATGTCCTTGTTCCCTAGACTTTGTTGATGTGTGTATATTACACACCAGTATCAGGACACACATCTCATTATAAAACACATTACATGCAACATCAAAATCATATTTCAACACATCGGGCATTCTGCATTTTATATAAGATAAAATTGCTTAATAAACCAAATACAAATAAAATACACAAAACACAAACTTACACAAATAAATGTAACATTCAAAATTAATATCTTAGTATTCCAAATCAACAAACTAAAACCATTTTCGGATTAATCTTAAATAAATTCATAAACTTTATTTATTTTTCGTAAATATGACATTTTTTTTTTTTTTTTTTTTTTTTTTTATATAGGACACGCCAACTTGACCTCACCTCGCCTGATGGTAAGCTAAAGGCAAAGTCTCAGGAAAGAGGGTCACCATTACAGACACTAAGTGCTACAATGGTGGCACTCAGCTTGGCGGCCTCATCAGATGCTTTTTCACGCCCCGCTTAAAGGCCCCGGGACTGTAGGAAGAAGGAAACACGTGTGCTGGTAATGAATTCCAGGTCTTGGTGGTGCGGCAAAGAAAAGAGTCTCCGAACCGCTTGGTTCTTGCTCGTATATTCTGCACAGTGTGAGGGTGACATCTAAGGCCTGCACGTGTTGTCCTATGTAGGAAAGGAGATGGTGGGATTAGTTGGAAGAGCTCGTCAGAACACTCACCGTGGTAGAGACGGTAAAATACAGCCAAGGAAGCAATATCTCTACGCATCTGCAAAGGCTCGAGGGTGTTCGTGACCTCAGGGTTCCCAATAATTCGGACCGCGCGTCGCTGCAACCTGTCGAGAGCATCTAGTAGGTATTTCGCGGAGCCATCCCAGAGATGCGAGCAGTATTCCACGCAGGAGCGAATTTGTGTCTTATAGAGAAGACACCGCTGCTCCGGCGTGAAAAAACGTCTCACTTTGTTTAGGAGTCCGAGTTTCCGCGAGGCTGTTTTGATGATGCTCTCGATGTAATTTCTGTTATTCAGTTTGCAGCGAATATCCATGCCTAGGATATAGAGATTGTCCTGCAGTGGAAGTGGCGTGCTCTGAAGAGTGGGAAGGGGAAGGAAAGAAGATACCTTTGCTGTGAACGCACAAGCCTGCGTCTTCTTGGCATTGAACTCGACCATGTTCTCGGAGCCCCATTGAGAAATGTGATTCAAGATCCGGTCCAGTTCAGTGACAAGAAGCTGTCTTTTTTCCACGATATCAGACTGTTTGGCCGCAGGTTGTCCGTGATAACTCCCGTATACGGTGCTATCGTCTGCATAGCAATGTATGCTGCCGGTGGACAGCATGTCGTTGATATGCAGAAGAAAGAGAGTGGGAGATAATACAGACCCCTGCGGTACGCCAGCATTTATTTGCAAGAACTCCGAAGCCCGTCCATCACAGAGGACGCGGATACGGCGCTCCTGCAGGAAACTAGCAATCCAATTGCACAGTCTAGGAGGCAGACCAAAGGCTGGTAGCTTGGAGAGAAGCGATTTGTGCCAGACTCTATCGAAAGCTTTGGCGATATCAAGACTAATTGCCAGTGACTCGCCGTGCTTGTCCATAGCCTCACCCCAAAGATGGGTAACGTATGCTAGAAGATCACCCGTTGACCGTTTCGGCCTGAAGCCATATTGCCGGTCATTAATTAAGGAGTGATCCTCTAGGTGACGCATGAGCTGTTTGTTAATGATGTGCTCGAAGACCTTGCACAGCACTGAGGTGACGGCTATGGGTCGATAGTTGGCTGGCTCTGAGCGATCCCCCTTCTTGGGGATCGGCTGTACATTCGCCTCTTTCCAAGCCGAAGGCACTGTACCCGAGCTGTAGGACAGTCGGTACAGCCGCGTAAGCATCGGAGACAACTCCGCTGCACATTTTTGTAAGACCACCGCTGGAATACCATCCGGGCCACTGGCTTTCCGGACATCGAGTGATTGAAGCACCGCACGAACATCGCATTGCCTGATACGTATTTCAGGCATTACGTGGTCACCATTGGGTAGTGTCGGCGGCTGTATACCGCAATCATCGACTCGGGAATTGGCCGCAAAGAGATTTACTAGCATATTGGCTTTCTCTTGCGGTCCATGGGCCAGGGATCCATCAGGGTAGCGCAGCGGTGGCAGCGAAGGCTGACAGAAGTTGGACTGCACGGCTTTGGCCAGTCGCCAGTATCCACGGCTGCCCGTGGGATGTGCCACTAGCTCTTGACCAAGCCGCGCAATGCGCAGGGCATCCGCTTTGACGTAAGCCCTCTTGCAGACCTTTGTGGCTCTGTTGTACGCCGCCTTGAAGTGGCTCACATTGGGATCGTGCGTGGCACGCGCCCTTACCCAAGCGCGATACGCGGACTGTTTTTGATCAACAGCCCTCGCACACTCGCGCCCGAACCAAGGGCGCACTCCTCGGGCACCGGTGACATCAGTGTACGGAATATAATATTCCATACCCAGACCGATCTCACCGGCAACAGCAGTAGCACAATCCGAGGGTTTCTTACCTTCAAAGCAGCGTTCAACCCACGGGATGGACGCAAAATAGTTGCGCAGCCCATCCCAATCTGCTGACGAGTAGTGCCAGAGACGCCGCTTCCCCTGCACGGGTCGTGAAGGCGCTATAATTGGCACCTTGGAGCAGACCAGACAGTGGTCGGAATTGCCTAAAGCGGCTTGTACCGATACACTGTACAGGTCTGGGTGACTCGTCAGCAGAAGGTCTAGCAGAGAGGGTGCTAGGCCCGACCTTCTTGGTATTCTAGTGACCTCGTGTACCAATTGGGTCAGGCCATGCGCCAGAGCAAATGCATGGACGGCTCTTCCCGCATGGTCTGTTTTGGAGGAGCCCAACCAGGTTTCGTGGTGGGCGTTAAAGTCCCCCAAAAATACCACTTCGGCGTTCGGAAACCGTTCCTGCGCATCATCTGCCGCCTGACTCAGATATTCGAAGAGTCGAGTTGTCTCAGCATCTCCTGTATGGGAACGGTAGAGGCACACATAGATCTGACTCGTAGAGCCATGGTCTACGTGTACCCATAGGGTTGAAAAGGATGGGTCCTCAAGGCAGCGCAAACGGCGACAACAAACATCCGCCCTAACAAACACGCACACCCCGGCTTTTGCACGGAAATTTTCTTCGATAACATAGCCGGGGTAAAGCAAGTAGGTCGTGTCATCAGGGCGGCCTATTTGTGTCTCCGTGAGAAAGAGCATATCTGGTTTCGCCGTCTCAAGGTGTTGGTGGACGGCGTTGAGGTTCGCATGGAGTCCACAGATGTTAGTGGACTCCACCTCAAATAGCGAGCTTGTGGGAGTCTGTAGAGCCGCTGTGTTGCCCAATACTCTTAAATGCGCTGCCATGATGAAAAGGAGAAAAGGGCGTGAAAAAAAAGAGGTGATTGTCGTCGCAGCACCGCGTGACAAAGTGCGGGATATTGGTTTTGTCTATGATTATGAGGCATGGCGTGAGCCGACACGCCGTACGGAAGGGCCCCCGTACCCCCCCGAATATGGTCGCCTGGCCCCCACTTCCGGTCACCAACCGGCACGACGAGCCATACCGGGATTATGCGCGGTCTGGTGAGGCAGCCTTCCAGGGTGGTTAGTCCCAGTTGGGCCTCTGTACTATACCGCGGGCGGCCAGCGGCACCACCGTTTCTACGGGTCTCCCTGACCGGCGCGTCGCCCCGCACCATCCTCACTAGACTACGCCAAGACCCACTGGTCCCACTAGTGCTGCGACCACCATCACCCCTACCCGGCTATGCATTTGCTGATCCCTGAACGCAATCCAACCGAAATTGAATTACTATGAAGGGTTTTTCGCAATATTGCACGGTGGTACCAACCCGGTCGAAATTTGTGACAAATTTGTGCCGTCAAATCTCTACCACCAGTAAATCTTTATTTTTTATTTTTTATTATCAAATCCCGATAAACGTATGACAAACTTTTAAAAGCACTAATCAAATAATCGCAAATTGATTAAAACTCTCATCTTATAAAACACCTAATAATATCTTTAATTGATTACATTAAATAAAATATGCTATTATAATATACAATTACTTACAAATTAAAAACTAAAAACTATGCTAACTATACAATATATACAAAAATAGGATAGAGAAAAAGAGGGAGAATGTAATTTCAGGCATCAAAAAATTCCTCCCCATCGATCTCTACTGGTACCGTGCCCAAGAGGCTGGCGGCATTACCACGCTGAATGGCGATGGCAATTCTTTGAGCGAGGTAAAGGCCAGCCTTATGGTCACGGGAAGCGTCGATTAGTCGCTTCGCTATTTCTTTGAATAGCGCGCGCGCGCTTGGACCCCACGGACCCAACGTTTCGACTCCAAACGGCTCAAAATTATAATTACCAGTTAAATTGGTATATTTGCGCCGTTTGAGAGTCTCCGCTGATGCAGCAGCAGCGCATGCGCAGTTTATCGTTCTTGGAAGATGGGAAGGCGCCAGGGTGTCGACGCAGGTTGCATCCCACACCAAAGGCCTACCCATCTTCCAAGGCAACAACGACATACCGTCCGGTCTCTTACCATCGTCGCGAGCCAAGCCAACAGGTTCAAGTATAGCTGGCACGCCGGCGGTGACAACGCCGAGGCCCCCGAGACGAACTGGAAGGGACGCCTGAAGCCACACTCGATCGTTCAAATTTATATTTAAAATTTTGCATAGAGTGTCTTGCAGCACTCTATCCACTTGACCTAAAAGTTCCAAAAATTTAAAAAGTTGAGTTGAACGCAGGGCATGTGTAAATTTTGGTACGAAAAGACAATGCCGAATAATGGTGAAAGCTGAATGTATATTAATTTGGTACAATCGCTCCGAAACATCACAAAAGAAATTTATTTTCTCTTCCACAAAAGACTCGTAGGCATCTTCAAGAATTGGGGACCCAAGGAGGCGGAGAGAACTTTTTTGTAAAACTTTTAAATTTGGAGCCAAAGCATTGAATTTTGAGAGTACCGAAAGATTGTCAATTTGATCACTGAGAAAAATTTCACATTTGGTGGGCTTTAGTTCTAGGCCGATTGAACTAAATTCTTTTTTTAGAAACGCCAAATCTTTTAACACCGTTTCTACGTCGCCTCCGAGAGTTCCATCATCTAGATACCAAACGTTAAATTTGGAATTTAGTCGCTGAATTATAGGGTGAATAGCCAGGCTGAAAATGACTGGTCCAAGAGGATCACCTTGTTGACACCCTACTGCTGAATTTAAAATATTTTCCTTATAAAGCAATTTAGAAGGATGCCTATAGCACTGCCAGAGAAATTTAAAAATTTTGGGGGTTTCCAATTTGGCCTGTGTCAACAGAGTGTCTCTATTAACAGAGTTAAAGGCATTCCTCAAGTCAACTTTGAGGATAACCTCACCTCCACTGCAGCCAAGGAACGTAGATAAGGCATGTACAGCAGCCTCACAGCCCCCTTTGGAGCCGAAGCCGAGTTGGAGGGGCTGGAATTTATCTGTGAGAGAGTCTCTATATGCTCTACAACACAACTTAGCTGCTATTCGCCTGTATGTACAGCCTACGGCAATGGGACGAATGCCACCATCTTTTTTACGCAAGGCGCAGAGATTAGCGCCGTACAGTAAATCAATGATGCCCTCGTCCACATTGCCGGACAACATAAGGTTAATTAAGGCCGTTAGTTCTTTCAAGAGTGCGTCGCCAGCTTCTCCGACGCTTACGCCGGTAAGGTCCTTGAGGTGCTGTGGAGTAAGGCCATCGAGGCCGCCGGCAGACCCACTCCGGAAAGAGCCAACGGCTGCTATCACGTCCTTGGCTGAAACACTGAGACAATCAGCGTCTGACTCCAGAGGCTCAGGAAAGGAAAGGTTATCAGCAGGTGATGGGTGCTTGCTTTGCAAATCTGCCAGAGTATCTGGCGAGCATGGCGCTATCACATCACTGCTGAATAAAAGCCTTGCAGCTCCTCTAATGTCACCTTCTCTTAACTTGGACTCTACATAGTGGTAAATTGAATTTTTATGGAAGGTGGTGAATTTTGGATCAAAATTATGAGCTAGAGAGCAATTTTCTTTTATTTGTGTTGTTAGCGATTTTTTGGTGGCCTGGTCTTTCGCAACATGTAGAATCCTATAAGGGAAGGTGAGTAATTGTTCCCAAGCGCTTTGAGAGTTCTCCCGGACGACCACGGCTATACACCGGGTAAGGTTCAGTGCAACGGATGGCCTTGCACCACGAGGAACTCTCTTTAAAATTGGAACCGAATTTTTAAATTTGGATAATGTTTGCCAAAAGGGAATTTGGGTGACAAAGGTAGGGGTTGTTTGGATTGAAGGTGCATTTTGGGATTTGTGTACTTTCCCAAAATGCACTTTTAAACCTCGCTTACCTTTAAAAAAACGGGCTTGAGAACAATCTGGGCATTGTACAAGTTGACTTGCACATATTTCCGCTTCGCTGTTACCACTGTTACAGTCTCTTTGCATTTAAATACACACAATAACACTTAAAAACTACACAATGTACACGATAAAATTATAAAAACTGAAAAATTTACTAAAAACAAAATTGACAGTTGCATCTTCGCATCCTAGCAACGCGAGGGACCGAAGCGGCGCCCCCGCGTTGCACTAGTACTGTTGCTATGACTTATTCTGTTTTTTGGTTCCCCGCGGTGCCCGACTATCTGTGGCAAAAAATCTGGCTTCTTGCATTTCAAAAGTAGTCCGGGAGAACTCTCAAAGAGCTTGGGAACAGCTTCTCACTTTTCCTTACAGGTATTGTGATTTGATTATTTGAATAGACTCAAGATACATGAATGTATAACGGTATTCTATGGAAAGTTGCAGTATTACATTATTATATATCAATTACTTTTGGATAAAATCAACGACATTTTTCAGACAGATGACATGACAAACACCTAATTATATGTATCCTCTTTTCTGACTTCTTTTCCAATAAGTAAAATATATCTTCCACAATCACTCTCCCTACAATTCTAATATAAACTATGTAATTCTAATTTTATTTTATTTTATTTTATTAATAATATAAAAAACACACTTGAAAAAAAATTTTCCTTAGGAAAATTAGACCAAGCTGCATCTGTAAACTTTTTTTTTTTTTTTTTTATATAGGACACGCCAACTTGACCTCACCTCGCCTGATGGTAAGCTAAAGGCAAAGTCTCAGGAAAGAGGGTCACCATTACAGACACTAAGTGCTACAATGGTGGCACTCAGCTTGGCGGCCTCATCAGATGCTTTTTCACGCCCCGCTTAAAGGCCCCGGGACTGTAGGAAGAAGGAAACACGTGTGCTGGTAATGAATTCCAGGTCTTGGTGGTGCGGCAAAGAAAAGAGTCTCCGAATCGCTTGGTTCTTGCTCGTATATTCTGCACAGTGTGAGGGTGACATCTAAGGCCTGCACGTGTTGTCCTATGTAGGAAAGGAGATGGTGGGATTAGTTGGAAGAGCTCATCAGAACACTCACCGTGGTAGAGACGGTAAAATACAGCCAAGGAAGCAATATCTCTACGCATCTGCAAAGGCTCGAGGGTGTTCGTGACCTCACGGTTCCCAATAATTCGGACCGCGCGTCGCTGCAACCTGTCGAGAGCATCTAGTAGGTATTTCGCGGAGCCATCCCAGAGATGCGAGCAGTATTCCACGCAGGAGCGAATTTGTGTCTTATAGAGAAGACTCTCTTATTTCTTCGTTAAATCTATATATTATCATTTATACATCAATAATAAAAAATATATACAAGTAAACAAAATAAATAATAACTATGTACTTAAATAATTAAAACTAGTATTTTATATCTATTATTTATTTATTTTAATATTAAATTATACATATAATATTCTATTCGCTTCATTCTTCTTATCTAACTAAAAAAAAAAAAAAAAACTTGATTAATTAAAAACTGTAGCAAGGTCCCTGCATGTTTAATCTAGCGGGGGGATTCCTGAAGAGTCTCACTAGAATGTGACATTATAGGGAGGCCAAAATTTAAAAAAAAAAAAAAAAAAAAAAAAACCTAACCTAACCTAACCTAACCCGGGGTGCTGGTCGGGTAACCTCCACGTTGGCTTCCTCGTTTCTTCTCCCTCTGGACCACGGTCCTGGGGATCGGAAGCGGGGGGGCTGGTGCACCCTGGACGGCGGTTAATAGACTCCGACTCCAAGGAGGAGGAGCTCTGCTAGCCGTTGACTAATAACCCGGCAACCCAAAGCCCTTTTCAGGGCTAACTGACCCCATTGCACGAGGGGGTCGTGGGATGGCGGGCCTGCAAGGCCCGCGAGGAGGAATCCCTCCATAGGGAGACCGACAAGCCCTTTTCAGGGCTACTCCAACAGTCCTTCTCAGGGCTAGTTGACCCCATGAAGGGGGGTCGTGGTGCGGTGGACCTGCTAGGTCCGCGAGGTGGGATCCGAGAGGATCAGGTGACGGGTTGGCCCACTGCTCGCGCGGGGGCTAACTGGCATTCGTGCCACCGTCGGAGTTGGGGGGGTGGCTGCCTGCCCGCGTCGCGTACCCTTCAAGTGATCGACAACGACCTGAGTGCTAGCCACACTCGGGAAGCCGTGATCTTGGAGAACGTGGGGCTTGCCTTACTGGCCGGCCCGCGACAAGGAAAAGTCTATAAAACCCGACAGCGAAGTCGATTAAAACCTACGGATACCAGGGGACCTCCGTAGTATGTACCCCGCTTCCCGGAATGGCCGTCACCCGGGGAGTGTAATTTTAACGGTTCTACTCGTGGGATAAGTTATGGATAGCAATAATTTAAACCAGAACGTGGAGGAGGAGATGGAGACGGGGGTCGCAAGGCCCCACGGCTCTCTCAATGAGGCGGTAGTAGTGCTGGAGCGGTTGGAGGCCAACGCTCCGAGCACAAGTGTGGGAAGTTCCCGCTCGTCTTCCCCTGGGAGGCTGTGGAGGAAGCGGCTTCCCGAGAAGGAGTCTACGGAGGCTTCCAAAAAGCCCCGTGGTCGCCCTGCTGTAGCGGGGGAGTGCGTCGATCTGGCGCAGAGCGGGGCCGAACCAAATGCGGCCACAGAGCGGGAGCTCAAGCTCCGCGCAGTGAAGGAGATGGCGGAGGCCATGCAGCGGCAGCGACAGAGGAATCTCTACCTAAGAGACCCCAGCTCCAGACCGAGCTGGCCGCTGTACGGGCCGAGATGCGGGCTGCCAGATGAGCCGCGATGAGATCGGTTTTCTCATTGACGCGCGGCTCGCGGGGATCGCGGACCGGCTGTTGCCGGAGACCCGCATCCGTCCGCCTCTCGAGGCGGATAGGAGAAATGCGGCCCGATCTGCCACCCGGCTTGAGCCTCAGCCACAGCTCACTTCTGAGCTCCCGGCTCTACTGCCGTCGCCTCCCCCCCTCCTCTCTGGACAAGGGAGTGAGGCGAAGAGGAGGAAGCCCAAGAAGCAATCGGCCGCTGCTAGGGAGGCGGAAGCTGCCCGCAAGAATCGGGAGCCGCCATCCTCGGCGCCTCCGGCAGCGTCGTCGTCGGCTCCCCTTAGCGGGTGGAATAAGGTCGCGGCGCGGCCGAGGGCCTCGAGGCCGGTTCCAGCCCGGGCGGCTACTGCCCCGCCAACGGCTGCGACTCTGGCGACGCCAGCCCCCAGGAAACGGAAACGTGGTGCCCGCAAGCCTCGAAAACTGCGAGTCCCGCGAACTGCTGCGGTGTGCTTAACTCTGCAGCCGGGCGCGCAGGAGCAGGGCATCACGTATCGTGATGTGATGTCCAAGGCTGAAGGGGTCATTGACCTCAAGGCCTTGGGCATCAACGGCCTCCGGTTTCGCACCGCGATTACCGGGGGTCGGATCTTGGCGGTGGCTGGCGACGACAGAGTCCAGAAGGCCGACATCCTCGCTGCCAAGCTCAAGGAGGCACTGGAGGAGGTCCGGGTCGCTAGGCCGGAGAGGTGCGTGGAGCTGCGCATCTCTGGCCTGAGCGACACGGCCTCAAAAGAGAGCGTGGCGGCAGCGCTGGCAGCGGAGGGGGGCTGCTCTGCCGACGCCATCAAGGTGGGCGACATTCATCGCCCATCTGGTCGCCAGGGCACTGCATGGCTGCGGTGCCCGATTGAGGCGGCCAAGCTCTTGACCGACGGCCGACCAATTACAGTTGGATGGTCGGCGGTCAGGCTGACCACCTTAGAGCCGAGGAAGGCGCGGTGCTTCCGCTGCCTGGAGCCGGGGCACGTCGGGGCCAAGTGCACTGCGGGTGTTGACCGCAGTGCGCTGTGCTTCCGATGTGGGCAGGCGGGCCATAAGTCGGCCACCTGCTCCGCGGAGCCCAATTGCCCCGTCTGTGCGGCGGAGGGGGTGGCGTCGAGTCACCGGCTGGGATCCGGTGACTGCAGGGCGACCTCCCGAAAAAGGGGGGCCCCCCTAAAGAGTACAGTTGCGGGTGGTGGGAATCCTGTCCCCCCCTCCACCCAGCAACGCGAGGAGGAGATGGACACCGCCCAAGGATAATGGATCATCCCATCTCCATACTGCAGGCCAACGTCAACCACTGCGTCATCGCCCAGGACCTTCTGGCCCAGTCCATGGCGCAGTGGCAGACAACAGTGGCAGTAGTCGCCGAGCCGTACTACGTTCGCGACGTCCCGAACTGGGCCGGCGACCAAAGCGGCTTGGTGGCTATCGTCGCCCAGCGAGCGACCCCACCCTTCGACAGAGTGCGAAGGGGCCGTGGGTGCGTACTCGTTGTGCTGGGCGGTGCTGCAGTGGTTGGGGTGTACTGTCCTCCTAGCAGGAGCCTCGCCGAGTTCGAGCAGTTGCTCACAGAGGTCGGGGCTCTGCTGGCGGAAGTGCACCCCACCCCGGCTGTCGTGGCCGGGGATTTCAACGCTCATTCACGGGCGTGGGGATCTCCGGCTACCGATGCCCGGGGGGAGATGATGGTAGAGTGGGCGGTGTCTCAAGGCTTGGTGCTGCTAAACCAGGGGGCGGTCCACACACTTGTGCGGCCGCAGGGTAGCTCGATTGTTGACCTGTCGTTCGCCAGTTCTGCCCTGGCCCGACGCGTCAACAATTGGCGGGTCGTCGAGGGGGTGGAGACCGCGTCGGATCATCGGTACATCCGGTTCGACGTCGTCCCCGCCGCCACGGCGGATCGAGTGGAATTTGACCGCCCCTTGGTGGGGCAAGGTCCACGGTGGCGCCTCGGCACTCTGGACCGAGAGCTGGCCAAAGAAGCGGCTATCGTCGAGCAATGGGCTACTGTTTACGGTGGCCTGGACGTGGACGCGAGGTGCGAGTGGCTCGTCGGAGCGCTGACTCGCGTCTGCGACGCGGCGATGCAGAGGGCGAGGCCTGTCTCGCCTCGGAGGCGGGTGTACTGGTGGCGTCCCCACCTAGCCGGGCTGCGTACCGCAAGTTATGCGGCCCAGAGGCAGTACACTCGCAGTCGAAGGCGGGCTGTCCGAGACCTCGCCCGGGAGGAGCGACTGCACGCTGCGCACAGGGCCGCCCGTGAGGCCCTGAGTTCGGCGATCAAAGCCGCCAAGGAGGAGTCCTGGAGGGAGTGGCTCGAGAGTCTCGACCGAGACCCTTGGGGGCGCCCGTACAGGGTCGTGAGTCAAAAACTTCGGCCCTGGGCGCCTCCCCTCACCCAAACTCTCGAGCCGAACCTCCTGGACCGAGTGGTCAGTTCTCTCTTCCGGTGAGGGAAGAGTGGGTCCCGCCGGGGATGGTAGCACCAAGCCAAGTGCCGGCAGACGAAGGGGCAATACCTCCCGTGTCCGAGGCCGAGTTAGGGGCCGCGATCCTGGCGCTCAAGTCCAGGAACCGCGCCCCGGGCCCGGACGGCATCCCGGGGAAGGTGATTGCCACAGTTATGCCGGCACTAGAAGAGGAGACGCTGTCCCTCATGTCGGAGTGTGTGGCGTCGGGGAGGTTCCCGCGACGATGGAAGACCGGCAAGCTCGTGCTTCTCAAGAAGCACGGGCGCCCAGCCGAGTCGCCGTCGGCCTACCGCCCCATCGTTTTGCTCGACGAGATGTGCAAGCTGTTTGAGCGGGTGCTCGCTGCGCGTCTCGTTGGTCACCTTGAGGGGGCGGGGCCCAACCTGAGTGACGGCCAGTTCGGATTCCGTCGCGGGAGGTCGACCCTCGACGCCATATCCCGGCTGCGGGACGGCATCGACGAAGCGGTCGCCGGGAGGGAGGTGTTGTTGGCTGTATCGCTTGATATAGCCAACGCCTTCAACACCCTCCCCTGGGCGACAATTGCGGAGGCGCTGAGGTACCACAATGTCCCGTGGTACCTCAGGCGCATCCTGGTGGACTACTTCGTGGACCGGGTTATCATCTACCCGACCCAACGCGGGGTGGTCCGCCGAACTATGGCGTGCGGCGTTCCGCAGGGGTCGGTCCTTGGGCCGCTTCTGTGGAACGTCGGGTACGATTGGGTCCTGCGCGGTGCTACTCTTCGGGGGGTCGGCGTACTTTGTTACGCCGATGATACCCTAGTTACCGCGCGGGCCCCAACGTTTAGCGACGCCGCTGTTCTCGCCACGGCAGGCGTCGCCCATGTCGTGCGCCGTATCGGGGCGCTGGGACTGAAGGTGGCCCTCGAAAAGTCCGAGGCCCTTTTCTTCTATGGGCCTCGGCGGCCGCCGCCTCGGGATCAAGCGATCGTGGTGGGTGGCACCTCCATCGCTGTCGGGAGCAGCCTGAAATACCTCGGGCTCGTTCTCGACAGTCGGTGGCGTTTCGCGGAGCATTTCCGGCGGCTGGCACCTAAACTGCTAGCGTTTGCCGGAATGCTCTCGCGATTGCTGCCCAACACTGGGGGTCCGGGGTCTGCCTGCCGCCGTCTCTACGACGGTGTGGTGCGCTCCAAGGCGCTCTACGGAGCGCCCATTTGGGAGGAGGCCCTCTGCCGTACGAATGTCGTGCTGCTGCGGCGACCACAGCGCGCCATCGCGCAGAGGGCCGCACGGGCGTATCACACCGTCTCTTATGAGGCGGCGTGTTTGATTGCGGGCAGTATCCCCTGGGATCTCGAGGCTGGCGTCCTTAAGAGGGTCTACGAGGAGGGCGCCCTGATGCGGCGTGTTGCAGGAGGTCGGCCGCTTCCGGAGGAGATCGATCGCTGGAGACAGGAGGCTCGCGATGTTCTCTTCCGGAAGTGGACCGATAGGCTGGCTGCTGCGAGGAGTAGCTTGCTGCTTGTGGGGGCCGTTCGGCCCGTCTTGCGTGAGTGGGTGGAACGGGGTCATGGGGCTCCCACGTATCACCTCACCCAACTTCTCACGGGTCATGGCTGCTTCGCCAAGTACCTGTGGGAGGTGGTGGGGGTGGAAGCGGAGCCCCGGTGCCGAAACTGCACCAGCGGTGACCCCGACACGGCACACCACACTTTGGCCGTGTGTGACGCGTGGGGCGGCCAAAGGGCGGCCCTCACAAGCATCATTGGTGTGGACCTCTCGCTGTCGGCCGTAGTTTCAGCTATGGCCGGCAGCGAACAGTGTTGGGCCGCCGTCGCCTCGTTCGCTAGCGAGGTGATGGCGGCAAAGAGAGAGGCCTTGCGGGAACGGGAGCGAGCTGGGCTCACTCTTCCGCCCCGCAGGCCCCCGGCGAGGGGACGCCGGCGAACGCAATTCGCCCGCGTCCCCGAATGAGAGTGGCCACGGGCAGTGGGTCGGGGGACCCGCTGCCCATATGCTGATGTGGCGGAATGCGCCCCTGTGTGTTCCTGGGGTGCATTCTTGAGGTGAAAAACCCCCACCATTCCGGCCTGATTGCCGGGATGGTGGGGTCTTAAGTAGCGGGCCTACCAAGGGCGCCCCTAGCCGAGTCGCGGAGAGCAGACTATCCCGCGGCTCGGATTAGGCGAAGGAGGAACACCGTGGTGGTTTAGTGGGTAGTCTGGCCTTTGTCTAAGGCTAGGAGTCCCACACGAAGCGAGCCCCCTGCCCCCGCGGGGGGTGAGCGAAGTGCGTAAATGCATTCCACCACGTAAACAAAAAAAAAAAAAAAAACCCGACCTTGGTACCACACGGAGCGCCCATTTGGGAGGAGGCCCTCTGCCGTACGAATGTCGTGCTGCTGCGGCGACCACAGCGCGCCATCGCGCAGAGGGCCGCACGGGCGTATCACACCGTCTCTTATGAGGCGGCGTGTTTGATTGCGGGCAGTATCCCCTGGGATCTCGAGGCTGGCGTCCTTAAGAGGGTCTACGAGGAGGGCGCCCTGATGCGGCGTGTTGCAGGAGGTCGGCCGCTTCCGGAGGAGATCGATCGCTGGAGACAGGAGGCTCGCGATGTTCTCTTCCGGAAGTGGACCGATAGGCTGGCTGCTGCGAGGAGTAGCTTGCTGCTTGTGGGGGCCGTTCGGCCCGTCTTGCGTGAGTGGGTGGAACGGGGTCATGGGGCTCCCACGTATCACCTCACCCAACTTCTCACGGGTCATGGCTGCTTCGCCAAGTACCTGTGGGAGGTGGTGGGGGTGGAAGCGGAGCCCCGGTGCCGAAACTGCACCAGCGGCGACCCCGACACGGCACACCACACTTTGGCCGTGTGTGACGCGTGGGGCGGCCAAAGGGCGGCCCTCACAAGCATCATTGGTGTGGACCTCTCGCTGTCGGCCGTAGTTTCAGCTATGGCCGGCAGCGAACAGTGTTGGGCCGCCGTCGCCTCGTTCGCTAGCGAGGTGATGGCGGCAAAGAGAGAGGCCTTGCGGGAACGGGAGCGAGCTGGGCTCACTCTTCCGCCCCGCAGGCCCCCGGCGAGGGGACGCCGGCGAACGCAATTCGCCCGCGTCCCCGAATGAGAGTGGCCACGGGCAGTGGGTCGGGGGACCCGCTGCCCCTATGCTGATGTGGCGGAATGCGCCCCTGTGTGTTCCTGGGGTGCATTCTTGAGGTGAAAAACCCCCACCATTCCGGCCTGAAGTAAAAAAAAAAAAAAAAAAAAAACCTAACCTAACCTAACCTAACCGCCAGGAAGTTTTCACTTAGTTTGAAGTTTGTGTGTGATTCATATTTTGTTGTACTGTACTGTACTACTTAGCAACTACTGAAAATGTCGACAAGAACAATCGACCGGCGAAACCGGTGTATCAACTGTTTTTTTGCAATCCTAAGAAACCAACGCAGGTATTCTTTGGAACAAGCTACTACTCAGATGATCAATGTGTTACAGTCATGGATAACTCCTACTCAGGTAAGCACATTCTATTGTATTGACGTTTTCATACCTATCAGTCTATTTCTTGATTTCTCAGACAGTCACAATGCTGAAATTGAAAGCACTCCGTGCTGTAAGCACGAAATATAATCATGTTGTGCGGCCCATTCAGTTGGGCTTGAAGTCAGTGATTTGTTCCGAGTGTTTTGGACTGCTTCAAAATCGAGTTAACACAATGAGCGAAGGAAGTGCTATGCCTTTGCCTGCTCTTGGACATAGAAGAATCTGCTTTCCTTGTGGAAATTCTATTTTACGAGCACCAAGAACATACCCTGTGCGACATGATCGACAAGAAAGAAACATGTTAATGAGACTGGTTCCACTGTACTTGGTAAGTATTTATTAGTATGTTATTGAGAATATGGAGCTCTACTTGGGCTAACAGAAAAAATATTTAAGCACCTTATTTTTTTTAGGTTTCCAGAATGGAAAGAGTATGTGCTGCATGTTGGAGATCAGCTACGAGAGAAGTACAGAGGCAACAGCAGCATGAATCAAAACGTCCTACTGTAGCACATGCTGTGTCAAGTGATGATTTCAATATTCCTGAGCCACCTCCTCTTCCATCTTCAAGACCAGTAGCAGTTCAATTAGTGGCACCAAAAATCACATCATCTTTATATAGACGTGCTGCAAACACATCTGGCCACTGCATATTCGTTAAATGTTTTGAAAATGAACGTCTACTTGTACCATGTGCTATAAAAGAATAGAATATATGCAATAGTTATATGTGATGCTACCTATGTTTTTGTGCAAAGTAGTTCAAATTATTTGTTTCAGAAACAAACCTACAGTTTACAAAAACTAGACAACCTAGTTAAACCATTTTTGATTGTGTTTTGCGATGGCCACATTGTGGAATGTCTTGGTCCATACAAAGCCACTCTTAATGATGCTACAATCACAAGTTTAAACTTAAATAATGAGGGATCTTGTATAAGCTCATTTTTTAGAAGAGGTGATATTTTTCTTCTTGATAGAGGATTTCGAGATGTTATAAATGAACTCCAAGAACACGGTTTTGTCACCCACATGCCAGAGTCTCTCCTCGAAAATGAACACCAATTAACAACCCAGCAGGCAAATCGGTCTCGTCTAGTAACCATGTGTCGCTGGGTTGTAGAAATAGTCAATGGTAGGATAAAAAGAGACTATAGACTATTCCGTCATGTATTCGATAATAGAGCTGCTATGCACCTCAATGATGATTTTAGGATTTGTTGTGCCTTATTAAATAAGTTTCATGTTGCCATAGATGACCCACCGGAGGCTTTGGAATATGTTACAATAGCTAAAAGTAGACTTTTTCTAGTAAACCATCTGGCAACATATGTAGCACAAGAAAATCTTAACAGAAGGAGAGCTAGCTTCCAAACAATTGATGGCAATCATCCTCATTTGGATAGATTCCCACGACTCACAATTACTGACCTTAAGCGGTTTGCTCTAGGTACATATCAATTAAAACAGGCCAGATCTTACTTCGGGGAACATGTTCGTCAGTCTGGAATATATTCAGTGGAAGTGAATACTGAAATTGATGAGGATATTCCTCTGATTTTAGGCCTAAATAATTATTTGTTAAGAGGTAGGATTAAATCCAGGCATGTGAACAGTCGTACATATTACACGTATTTATTAATAAGCAGAGACGATGCTGTAGCAAATACATTACAAGCCATAGTAGGTTATTGTTGCAACTGCCTTGTTGGTAAGCGAACTGTAGGCTGCTGTGCTCACATAATGACAGTGGTGTGGTTTTTGAGTTGGGCTCGATACAATGATATTACTGCTCCAGCATCTTATTTAGATGATTTTTTTAATGAAAATGATGAATGAAGTCATACGCTGTTTCTATATGTATAGGTACTTACCTACCTACTTACTGTAAGGGGTAAAAAACTATGATTGATTATATACCTACCTACATGTTTAAAGTGCTACCAGTGTCACTGGATTAAATTAAAGATCTCTTTGAATTCTGTTGTTTTTTTTACAGCTCTCCTTTTTTTTGTATTTGTAACTGTTTTAACAGGAAATATAAAGGCAAAGTGCTGATTTATTTAAGTCTATCCCATCAGATATGCTAATTAATCTGCTACGACCTATAAACTTACCTCTATACACGACGGATATTTCTATTTTGAGGTTAAGTTACGTTTTCTAAAAAAACTTGGAAATGCGGGTTTTGATTCCAAAATGGCAATTGTAGACGGTTATTTGGTTAATTTATAAACCATCTAAAACAACTTTGGAATTGACGCAACCCTGTACCGTGGTCCATATTGTCATGGTCATTCTCCTTTGAACTTGGATATTTCGGGAACTACGGCACCTACGAGACTCGGATTTTCGAGGCTGCACGCACCGTACGGTTGTCTTCTTGGAAAATAACGTTTCAGGCGCTTTCAGGAACATTTTTTATTTTGACCTGACTGCCCCCCTATCAGATAGAGGAAGTCACGCCGGGTTGCATATAGCAAACCCGAGTCTACTCCGACCACTAGGGCCGGAGATATCGGGGTTTGAAGTTGTGGTTTGACAGCTCGGCGGCCATTTTGGAAAACTCTCGAGACCCATAAGTCTGGAACCGGTGGTCGTACGAAGTTGCTGTTTTTGAATTCGATATCTGGGTCTCGAAGACTTTCCTGCTCCTGAATTTCAGTCGGTTCTGGGGACAAGAAATCGGGTCTCCTGAAAGTGTGTGTGCGGGGCGGGGGACGTAAGGGCGAGTCGTGCGGTCCAAGTCCGAGCCTTCTACGACGTCTGGAACGGGAGTTACAGGCCGTCTAAGTTTGACTTTGACAGCTCGGCAGCCATCTTGAAAAGTTTTAACACCTCATAACTCCTGAACCGGTGGTCCTGGAGGGACCGGATTTCGACCACTTGAGTCGCGAGGCGACGCTCTAACTTGAGAAAATACTTTTGATCTTTTTCAGGAGTCTTCAGGATCTGAAAATTTCAGGTCCTGAAACTACCTCCAGTGGATAGGTCTCGGCGAGCTCAGATCGGCGAGCCCAAGCACGGGAATTTTGGGCCACTGAGCGAGGAGATAACCGCCCTCGAAATTTTGGTTTCTCTGGTTTCTGGTTGGTGACCGGAACTTTAAACCGGCACTGTCTCGGAACCAGTTGAGGCTGATACCTCGTGTTTGGTATCGTTTGAAAGGGCACGACGAGCTCTATCTACTAAAATACCAAGAACAGCTCTACATAGAGACTATTGTAAGAGCTAACATAGAGCACCCATTTTTCAACGAATAAACTTACAAATTGCACTATTGTGTACATTAACCAGAGATGTAAACGCTCTAAACTACTTTTAGACCTTCGCCATAGCGATTATATTTTTAAACCTTATTTTGTAAATAGTAGACTAAGTTTAGATTAAGTAACTTTCAATTGACTGGTTTATTGACTAGTGTCCTAGAGGCAAAGTAAACGTTGACCCAGTAGCAGGGCTACACGTGACCAGTGTAGAGCATTTTAAACTCTACATAATTATTATATAAATAGGTTGCAACGTATATTTGCAAACAGAGACTTCCTTGCTGGCCAGTGATCTGGTAATCCTCTATATCTAATCGGTGACTACACAAACAAACACACACACACACACACACACACACACACACAAACTCACTCACTCACACTCACACGCACACACACACACATACACATACACAAGCTCAAACACTTACACGCATACGCATTAAGTCTCTACTGCTTGGGTACCATATACATACCCGACAGTTAATAACCACAGCTAAATTAGCTAATAGCACCTCCAATATGGCTGCAATTATGGAGAGATCATTGACGGGGAAGGCGGAAGATGACCAGCCAGTTGTCGCATCACAGCCTGAAACCGTAGCTGCAAAATCCTCATTCAGGAAAAGCTACGAAACCTTTGAAGTCAATATGTCATCAACACCCAAGGCTGTAATGCCTAAGGATATGATACCCAAGGCCACAACATCAAAGGCCACAACAACAACCAGGGCCACAACATCAAAGGTCCCTACCACTGCACTGGTTGCTCCTTCCACAACAAAGACCGCCTCCCCGGGAAACTATATGATATGGGTGCCAGAAAGCCGGTGACCCCAAAGACAAAAAGCCCCAGTCCTGAGAAAGGAAAGAAATACGCCAGTAAGACAGCAGAAGCGAAAGCTTATTTGATGAGCGCAAAGGCCTTCTTAAAGGAGTCGCGAAATTTGAGAACGGACATCAAAGACGGGGTCACCGCGGCGATAAATCGGCTTTACGAACTTGTCGCGGAATGCGAAAAAGAAAAAAGGGTAATCAAAAGTACTAGTGAGCCCATAACAGAACAACCTTTGCCTGGAAGTGACTACGCAGACTTGGCCGCAAAAATAAAAGAGCATTCTAAACTGCTAACACAGAATGCAGAGCAAATGAGGGTTCTAACTGCTGCGTTGGAAAACAACACCGAAATACGTGCAAACCCCACGTATGCCAATGCGGTCGCAAATCCACCTCCAAATAAAATCCCAAGCAGACCAGCCCTACACTCTGTGATCATCTCTTCGGAAAAGGAGGATGAGACAGGGGATGAGGTGTTGGAGAGAGTGCTTGCGCACTGGCAGTGGATGCCAAAGATGGCTGGGTAAAGGTGGAACGGGTGAGAAAGGCAAAGGATCGGAAGGTGATACTCGGGTGTCCAACGGAATCGGATAGGGATAGGGTGCGGGAAAAACTGGTATCTGGGCGCCTGGTTGTCGAGGACGTCAAAAACAAAAACCCTATGGTTGTGTTAAAGGATGTCCTTACCATCAACTCAGACGAGGAGATAATTGAGGCACTCCGAAGACAGAATCGGGAGGTTTTTGACGGCCTCGGGAAGGAGGATGATAGGATGCAAGTTAGGTACCGGAAAAGGGCTAGGAACCCTCACGTGTGTCACCTAGTGCTTTCGGTATCTCCAAAATTATGGAAAAGGTCGATAGAGCTGGGTGCATTGCGTGTGGATTTGCAGCGGGTCCGAGTGATGGACCAATCTCCTCTCGTGCAGTGCTCCAGATGTCTGGCATATGGTCACGTTAGGAAGTACTGCACGGAGGAAGCGGACACATGCAGTCACTGTGGGGGCCCACACCTAAAGGTGAAATGTGAACAGTGGATATTAAACACAACACCCACGTGCAGGAATTGCGTGAAGGCCAAGATGGCACGAACGGAGCACAATGCCTTCAGCGATGACTGTCCCATTCGAAGGCGTTGGGAAAATATAGCGCGGTCCACGGTGGCGTATTACTAAGGTGGATGCGGAGACCATGGCATGCCACGTGTTTCAGGCAAATTGTATGAAGAAGCAACTGGCCATGAATGAACTTATGATAGAGGCCACAAATCAAAAAGCTACAGCAGCACTGGTTCAGGAACCGTACGTTGGGGCGGGTCGGGGCATTAGGAATTATCAAGGTGTAAGACTCTTTTACAATGATGTCTCGGGTGGGGGTACCATCAAGGCGACAATCGCGGTCTTCGACAGTAGCATTGATGTCACACAATACCCTAGACTCACTACTGATAATGTCGTTGTCGTGGGACTCTCAACCACGGCATGGAGAGTCACGCTGGTCTCCTATTATTTTGAGCCGGACCGACCTATGGACCCCTACATCCAACAACTTAAAACCATAGCGGAGACACCTGGGCTGGGAAGAATTGTGATGGGGGGAGATGCAAATGCCTGGAATACGTGGTGGGGTAGCGTGTCGGTGGACGCCCGAGGGGAGTCCTTCATGGGCTTGATCGACGAGCTGGGCCTCCACGTGCTAAATGTGGGTGATACCCCGACGTTTGACACAATCAGAGGCGGATTACCATTCCGAAGTCATGTGGATGTCACCTTTTGGTCGGGTAATCTGTTGCCCCTCGTGTACAACTGGAGAGTGGAGAAGCATCTGACGAGCTCGGACCATCACGGTATCAGTTTCAAAATCAGACTCCAGAAAGCAAACGGAACGGATATTAGGCGAACCACTAGGCTATATAACACCAAAAAAGCCAATTGGGAGTTATTTAATACCAAGCTGACCCAACTGAGAACGGAGAATGACCTAACAGCCTCAGAAATTGAGAGGATTGAGCATAGAAGCGAATTGGAGACTGCAGTTAACGTGTTCACGAAAGTGATAACCGAGGCCTGCACCGCTTCTATGCCCAACAAAAGCGTGGAACAAAAATTGAGGATTCCGTGGTGGTCTGAGGAGCTCGCAAAACTAAAAAGAGAGGTGTCCACCAGGAGGAACCGCATAAGGTGTGCGGCACCGGTTCGTCGGGAGAGAGTCGTTGGTGATTACCTGCAGTGGAAAGATAGGTACGAGACAGAGGTGAAAAAGGCTCAAATTAACAGCTGGAAAGATTTCTGTAACAAACAGGATAGAGAGGGGATGTGGGAGGGGATCTATAGGGTCATTGGCAGGACCGCGAAGACGTCTAGGACGTACCCCTGGAACTAAATGGCGTGGCCTTGGATGCAGAACAATCGGTTAAGTTGCTAGCTGATGTCTTTTACCCGGAGGATCGAGAAGAGGATGACACGGAAGAACAAACTCGCGTCAGAGAGAGTGCGAAGAGAGTGACCGAGGAGCCCTGCGGTGTACCGCAGGACCCACCGTTCACTCCCTTCGAACTCGAGATAGCTATCAGGTCATTTAACCCCAAGAAGGCTCCGGGAGCCGACGGACTTACATCCGATATCTGTAACCACGCCATCAGAAGCGAACCGATGCTGTTTCTTGCCCTAGCAAACAAATGCCTCAAATTACAACACTTCCCAATAGTATGGAAGGAGGCAACCGTCGTTGCACTCAGGAAGCCGGGCAAGGATAGCTATGTTCTTCCAAAATCTTATAGGCCTATCGGGCTTCTCCCGGTACTGGGTAAAATACTGGAGAAGATGGTCATGGCAAGGCTGAGATACCATCTCCATCCACGCATAAGCTCGTACCAGTACGGATTTATGCCCCAGAGGAGCTGTGAAGACGCCCTCTATACCCTAGTTCAGCACATACGAACACAGCTGGACGAAAGAAAAATGGTCACATTGGTGTCTCTGGACATAGAGGGCGCCTTCGACAGTGCGTGGTGGCCTGCCATAAAGATGCGGCTAGTTGAGGAAAAGTGTCCCGAGGGCCTTAGAAGAACCATCAACAGTTACCTTGAAGACAGACGGGTTAGAGTGAGATACGCTGGCAAGGAACATAGCAAAAGAACAAGAAAGGGGTTCGTTCAAGGCTCAATTGGCGGGCCAATACTATGGAACCTCCTCCTGGATCCCTTACTCAAGAGCTTAGAAACTAGGGGCAATTATGTGCAAGCCTTTGCCGATGATGTTGTTCTGCTGTTCTGTGGCAATACGGCCGCCGAAATCGAGAGGAGTGGAAATGCCACTCTCGACCATGTTCATACGTGGGGTGTCCGAAATAAACTCAAATTTGCACCGCATAAAACAAGCGCTATGCTCATAACGCGCAAGCTTAAGTACGACACCCCTCGTCTGAGCATGGGAGGGGTAGATATTGACATGGCAGAAGAGATAAAGATACTTGGTCTGACTGTTGATAGGAATTTGAATTTTAACTCCCACTTAACAAATGTGTGCAAAAGAGTGACGAGTATACACAAACAGCTAATTGGGGCGGCGAAGGCCAGTTGGGGGCTCCACCCGGAGATCATCCACACAATATATACGGCGGCTGTGGAACCTATAGTTCTGTACGGGGCCAGCGCATGGGCACCCGCGGTCGAGAAGCTGGGGGTTGTTAAGCGTCTGAAGTTCATTCAGCGCAGCTTTGCCCAAAAAATTTGTAAGTCATACCGAACGGTCTCCCTCCACTCGGCGCTGCTCTTGGCGGGGATCCTCCCTCTTGACCTTCGCGTTCGCGAAGCAGCACTGCTATATAGGGCCAGGAGGGGGGATTCTCTCCCTGAGCTGGTCGGGCGGGAGGCCGAGCGGATGACATCGGTCATGGAAAGCCCACACCCTGCGGAGCAAATGTGCCTGGAGTTCCATAGCCTGGAGACCAATGAACAAGTTGTCGCAACGCGTAACAATACGGTGCAAATTTACACGGATGGTAGCAAGATTGGGGGCAGGGTGGGTAGGGTAGGGTAGGGTAGGTCATCGGGAGAAGGACTGAGAGGACATAAGGGACGGCTGTTGAGGATGGCCTCGATTTGCGAAAACAGAGAACATAGTTCCTCAAATGTTAAATGTGCCTGCCCCATGACTCTACGTAAGTGAAATTTTGCAGATTTTATACCTGCCTCATGATACCCACCAAAGTGAGGAGCGTACGCGGGGGTAAATATAAACTCAATGCCTTGCTGAGCTGCGAAGTCCAACATAGTACTGCGATTATCCTTAGAATCGAAAAACTCTTTTATTTCGCGAGCTGCGGCAATAAAATTTGTGCCATTATCACAGAATATTTTCTTTGGCAAACCCCTGCGTGCGATAAAGCGCTTGAGCGTTAACAAAAAGGCTTCCCTTGAAAGCTCACTGACTGCTTCCAAATGAATGCATTTATAGTTAAAACATATAAAAATGCACAAATAACATTTAGTTATTTTACATCCCCTGCCCCTTCGATCGGTTATAAGGAATGGCCCGGCGAAATCAGTGCCAACGTTAATAAAGGGAAAATTAGGCATGACTCTCTCCGGTGGCAAATTGCCCATAAGATTGTTCATTGGCTTGCCCCTAAAACGACAACATACGAGGCACCCTCGAGCAATGCGTCTGGCTAGACTTCTCCCGCCTATAGGCCAAAATCGATCTCGTATAGACGCAAGAAGCAGCTGTGGACCGGCGTGCATTAAACGCTCATGTTCCCGCTGAAAGAGCAGGGAAGCAAAACGACTGTGTGCATGTAGAAGCATAGGGTGTCGTTTGTCAAAATCGTAAGTAGATGTGCCAATGCGTCCACCCACACGAAGTAGTCCCTCTGAATCAATGAAAGGATTGAGTTTTATATAAACAATTTTGTTCCTTAGAGTTAGCTATTCAAATTAAAATTAAAAATGTAGAAATTGAAGATAGTGAAATTCTGATTGCTACTGAGTTATTTAATAATATTAATAACTTGTATTCGAAAATAATTCAACTTTGTTCTGAGAGTATAGAGGATACGAGTAGCACCATGGAAAAGTTTGAGTTGAAAACTGCGATTGCTTTGTTACCAATAATGACGGGTGATGAAGATATCACCAAACAATTAATTTCAAACATTGAGATGTATGATTCCATGATAGAAAGTGCTGGTAAACAACAACTCATCCAGTTTGTTTTAAAGTCACGTTTATCTGAAAGCGCTAAGCTGCGCATGCGTAATACTTATTCGTCTGTTGCAGATTTGATTCTAGACATGCGTAGTACATTACTGCCAAAAAAGTCCGATACTGCGATCCACAGTAAGCTGCTGCATATGAAGCAAAACGACAAGAGTATCGAGAGTTACGGTAAGGAATTAGAACAGTTATTCGTCGATCTGACTATTACTCAGGCCAACAGAAACACTGATATTTATCAAACATTGAAGCCAATAAACGAGCGGATTGCTATAAAGCGATTTTCTGATGGTCTGCGTAATAGCCGCCTTAGCACAATAATTGCAGCAAGAAATTATAGCACATTGAAGGACGCGATCCAGGGTGCGCTGGACGAGAAACCCTCGAATGGAAGTGAGGAGCGGGTGATGAGTTTTCACCATAACCGAGGTAGGTCAAACCGCGGTCGTCGCTTTTATAATAATAATTTTAACAGAGGTGCGTCTAGAGGATTTTCTCATGGCCAAAATTTTAATAAGTCCGGTCGTGGTTATTATTACAATTCCGGTCGTGGACGAAACGATAATAATTCATCCAATTATCGCGGTCGTGGTGATTTTAGTGGCCACACAACGTATCGTCGCCCGGCACGGCAACACCAAATTAGGCTAGCTGAGTTGAATGAGTGTCCGAAGGATAGTAGTGAGCGTAGACATGAAAATCCTGAAGTACAGACTGAAAATCAAAATAATAACTTGTTTTTTCGTGCATGAACATTTTTACTGTCAAAATATTAACTCTATTAACTTAAATGTATTCGAAGTGTCGCGTAGTTGGTTACTTGATACCGGCGCGTCAGTGTCCATAGTTAGACAGGAGGCATTAGAGAGTTTATGCATTCCTTTCCATATAGAGCGCATTAAAATAAACGGAATAGGTGGTCATGTGTATTGTGATGGCTTTGTTTATCTTAACTTAAATTATAATGGTTATGAGTTCGAGCACAAATTTTATGTATTTAAGGATTTTACTTGTAGAACGGATGGTATATTAGGACAAGATTTCTTGAGCAAATACAATTGCATATTAGATTTTGAGCGAAATGTATTAACTATTAACCATGACGTGCCCATTGATATCCCACTACAAATGGGGAAGCTCGGCAAAAATACTTATATGACTATACCGGCTAGATGTGAGGTTACTTACTTAGTAGAGACAAACTTTAAAAACGAATGCGTTGTTATGCCTAAGCAGTTGAGCGAAGGTGTATTTTTAGCATCTGTTTTAGTACAACCTACAAATGGTAAAATACCATTAAAATTTTTAAATACCCGAGACACAGACATATGCTTAAGTTATTTTACGCCCGATATTATACCTTTAAATGAATACCTTGTATGCTCTTTTGAGAGTAATAACTTAAGCGCAAATCTTGTAAAACAATTATTTTCTGTTTTAAACCTTGGTGGCGCTTGGCAGCGTGCGGTAATGGACTGTATTGCGGGAAGTAGCTAACTGTTCTATTGACGCTTTACACACAAAAGACAGGTGGCCGGGCTGCCGCGGATTCGATCCAGGCAGTGAATGCAGCCCGAGAAATTAGGAGAGGATGCACTAACCTTCACGACACACGTGTTTTCATCGCAGCCGGTACACGGATCTTCTCTTCCTTGCTCAGGAGCTGCCGTCAGCATCACTAGATCGCTTGAGGAACACACGAGAGGCACAATCCGATCGGTAAAGGTCTATGAAGCGGTAAAAATGTAACAAATATTATACATTTCTGAGAGACGCGAGCGCGGTCCGTCCGTCTTTACGCTGGCTAGTTCAAAGCGAGACTGAGTGTCTATATTTCACAAATGGCGGACGGAAGCCACATCTATGGTTAGTGCGGAAGAGGAGACGGGTATAAAAGGAGTGTGTTTCCGTGTCAAAAATACAGTTTCCACTTCGGCGCAACCATTCCCCCCGGCTTGAAGGGTTACCTTCGAAACGACAAATGCGAAACAAATCTAAAGTCTAATCTAAATCTAGGTTTGGGAAATAACAACTAAAATATAAACCTAGATTGGAGCTCGTGCCTACTGCTGGCTAGGCAGCGGGCAGAGGCGAACAAACAACACAACGCAACAGTCTCGACCAAGACGAGACGCGATTAGCCAACAACAAAATAAGGGTCTCTTCACGTGGGACCGATACAACAAGCGAGTGCTTCTTCCCCTCGGGTGGTTCGGAAACCGTAGTGGGATTGAATTGACTAACTGGCCACTTATCTAACGCGGCATGAATCCAGGACGGTCCACTAAACCATAACGGGTGATCTAAAATTTGCGAAGGAAGCAATCCACGAGAGAGACACTCGGCTGGGTTGTCGGTGCCAGCAACGTGAAAGAGATTATGTGGCGCCAATTCAGATTGAATTTTTGCCACTCTATTAGCGACGAATGTGTCCCAACGATGGGGCGAAGCGTGGGCCCAACACAAAGCGACTGTTGAGTCCTAAAAGCTAAAATTCTACTAATATTAATGCGAAAATTTACAATTATGTCAAATAAATTACCTTAAAGATTCCGACCACAATACAAAATGTCATTAAGCGACACGGAAGTGCTAGTCTTAGCACTGCCATCCAAAACTACGCGGAGTTTTAGTAGTAAGCTTATCTTCTCTAATAACTCCGCGGTGCGGGATAATGTACGAAGGCTGGGTCCCGCCAGTGTCCGCAGGCGCAGGTGAGATGTAACCTTTATCTAAATATTCATTAACAACCTCATCATAGGCCCGCTTCGACTTTGGGGACGCCTGCATCTTTCGTTCCAAACAAAGAAAGCGTTTTTCAGCGGATACACGGGAGCCACCGAGTGAAAACTTGCGGATGGTAGACTCCAGTGGCGGCTCGACGGTGCAACAGAACGAAGCAGTCGAGTGACTAAAACTATCTATAAAAGCGGGTGCGGAACCAATCATAACAAAACCAAGAACTGTTTCCAGTGCGTGCGGAGCGGGGTACGTCGGTCCCCCTTGAACCTTACGTGATAACTGGAGGTGCGGGAGAATCGAAGCGCCGATCAATATATCGACGACTCCAGGAACAGCGTAAGTCTCATCTGCTAAAGGCAAGTCTTTAAATTTCGTTAATAAAGACGTGTCAACCGGGACGGTAGGCAACTGTTCAGCTATTCTATCTATAACGAGCGAATCCATGTCAAACCAAATATTATTATTAAAACGAGATCTAAACCTTGTTTTAACGGTGCCACGAACAGCTGACTGTAAGCTTCCAAAACCCTTCACCACTGAGCGGGTTGAACGCTTATCAACATTGAAACCAAGACGCCGACAACAATCTTGAGTAATAAAATTACTTTGCGAAGCGCCATCTAACAGCGCTCGAACAATGCGCGGCTTACCTAATGCATCAACAATAACAACGCGAGCGGTCGCAAGACACACAGTAGTGAGTGCAGCACTAGCGGAGAACGAACACAAGGTGACGTCATCCGCGGCGGTCACCGGGCGGGCCGGAGCGCGCGCGAGCGCGGGCTGCGGCTGCGGCGCAGGCCGCCGCGTGTCACCGCTCGACGAGCCAACCGTGCTCACATTGGATGCGGCATTACTATTCTCAAAATGAAGCAAAGTGTGGTGTCTCGCTTGACATTTGCGACAACTATTTCTACTATTACATAAAACAACGCGGTGTTTAGTACCGAGACAATTAAAACAAAAATTATTAGCGCGAACAAATTTATAACGATCACTAGGCGACAATTTTAGGAAACCAGGACACTTGTACAGTTGCGAATGATGAGTACTACACAAAGAGCAAACAGATGATTGTACACGTGCTGGTGCGGTATTAACATAAGTATGGGTTGACCTCGGTGACCTCGATGAGGCATCTATTTTGCGTTCAGAAGTAACAACCTTCTTCGCGCCTTCATGTTTCGATGAAGAGCGTTGCAATACCTTTATATGCTCGCGAACAAAACTTTCTAAGTCTTCGAACTTAGGAATTTTACTGCCGCGATGATCCGACTCAAACAAACGAATGGTTTCGGAATCTAATTTCTTTAAACCCATATACAAAAATACGAAGTCGCAGAGGTCATCGATCTTCAAGTTCTTTACGGCGCGAACAGCTGACGCGAAAGTATCTAGAAATTTCTCTAAGTTTTGATCGTTACATGCCGCAATAGATTTCAAATCAAACATCTGATCTAAATAGGCGTTAGCTACCGATCTTTTATCCTCATACCTAGCTTTCAAAGTATTTAAAATTAAATTATAATTCTCGGCACTAAACGTAATTCCAGCGCAAGCGGTTATAGCTTTACCAGTCAATTTTTCAACGAGATAATGCAATTTTTCGTGATCTGTCAACGAATCGTTCTTATCTATCGTATTCTCAAAACTATCTATAAATAGACACCAATTGCGAATGTTACCATCAAATTCGGGTATTTGAATTGGTGGCAACTTAGGTCGGTCGCGAGTGGGGTTGGGTAGGTCAGCCAGGTTTCTCCAAACTCCTAGCGACGCGTTTGATACGACAATACAAATCGTCAAACGACGACAAGGCTTGATAACTCACTGAGTAATCGGGATCCAAATTCAACTCTAAAACATTGATGTCATGTACTAAGGTTTCGAAATCCGCGCGTAGACTATCTAAGTTTTCTATAGAACACAAGAACGAATCTCTGATGACCAAATCAGAGGTTTTAAGTGCATTATCATAGATCGATTGTACGCGAGAGTAAATCATTTCTTTTTTAGCGTATAAAAGTTTCAATTGAACCTTACCGGTCTTATCAACCTTTGGGGACATGTTTACAATTAAATCTCAAACTAAAGTGCGGTAAATAACAAATATGAAATGACTTAATCTTAGCGGTACAGAGCAGCGAGGCGGCGCGAGCGATAACCGTAGGTAGGTAGGTACTTATGACTGCCAGTGCAAGCTTGAACTAACGCGCATAGCAACAAGGTCGTACCTACGCGATGGTCGCTGTCTAGGTTCAACTATTATTTCAGAGATTAAGTATTGCGTAATATCTATTCAAATTAAAATACTTTCGTATGAATTGGGATGAGATGCGAGCGAGGTAGGTACAGCCACGTGTCCACCCACGCAGGTACTAGGCAAATACGACGCGAGCCGAGAACAACGTAATTGAAAAAAACAAAACAAAGCCAAATGCGTTAGGTATTACACTGTGCCTATGCACTAGGGTGTCTGAGTATACCTAAGATCTAAGCCTAAATGTCTGGATGCGGGGTTTTCTACTAAAATAACCAGGCACTTAGGTGCGATGCGAAAATTGCGAACTACGATTAAGTGTTGATATGATACCTAACCTATTTATGTATTAGGTAGGTACAATGCGAGCCAGCGGCGAACGGACAACAAATCTAATCCTAAGTGTCTGGATGCGGGGTTTTCTACTAAAATAACCAGGCACTTAGGTGCGGTGCGCTCATTCCCATTAGAATAATAACAAAATACGAACTACGGCTAAGAATCCGGCTCGATCCGGACCAAAAATGGTGGCGCTTGGCAGCGTGCGGTAATGGACTGTATTGCGGGAAGTAGCTAACTGTTCTATTGACGCTTTACACACAAAAGACAGGTGGCCGGGCTGCCGCGGATTCGATCCAGGCAGTGAATGCAGCCCGAGAAATTAGGAGAGGATGCACTAACCTTCACGACACACGTGTTTTCATCGCAGCCGGTACACGGATCTTCTCTTCCTTGCTCAGGAGCTGCCGTCAGCATCACTAGATCGCTTGAGGAACACACGAGAGGCACAATCCGATCGGTAAAGGTCTATGAAGCGGTAAAAATGTAACAAATATTATACATTTCTGAGAGACGCGAGCGCGGTCCGTCCGTCTTTACGCTGGCTAGTTCAAAGCGAGACTGAGTGTCTATATTTCACAAATGGCGGACGGAAGCCACATCTATGGTTAGTGCGGAAGAGGAGACGGGTATAAAAGGAGTGTGTTTCCGTGTCAAAAATACAGTTTCCACTTCGGCGCAACCAAACCTAAAGCATCTTAATAAAGAAGAACAAACTTCGATTGAAAACATTTGTGCGAAGTACTCAGATGTATTTTTTTTAGATGGTGACAAATTAGGCGTTTCGAATTTATACAAACAGTCAATTCATTTGAAGGAAAATACTAGCCCAGTGTATACTAAGCCTTATAGGCTCCCCAGAAGTCAAAAATATGAGGTTGATAAACAAATCAACGATATGTTACGTAATGATATTATAGAGGAGAGCATGAGTGAATGGTCTAGCCCTGTTCTTTTAGTCCCAAAAAAATGTGATAATAGTGGTAATAAAAAATGGCGTATTGTTATTGACTATCGGAAATTAAATAATTATCTTAAAGACGATAAATTCCCTTTACCAAATATCACAGATATATTGGATTCCTTATCAGGAGCAATTTATTTCAGCCACTTAGACCTTAGCCAGAGTTATTATCAGTTAGAGTTAAGCCCAGATAGTAGAAAATATACTGCATTCACTACAAGCAAACAATATCAGATGAAACGGCTCCCAATGGGTTTGAAAATCAGTCCTAGTGCTTTTAGTCGGTTAATGACAGTAGCCATGTCTGGTTTAAATCATGAAAAATGTCTGGTATATCTAGATGATCTTATCTGTATAGGACGCAGCTTAGAATCGCATAATAAAAATTTGATTGATATTTTTGAACGTCTTAGAAATGTAAATCTAAAAATTAACCCTGAAAAATGTCAGTTTCTAAAGAAACAATTATTGTATTTAGGCCATGTCGTGTCTGCTAAAGGAGTCTCGCCTGACCCTGAAAAAACACGTATTATACAAAGTTACCCCACTCCAAAAAGTAGTGACGAAGTAAGACGCTTCGTTGCTTTTGCTAATTATTATCGTGAATTCGTTCCACATTTTGCTGACATTACAATACCTTTAAATAGACTATGTAGAAAAAGCGCACATTTTGTTTGGAGTACAGAATGTGAACGTTCATTTATCTTTTAAGGCAATCTTTGATCAATCCCCCCGTTTTACAATACCCAAATTTTGATGAGGATAATGAATTCATTTTGCACACAGATGCTTCTGGTATAGCTATAGGGTCTGTCTTATGTAATAAAAATGATATACAGATTGCTTATGCAAGCCGGCCACTCAATAAATCCGAATTAAACTATCCGACAATAGAAAAGGAACTCCTCGCTATTGTTTGGTCAGTTAAATATTTTAGACCGTATTTATTTGGAAAAAAATTTAAGATAAAAACAGACCATAAACCCTTACTTTATTTATTTGGTTTCAATAACCCGTCTAGTAGGCTAATAAAGTTTCGATTAGCTTTAGATGAATACGACTACGAAGTTGAGTATGTCAAAGGTGTGAATAATGTGGCTGCAGACGCGTTATCTCGCATCGTTATTACATCTGATGAATTGAAAAATATAAATCAGAATGTCATAAATGTTATGACACGGAATATGGCTAGAAATAAATTATTAAATGACAATTCTGCGGTCGATAAGAACAAAACAGATGATCGGTCTGATCAACTGAAAATCGTTGAAATTCTTAAAAAACCGAATAATTGTACTCAATTAATATTTTCTCGGATTAGACTTAAACATAACACTAAATATATTATAGTGAATGACTTTATTTATGTACCATCTAAATTGTCGATTTATTTAGACCCACTTTCTCGATCATGCTCAGCGCGAGCCGCTTTCGTGAGAGATTTGGAATCTATCTGTAAAAGAATATCAATTGATGAAATTTAATTAATTAGAAATGAGTTAAGTGAAAAACATATAACATGGATAAACCAGTGTTGTAAAAATTGCGCTTGGACCGGTCCGCGTATTTTAATATTGAAAAATTTAATAAGAATAACGAATGACGACGATAAGCGCGTAATATTAAATGACTTTCATCAGCTTCCCACTAGCGGACATGCAGGTATTAAACGTATGACAAATAACATAAAACGTTATTACTTTTGGCCAAAAAGGAAGGAAGATATTATAAGATTTGTGAAGAATTGTGACAAGTGCCAGAAACAAAAGCACTCGTTGCATACAAAACAACCCATGATAATAACCACAACTGCGCAGTCAGCATTTGATAAAATATATTTAGATATAGTTGGGCCCTTAGATAAGGATTATCATAGTTATTCATATATTCTCACATTACAATGTGAATTAAGTAAGTATGTTGAAGCATATCCTTTAGTAAGAAAAGATAGCGTAAGCGTAGCACGAGCATTCGTCGACAACTTCATCCTCAGGTATGGTATCCCTCATGAGATCGCGACTGACAGGGGAACGGAGTTCATCTCTAGTACTATGACTGAGGTATGTAAACGGCTAAATATTAGACAAACATTTGCCAGTGCTTATCATCATCAATCGATAGGTTCACTTGAGAACTCGCATAAGTCACTTAATGCATTTTTAAGAATTCAAACTGACAACAACAGTAGGTATTGGAGTGAATGGCTCCCTTATTGGTGTTTCTCGTACAATACATCTGTGCACTCAGAAACAAAATATACTCCCTACGAACAGGTGTTTGGAAGAACATGTAATATACCTAGGAATATTCAAAATTGTACTGTTGAACCTTTATATAACACAAGTAATTACCCATTAGAATTAAAGTTTAGACTACAAAAAGCGCAGTGTGAAGCGCGACAAAATTTAATTAAAAGTAAGTTGATAAGAAAATGTAAATTTGATGAGTATTTAAAACCAGTTATGTATAACAAAGATGACTTATTATTAGTTAAGAATGAAACGGGAAATAAATTTGATAATGTATACCTTGGCCCTTTTACAGTTATAGAAGATCTAGATCCAAATGTTACGATTTTACGGAATAATAAAGTAGAAATTATACACAAAAATAGGACAAAACTGTATTTTACATGATAAAAGATAATTTTTCGTACATGTAAAAAAAAAAATTCTTACATATTTTTTTTTCTTGTTTTGTAGGGCGTGTGGTGTAAGAGTACCTATTTAATGATGTCATGATGTACCTAGATTCTAAGAGTATATTAGATGTGTTTGTATCAATTATTAGGAGTAATAAATAATATCTCTTGCTTGCAAGTCGTGTTGTATTTCTCTCCCAATCGAACCTTTACACGGGAGCAGTAGGCTAACATATGACAGTATAACACGAGTAGGCACTAAATATTAAGGAACCAGTCCCCTGAAATCACAAATCAATAGGAATACAAAGGAATAGAAAAGGAACGGGCTCACTTTATGATTAGGCAGACGATGCGTAGGTAGGTCCGTCCTCTCGGAGCTCACGATCCGCTTGATGACGATGCCGAGGGAGCTGGACGCCTCCCGTTGAATAAGCCAAATTCTTCCTAGGCGAGAACGGGTTCAGACTGCACGCACTTCACACACGAAGCTGGATAGCCCTGACAAACAGGAACTGCGAAGCAACGTGGCACGCGTGGCGGTCGACCTTCGTTCACCTTGTTCGAGAATATTCTACCTGCAACGTAACTTCGAATTCGCGTTTAATCAGGCAGGTCCTGTCACGGTCGCCAATTTGTTCACCACGTGAACAAGGGAGGAAATAAAAGCAGATAATTGGTTTGAGGTCTACTTATTTCCAGAATAACTGTTGGTAAAATATTTCTTAAGATTATATATATTATATGGAAACAAGTGCCCAGGAAGGTGGCTAGCGGCAAAGTGAGTTGGTACCTACATTACGAAGCGAAGGCGCGCGCGACCCGCTGGAAATGGCAAACTAAGTTTACACAAACAACAATGAATCCTAAGAACATACAAAATAGTTTTTAAAGACGCGGGCGCCGCGAATCCACATGATTTATACAAATCAAAATAAATAGTTTGTAAGGCGCGGGGACCGCTAATTTCTATTTAACAAAAATAAATATATACGGCAAAGGCGCCGCTAAACTATGTAGAATAAACTAAAACACTATCCGTAATAATTGTTATACATATTACTACTTAAAATAAAAGTCTTATAAGGCGTAGGCGCCGACAATGTCTATTTGACGTCGCGTTGCCTTCCTAAGAATATCTATTTGGCGTCGTGACGACAGTGTAAGAATGTCTACATGGCGTCGCGACGCCAATGTAACAATGTCTATTTGGCGTCGCAACGCCTATGTTCGAGTAACTATTTGGTGTCGAGGTGCCCATCTCAGGATGTCTATTTGGCGTTAGCGTCAATTTAAGAGTGTCCATTTGGAGTGGCGACGCCTATGTAAGAGTGTCTATTTGGTGCCGCGAATCCTATCTAAGAATGTTTATTTGGCGTCGCGACGCCTATGTAAAAGTGTCTATTTGGCGTTGCAGTGCATATCTAAGAATGTTTATTGGCGTCACGGTGCCTATTTAAGAATGTCTATTTGGCGTTAGCGTCAATGTAAGAGTGTCTATTTAGGCGTCGCGATGCCTATTTAAGAGTGTCTATTTAGTGTCGCAATACCTATCTAATAATGTTTTATTGATTTCGCAACGCCTATGTAAGAATGTATATTTGGCGTCGCGACGCCTGTGTAAGAGTTTCTATTTGGCGTCGCGATGCCTATCTAAGAATGTCTATATGGCGTCACGACGCCTGTGTAAGAATGTCTATTTGGCATCGCGACGCCAGTGTAAGAGTGTCTATTTGGAGTCGCGGCGCCTATGTAAGAGTGTCTATTTGGTGCCGCGATGCCTATCTAAGAATGTTTTTTTGGCGTCGCGACGCTGAAATGAAACGAAACGAAACGAAACGAAACGAAACGAAACGAAACGAAACGAAACGAAACGAAACGAAACGAAACGAAACGAAACGAAACGAAACGAAACGAAACGAAACGAAACGAAACGAAACGAAACGAAACGAAACGAAACGAAACGAAACGAAACGAAACGAAACGAAACGAAACGAAACGAAACGAAACGAAACGAAACGAAACGAAACGAAACGAAACGAAACGAAACGAAACGAAACGAAACGAAACGAAACGAAACGAAACGAAACGAAACGAAACGAAACGAAACGAAACGAAACGAAACGAAACGAAACGAAACGAAACGAAACGAAACGAAACGAAACGAAACGAAACGAAACGAAACGAAACGAAACGAAACGAAACGAAACGAAACGAAACGAAACGAAACGAAACGAAACGAAACGAAACGAAACGAAACGAAACGAAACGAAACGAAACGAAACGAAACGAAACGAAACGAAACGAAACGAAACGAAACGAAACGAAACGAAACGAAACGAAACGAAACGAAACGAAACGAAACGAAACGAAACGAAACGAAACGAAACGAAACGAAACGAAACGAAACGAAACGAAACGAAACGAAACGAAACGAAACGAAACGAAACGAAACGAAACGAAACGAAACGAAACGAAACGAAACGAAACGAAACGAAACGAAACGAAACGAAACGAAACGAAACGAAACGAAACGAAACGAAACGAAACGAAACGAAACGAAACGAAACGAAACGAAACGAAACGAAACGAAACGAAACGAAATGAAATGAAATGAAAGTTTATTTGTCAGAATATGGGTGAGTGGGTACATAAATTTTGGATGTTTGCATTTAGGTGCAAGCCATACTCTACCATTGTGTGGCGTACAAAAATATATCTTACAATTAAAATAAAATTATTTGATAGTTAAAATTATCATAAATATACATTATCATGCAAAATGTTTATTATGCATTATAAAAATGTTTATTATTTGTTTATTTGTAGGAATATGGGTGAAATAGATGTTTACATTTCAGGTAGGTACAAGCCACACTCCGCCAATATCCGGCGTACAAAATATGTCATAGAATTAAAAATTACATTATTCGATAATACACATAGTTAAAATTATTATATAAATTACTATTTTCATGCAAAATGTCACAAATTACCACAATTAAAAAATTCGTCAATACTATAAAAACATTTATCCATTAGCAGTGTAAACAGTTTTCTTTTAAATGCATTAATCGTATTAATTTCTTTGAGGCTATTTGGTAGCTTATTATAAATATGTACTGCCATACAATATACATTTTTAATAAAAACATTGACCCTTTGTTTAGGTATTAAAAGCTTATGAGTGTGCCTACTTGCTCTAATTACGGCGTCATTATGCTTACAGAATAAATGCAAATGAGTGCGTACAAAGACACAAATCTCAAATATGTACAGACTCGGTAGTGGAAGTATATTGTACTTTTTAAAATATTCCTTACAACTGTCTATTTGCTTTTAACCAAATATAGCTCGAATACATTTCTTTTGCACAATGAATGCTCTGTAGGCCTCCACAGAATTGCCCCATATTATGAGTGCATATCTTAATTTTGATGAGACATAACCGTGATATGCACTGAGAGCCGTTTCTATACTTGATATTTGTCTCAAGCGATATAGTGCATAAACTAACCTCTCCAAACTCATGCAAACATTTTCAATTTGTTGTTTCCAGGTACAGTATTTGTCGATAGTAATGCCCAAAAATGAAGTTGTTTCTACTTCTCCGACTATTTTATCTTTATATTGTACATTAAGTTTGATAGGTTTGCTATTATAAGTCTGGAATTGTATCATATGTGTCTTGTTAAAATTTACTTTTAAATAATTACAGTCTAGCCAATTTACTATATTATTTAACGCTTTGTTTACCTTGTGCTCTAGGTTATTTTTATTGTCGTCTTCAATAATTAGAGTGATATCATCAGCATATAGTACGCAGCTATGTTCCGTCGCATCAGGTAGATCATTTATGTACAAAATAAACATCAAAGGGCCAAGGATACTTCCCTGGGGCACTCCAGAACTATTTAATAATTTAAAGTCGGACCTGGAGGAAGAATTGTATTTCCCAGATATGCTAAGTACTTCTACACATTGATAGCGGTTTTCTAGATAACTCTTGAGCCAATCCAGCGCTTTACCACGGATTCCATATCTCTCAAGCTTGTGTAGCAATAAATTATGGTTTACAAAGTCAAACGCCTTGGACATGTCTAGAAATATTGTAATTACTCTGTTTTTCTTATTGAGATAGTCCGTGATTAATTTTGTAAGTGTAAAGCATGCTAAGGTAGTAGAATAGTTTTTTCTGAACCCATTTTGTTCAGATTTGAGAACGTTATTTTTTTCTAGAAAATTATATAATTTGTCATGCATTATTTTTTCGAAGATTTTTGATAAGATAGGAATTAGTGTAATCGGTCTATAATTATTCATGTCACTTGTATTCCCCTTTTTATGTATAGGTTTGACAACTGATACAGATACTTTCGATGTAATTTTTGTTATTCAGGTTGCAGCGAACATCCATACTTAGGATATTGAGATTGTCCTTCAGTGGTAGTGGCGTCCTCTGAAGAGTGGGGAGGGGAAGGAAAGAAGATACTTTTGCTGTAAATGCACATGCCTGCGTCTTCTTGGCATTGAACTCAACCAGGTTCTCAGAGCCCCATTGAGAAATGTGATTCAGGATCCCGTTAAGCTCAGTGACAAGAAGCTGCCTTTTCTCTGCTATATCTGACTGCTTGGCCGCAGGATGTCCATATACATTTCCGTTAGACAGCATGTCGTTGGTATGCAGAAGAAAGAGAGTGGGTGATAAGACGGACTCCTGGGGCACGCCAGCATTTACCTGCAGAAACTCCGAAGCTCGTCCGTCACAAAGGACGCGAATACAGCGCCCCTGCAGGAAGCTAGCAACCCAGTTGCACAGCCTAGAAGGCAGACCAAAGGCAGGAAGCTTGGAAAGAAGCCATTTGTGCCAGACTCTATCGAAAGCTTTGGCGATGTCAAGACTAATTGCCAGTGACTCGCCGTGCTTGTCTATAGCCTCACCCCAAATATGGGTAACGTATGGTAGAAGATCACCCGTTGACCGTTCTGGCCTGAAGCCATATTGCCGGTCATTAATTAATGAGTGATCCTCTAGGTGCCGCATGAGCTGTTTGTTAATTATGTGCTCGAACACTTTGCACATGGCTATGGGTCGATGGCTAGCTCCGAGCGATCCCCCTTCTTGGGAATCGGCTGAACATTCGCCTCTTTCCAAGGCAAAGGCACTGCACCCGAACTGTAGGACAGCCGGTACAGGCGCGTAAGCATTGGAGACAACTCCGTTGCACATTTTTGCAAAACTACCACTGGAATACCATACGGACCACTAGCTTTTTTTTTATTCCACTTAGTTGGCAGACAAGCACACGGCCCACCTGATGGGAAGCGGTTACCGTGGCCTATGGACGTATGCAACACCAGGGGTGTCACACTCGCGCTGCCGACCATGAAGAAACCTTCTGATGCCCCTCTTGAAGAACCCCATATTGTAGGCGCTTGGGATAACCGCAGCAGGGAGGTCATTCCACAGCTTGTGTGTGCGTGGGATGAAGTTTCTTTCATACCGCACAGTGCGCACCGTCTCACGACGCAATGTGTGAGTATGAATTCCCTGCCTATGGCGAGAGGTGCGATGATAGAATGTAGCTACGGGCATCATGTAAAACAATTCATCTGAGCACAAACCATTGTATAGGCGTTAAAACCATTGTATAGGCGTTAGAACACACACATTGAGGCAAAATTCCTCCTAAGGCTAAGAGGTTCCACACTACCTGTGAGTATGGGATTGTCAACCAGCCTCAATGCCCGTCTTTGCACTGAGTCGAAGGGGTCAAGTTGTTATGCAGGTCCTCCAGCAAAAAGCTTTCCGGACATCGAGTTATTGCAGCACTGCACGGACATCGCGTTGCCTGATATGGATATCAGGCATCGCGTGGTTACTGTCGGGTAGTGTCGGTGGCTGCGTACCACAATCATCGATTGGGGAGTTGGCCGCAAAGAGATTAGCCAGCAGATTTGCCTTCTCTTGCGGCTCATGGGCCAGGGATCCATCAGGGTTACGCAGTGGAGGCAGCGAAGGCTGACAGAAGTTGGCTTGCTCGACTTTAGCCAGTTGCCAGTAGCATGTTGTAGTGTAGTAGTTGTGTAGTAGTAGGATGCATCACTAGCTCTTGACCAAGCCGCGCTATGCGCAGGGCATCCGCTCTGACATAGGCCCTTCTACAGACCTTTGTGGCTCTGTTGTACGCCGCCTTGAAGTGGCCCAGATTAGGACGGCGCGTGGTGCGCGCCCTTACCCAAGCGCGGTACGCAGACTGTTTTTGTTCAACAGCTTTCGCGCATTCGCGCCCAAACCAAGGGCGCACCCCGCGGTCACCGGTGATATCGGTATATGAGATATAGTATTCTATACCCAGACCGATCTCACCGGCGACAGCAGTAGCACAGTCCGATGGGTTCTTACCTTCAAAGCAGCGCTTAACCCACGGGATGGACGCAAAATAGTCACGAAGTCCATCCCATTCCGCTGACGAGTAGTGCCAGAGACGCCGCTTCCCCTGCACGGGTCGTGGGGGCGCTATAATAGGCACCGTGGAACAGACCAGGCAATGGTCGGAGTTGCCTAAAGCGGCTCGCACCGATACACTGTACCGGTCCGGATCACTCTTCAGCAGAAGGTCTCGCAGAGAAGGTGCTAGGCCCGACCTTCTTGGTATCCTAGTGACCTCGTGCACCAATTGGGTCAGGCCGTGCACCAGAGCAAATGCGTGGGCGGCTCTTCCCGCATGGTCTGTTTTGTTACGTGTACGTGTACGTGTACGTGTACGTGTACGTGTACGTGTACGTGTACGTGTACGTGTACGTGTACGTGTACGTGTACGTGTACGTGTACGTGTACGTGTACGTGTACGTGTACGTGTACGTGTACGTGTACGTGTACGTGTACGTGTACGTGTACGTGTACGTGTACGTGTACGTGTACGTGTACGTGTACGTGTACGTGTACGTGTACGTGTACGTGTACGTGTACGTGTACGTGTACGTGTACGTGTACGTGTACGTGTACGTGTACGTGTACGTGTACGTGTACGTGTACGTGTACGTGTACGTGTACGTGTACGTGTACGTGTACGTGTACGTGTACGTGTACGTGTACGTGTACGTGTACGTGTACGTGTACGTGTACGTGTACGTGTACGTGTACGTGTACGTGTACGTGTACGTGTACGTGTACGTGTACGTGTACGTGTACGTGTACGTGTACGTGAACGTTGCATAATTTACCTACTCGAGAAGTTATGTTGTTTATACCGTGAATTGACCCATTTAATTGGCTACTTGGTAATTTTAGACGATAAAAAAAAAGTCGCTCCGTCATAAAACATGAGGTACTACCGCTGTCTAACACTGCTCGGACTATACAGGGTGTATTTTTGAAACGGGGCAGTAAGGGCAAGTACCTTAACCGTTGCAGTTACAGCAAAACGTTCTTAGAAGACCTTCCCTAACTTTTTGACATATTTTGAACTGCATTCACAGATTTTGTAAAAAACTTACAGTTGGCAAAAAAAATGCAAAAAGTTCAAAAATTTTTTTTTTATGCCAATCGATTCTATTTCATGTGGGGATCAAAAAGCTCTATGAGACCATTTTAGCTTTCAGTAATAGGAAAGACAGAAATCGCCAAAAACGTTTCCCATACATTTCGGCAACAGAAACAAATTTCTACGATGGTCTAACTTTTTGTTATGGCCAGGAAGTGGGTAGAATTGACTGTAAAGTAAATAAAAAGAATTTTTTCCCTCAAATTTCGAATTTGATTCGAAAATCTGTATGTTATACTTAGTTTCAGCTGAGAAACTTCGTATGAGTTATTAATTAAGGATTTTCGCTAAAATATCTTCTAATCGTGAAAAATTGACTTATTAGAAGCGTATTTTGTCAATAATCGAAATGCGGGAGCTGCATTAGTGTGGTACCGCAATAAGTATCGTTGCGGCATGTGCCAACAAGAAAGGTTATTACAAATCTTTTGAAAAACCTGGAATTGCAGGGTTCTTTCAAAAGAAAGCGGCAGCCTCGTGTGGACATGGACACGGAGATTGCGGTTCTGACTTATGTCGAAGCATATCCAGAGGTATCGTCCAGGCAAGTCGCCCTTGAAGTAGGTGTATCCCACTCCCTTGTGATAAAGATATGGAAGAAATACGGCTACAAGTGCTATCGATATGGGCGCATAGTTCAAGTGTTACATCCGGGTGATGGATGTTCGAAGGCTTACTTTTTGCAGATGGCTAAGAGGAAAAATAAGCAGAGATCATGAATTTTTAAATTACATACTGTGGTCAGACGAAACGAATTTTTCCAATAACGGTATGTACAACAGAAAAAATCACCACTATTGGTCCAAAGAAAATCCACTAAGAGTTACGGCAAGTCATAATCAGGTTCGCTTCTCATTCAACTGTTGGTGTGGTATAATGTCCAATCGAGTCATAAAGGTGGAATTTTATGAAGGGAAACTGAATTCTGCCATGTATAATGAAGTCATTTTACACCATCTTGAAAACGAGATGGACGAATGGCCCCTGTCGGAATTGCGAAAAGTTCATTTTCAACAAGATGGTGCTCCGCCACATAACAGTCACCTTTCACGTTCCAATTTGAGCCGCCTATTCGGTACACAGTGGATAGGTACACATGGTCCAACACAGTGGCCACCTCGTAGCCCTGATCTAACACCACTTGATTTTTTTTTATGGGGCTTCGTGAAAAACGAGGTGTATAAGACGACGTACGCCAGTGTTCAAGAGCTCAAGGATGCATTAATGACCATTTTACGTAATATTCATCCCAGAACATTATTAGCCGCCATTCGTTCAGTGCAAAAAAGGATAGACTTATGTATTCGTGAAAATGGAAATCATTTTGAGCAATTTATTTCATAAACCAATTTCTTAAATGTTTAAATGATTTTTTCATTTAAAAAAGTTCAAAATTTTACCTGACCTATGAGTTTCGAGTTGATTTATCATATTTCCGTACGAAATGTATGGGAAACGTTTTTGGCGATTTCTGTCTTTTCTAGTACTGAAAGCTAAAATGGTCCCATAGAGTTTTTTGATCCCCACATGAAATATAATCGATTGGCATAAAAAAAAAATTTTGAACTTTTTGCATTTTTTTTGCTAACTGTAAGTTTTTTACAAAATCTGTGAATGCAGTTCAAAATGTCCCAAAAAGTTAGGGAAGGTCTTTTAAGAACGTTTTGCTGTAACTGCAACGGTTAAGGTACTTGCCCTTACTGCCCCGTTTCAAAAATACACCCTGTATATTCACGCTTGTTATTATCGCAAACTTTAACTAAGGAGGTGGACAATAACACTTCGCATTCCTTAGGTGCGTGACTATCCCCGCACTCCCCGCCGGGCGATGCAATGCTTGCGGTCAGCGCGACGTTACTCTCACCTAATACGGCAGACTGGGATGACGTTGACTGACACAATAAGGAATCATTACTCATAGTATTTACATTAATATTGCAGTTTTGTGTAGTGGTTTTACGATCTGTGTATATTAATATGTTGTGTCTGCGCTTACATAACCTACAACCTGGTTTCTTACATTGGTTGGCAAAATGTCCTACGTGAAAACAATTGTACCACACTTTGAAACTAGGCAGTAACTTAAGCCGGACATCAACATCTAATGTAAGGAACTGTGAAGAGTTAGCTAAATTATGACTATCCTTGCATTTTGGACATGGTTTAGGTGAAGATTCGGAACTACTTGTGATGTTAGTATTGTGAGAAGATTGTATTGTAATGAGTGACTTATTCGTCGAATGTTTACTATATTGAGGTGTATTAGCACGAGAAGCGTTACGTTGTTCCAACTCCCATGACTCAAGTAAATCAACTCGCGTGCGCAGGAATTCTAGAAATAACTGTACTGTTACTCTGATGTCTTTGCCTAATCAACATTTATGCTCTTTAAACTCACGAGAAGTTCTGTGATCTAACTTTTGAATTGCGAGGTAGATCAAAATACTATCCCAATGCATAATATCATCAATTACGCCAGTTAAAGCTGTAGATGATTCCTTAGTGTTAGAAATCATTATTTATTTGGCAATTTAATTTGTATTTGGAATAGCCTTATAGAATTTAAATCTATTAAAAGTATTTTACTTGACTAAAAAGTATTGAAGGCGTTGTTTTCGAACGAACGGCCATTCTTTTTCTCTCGATTGCGCGCTAAAACCGATGTGTGATAAAAAATAAGTATTGTTTTGGGAATAAAACTTATAATTACCAAGTGAAGCGTGAATTATTTCTATTAATTCAGAAGTGTGACGCGTGACGCACACTTGTAAAGGTTTGATTGTCCAGTTCCAAGGTAAGATGCACATTCTTTGTTTGTCCTCATTTTCGGATAATATGGCTGACTGACCTATTAAACTAGATTAGTTTGATGTTAACATGTCATCTAATGTGTCTATAAAATAGAAAAGTAGTTATGAGTACCTACACGGAGTTAATTTGTGTTTATTTCTTTTGTTTGAAATCATTGATCTCATTGTTGATTACGAATTAGTATTCCAGTGATAATTTGATAAAATAAGCAGTTCCACCAGTTTAATAATACCAGTTCAGATCTGCGAGTTTTAAGTAAATCTAACGATACCTACTTTACGATACCCAAAAATCGATTATAATTGGACTGCGTTATGTAAGAAACGATTAAGCGCCACTTAGACGAAACTGAGAAAATGAGCTTCAAAGATTTCAACGTTAAAATTGTCGCTGTGCATACATTTATTATGTTTAGCGTATGATTTTTATTCTGAAGATATGAAATCTGTATGAGATTACATTAGTTAAAAAAAAATAAGGCTATATAATAAACCATTGGAGTTATGGCCAGTTTTCCGCTTAATTTGTTAATGCATAATAACCATATTTAGACCAATTTAATTTATCAATAACGTACTATACGACATAATTGTCGCTTAATACTTTATTGCGATTAGTTTCGTATGAAATATATTATACTTTAGGATTAAATCCAAATATTTTAATAAGATTAACTCAAATTAAAACAAAACAATGTATAATTTCTACTTCTAATTAGTTATTTAAAAACCGGTTAAAACTTTTATCTTTTCTTCATTTAACAGAACTTTATTTTTTATTCTTCGTCTTCTACTTCAAAATCAATAGATCCATTAAAACCTATATCGTCTTCTAAATCACGAGATCCAGTTAAATTTTCATAATATTTTCTCGCATCAAAGGGAATCAGGTGAAGGAGGGATTTTATATCATTCAGCTTTGGTTGAGAAATTGGTTTACCTTTTGGCCAAAGTTGCTCATAATGCCTTGACAATTCCAATGGGTTATGTAATGTTCCTCTTTTTGGTCTTTTATTGAGATCTACTTCCTGGGTTTGATCGCCATGAATGGTTGAAAGAAATATCCGACCAGGTTTATTCTTATAAATGTTAATTTCTTTAGTTTTCAACCAACTTACAGGATTTCTTTCTATATAAATTTTTCTATTTACTATTGTCTTTAACATTTTAGAAACTCCTACAAAGTCTATTCTCTCCATTTTAGTAGCTATCAACTTGTTTCTCTTACGACAACTGGTCATCACATCAATGTAGTCTTGCGGAGTATATAGCCGGGTATGTGTTTTTAAGGCTGATTCAATATCACTAAACTCGCTATCATTTTCTAAAAAGCTATGCCCAGGAGCCATAAATCGGAGGGTAATTTTCTCTAGATTGTTATTTTCTTCGAGCACTGCATATAGGAGTAAAGTTAACTTAATATTACGATTCTGGCCACCACAGGAGCCTGACCACAGGATGAGTTCTTTGACTTTTGAGTCTAGATTTAAAGTTATATGTTTGCGTAAAGTAGAGCCTACTTCTTGTCCTCCCCTGCCTGCTATACCTTCCACCATCATCTCACTGTATTGATACTGATAATAACTTTGAATTGCATCACAGCTTGTTAACGAAGCAATGAAACGGTAACCACGAGTATTCTTATGAAATCTATCCATTTTACCGTTTGCTTTTAAATAATTTCACATATAGCAACAAATATGATAGTAACAAAACATCCTTCCGTAATTACGTAAGACACGATTAACGAATTACATACCATTTTTGGTGGTTAATTCGATACTGCGGTTTAGTAGTGGTTGAATCAAAAGTCAAAACCGAATTATCTTCAATGTGGGCGTATTTAATTCGTTTATGCAATTTGAAAAACTATCTGTAACCGTTACTTTGATGCATAATTCTTTAATACATAACGAATGTGTGCACAAATTCTAACAAATTTCAGTATGTCGCTTAATTCACCCCCTTATCATAAGGCCATAAGAGTAATTTTTGAACACAAAAGTAACTGAACATATTGTTTATCATGCCTATAATCGAACTGCATTCATAACTTTTTTTTTTCGATTTTGTCGCTTAATTCGTTCTTACATAACGCAGTCCAATTATCTCGTAAATTCATAAGAATATATGTAAGTATGTTGTCCAGTTGTTATAATTTAGCACAATTTCGGATTAACAATTAGGTACCTACCTATTACTTTTGTTGAGGAACATTTTTTATGTTTACCTACATTAGGTACTTATGTGAATTTATTTCGTAAATAACGTACCTAAACAAGGTTAATCAACGATAAAATATTTTCGACCTTTACGCATTATTCTTGAATCGAAGACTCATCATGATTCTTGTGTGTATTTATGTGAAATAGATATTATGTACTCAATACTCAATTATTATTTTGTGAATTTTGACTCACATTCTACGCGTTGTTTCAGAAATTTTGATACGATTGTTTCAGTCTCACGTTGTTTAGCGGCTTAAACTTTCTTATTTATGCAGTAATTTATATAACGTATTAAAATATTTATATACTAATTATTATTATTAATTATTATCATTATATACTAAGTCATTCGGTTCAAAACTTATTTATTAACATTCTACCTACTTCAACAAAACAGTTATCTATAATTATAAAATTATTATACCTCGTTTCTTCACTTTGTTGCTTACCTACCTACAGTCTCACTAGCCTTCGTTATGTCTCACCGTGGTGTTACCCCACCTATGGACATTGACGGCGATCGTAGTGCACCTAAAGCTAAGAAACGAACAAGGGATAGTAGAACAAAGAAGCGGAGCTATCATGACAGGCGCGGTAGGAAAAAGTATCGCTATTCGAGCGATAGCAGTTCTCGCTCGCCCAGTCGCAGTCGTTCTCGCTCGAACAGGAAACGTTCGCATAAACGGCGACGTCATCGCCGCCGTGATTCCACGAGCTCTTCCCCGTCTTTGAGCCCCTCTCCCAAACGAGCAGAGAACCCGAAACCGAAATCGAATGATGACCTTTTACAAAGCCTAGTTACAGCTTTACAAGGGGTAATACTCGTGGGAACGCGGCGACACATGTACAAGGGGCCCAAAATATTATAACTGAATTCGACCCAAAATCAAAATCGCAGACCATGAAAGATTGGCTATCCAAAATAAATGAATCAGCCGAGATTTATGGTTGGTCAGAGAAGCAGACAATTTTTTATGCCTTGCCTAAGTTGTCAGGATTGTCTAAAAAGTGGTACGATGGCCTAACCAGTGTAAAGTTTAATTGGGTTGAATGGCAAGATAAACTACTCAGGGCATTTCCGTGTGACCAAAATTACGGGGATTTACTATCGGAGATGCTAAACCGTAAAAGTAGGAGAAATGAAACGTTAGTCGAGTACAATTACGACAAGATAATGTTAATTAACCGTTGCGAATTAAAGGGCAGACAAGCCGTTGATTGCATTACACACGGAGTTTTTGATTATAATATCCGAATTAACGTTCAAGGAGCACATTACGACGTACCAGAGCAGGTTTTGAATTACTTTCGTAATATTTCGACAAAGACTAACGATTCATTTCAACCACATCGACAAAATAGTGATCTACGTGACGGTTCCCTATCACAACCTAGAAAATCCAATGAACTATCAAAGGATCGATGGAATAATAACAGAAATCAAACAGAATCATCTAATACTAGGAGGCCATTTAATAGTGTAACATGCTTTAATTGTGGTGAACGAGGTCACACCGTTGTAAGGTGTAATAAGGAAATTATTAAATGTGGCAAATGTAGACGACACGGACATATAGACGCAAATTGTACGTTTTCTTTGGACGGCAAATCCAATGATCAGACTGTCAGGAGTAATACTGACCAATGCATCAGCAGTCTTCCAACGGATGGTTCATTCAATATTAAATAAACACAAAATTCCTGGTGTTGTAGCATATATGGAGGACATAGTCATAGGATCGGAGACTATTAGCGATGGTGTCGAAAAGTTAAAATGTGTCTTAGACATGCTATGTGAGGCAAATCTTACATTAAACCTACATAAGTGTCACTTCCTAAAGACCAAGATAGAATACCTAGGTTTCGAAATTACTGCTGATGGAGTGCGCCCCGGTGCAAGGAAGACCGACGCTGTTGCCGCCTTCCCTGTACCTCGGAACGTACACGAAGTGAGACAGTTCACAGGGCTAGCCAGTTTTTTCAGGCGATTTGTTCGAAATTTCGCCACTATCGCCAGGCCCTTGACTTCATTGACCAAAGTCAATACAAAATGGATCTGGGAAGACGAACAGGCTAGTGCGTTTGATGAAATTAAAAAAATACTTACGTCTCGACCCATACTGACTATTTATAACCCAGAACATCAAACAGAACTCCATACGGATGCGAGTCGATTAGGTTTAGGCGGAGTGTTACTTCAGCGGGAGGGCGATGGATCTCCCCTTAAGGCAGTTGGCTATTTCAGTAGACAAACGACGTCAGAGGAGCAACACTTTCACTCGTTTGAACTTGAAACACTTGCCATAGTTATGTCCCCTAATCGTTTTCGTGTCTACTTATTAGGAATATCGTTCAAAGTCGTTACTGACTGCAATGCCCTAAGGACCACCCTAACAAAACGTGATCTTGTACCGCGGATAGCACGTTGGTGGCTCCTCGTTCAAGACTACGATTTTACTGTGGAATACCGACCAGGCACCCAAATGCAGCATGCAGACTGCTTGAGTCGAAACCCCTTACCGATAGATGCTGACAACTCTGATGACCTTAACATCATGCATATAGTTCATGATGAACGCTCTTTAATGACTATACAGTTAAGTGACCCTCGACTCAAACTTATTAAATGTATATTAGATAAAAACTGCCAAGAAGCCAAAGATATAAATAACAATTATGCACTCAAAGACGGTAAAATATATAAGAAAGTTGGGACGGAATTTAAATGGGCAGTACCACATGATGCTCGATGGAAAGTTTGTCAATTGTGCCATGATGAGAGTGGTCACTTTTCTTTCGAGAAAACCGTTGAAAAGATTCGCAGAGACTACTGGTTTCCGGGTATGACACGCTTCGTTAAAAAAATATGTCCGTGCGTGTATCCCTTGTGCTTATGCTAAGGAGCAAAACAAGGGTATCTACATCCAATAACAAAGCCAAGTGTGCCGTTCGAATGCGTTCATATAGACCATCTAGGCCCGTTCGTCCGGAGTAAAACTGGGAACACTTACATTTTAGGTATTATAGACTCTTTCACCAAGTTTATAGTATTGCGAGCAGTCAGGAATACCAAAAGCAAAACGTCTATTCAAGTCATGAGAGATTTCATTGGACTATTTGGTTCGCCAAAGGTAATTGTATCGGACCGTGGAACTAGTTTTACTTCTGCGGAGTTTAAAAAGTTTGTAGAGTCCAATCAAATCAAACATGTCAAAAATGCGGTAGCCAGTCCACGAGCGAATGGCCAAATCGAACGGTACAACCGCTCAATACTAAGTTCTTTAACAGCCTTGAGTATTGATAAGGATGATCGTAACTGGGATTCTGATCTTGGGAAGGTTCAATGGAGCCTTAATAACACCATCAATAAGGCTACGGGGAAAACCCCAGTACATGTGGTATTTGGCAGGGAAACTGTTAACTTAGCAGAAGCTCATCTCCATGACATCTCGAAGCATTTGGCAAGTACCGATAATATTGAAGAGATCCGTGGGGAGGCTTCAGCTTCTATAGCTAAACAGCAGGAGGCTATGAAAGTTCGATTTGATAAAAAGCGATGCAGAGCTAAATGCCATAAATTAGGCGATTCATTCAGAAAAACGTTCGTAACATCGGTGATAGCAATAAATTAATGCCACCATATAGTGGACCCTACAAAATTTCAGCCGTCTTCGGCAACGATCGTTACGAGGTTAGTAGTATAGACGGGTTCTCTTCCAGAAAATATAAAAACGTGTATTCAGCAGACAGAATGAAGCCTTGGATACGACTAGGCAGTTCAGTCATTTCTGAATCAGAGAGCGAAAGCAAAAGTCAAAGCAAATAAATAAAGATTCTTGTTATGCACATTTTGTATTCTATAAGTATATGGTGTCGTATTTATTTAATAGTCTATATTCGGATATTATTTTATTACGTAATTTATACCGAATTATGGATAGTGTGTATATATAGTTCATATTGAAAGATTGGTTAATGTTGTCTATCCAACGGCGGACTGAAATAGTAATCAACGACATGCAACTGAAGACCGATGTATCCTGTTGATATGAAGATAATTCAAATTAGTTTGCGAATGGAGGCCGATACACCATGTGTGTACGCGGTACTTTGCAACTAAACCCATTAACTGAGGCCGATACACCCTGTGCGTGTACGCGGTATGTTTCAACTTAATATGTAAACCGAGGCCGATACACCCTGTGCGTGCACGCGGTATTTTACAAAACTATACTTAGAGGCCGATACACCCTGTGTGTGTACGCGGTACCTTATGAGTGAGCAACCCGATCAGAGACCGATACACCCTGTGCGTGTACGCGGTATCTTACGAGCGAGCACCCCGATCAGAGACCGATACACCCTGTGCGTGTACGCGGTATCTTACGAGCGAGCACCCCGATCAGAGACCGATACACCCTGTGCGCGTACGCGGTATCTTACGAGCAAGCACCCGATCAGAGACCGATACACCCTGTGCGTGTACGCGGTATCTTACGAGCGAGCACCCCGATCAGAGACCGATACACCCTGTGCGTGTACGCGGTATCTTACGAGCGAGCTCCCCGATCAGAGACCGATACACCCTGTGCGTGTACGCGGTATCTTACGAGCGAGCACCCCGATCAGAGACCGATACACCCTGTGCGTGTACGCGGTATCTTACGAGCGAGCACCCCGATCAGAGACCGATACACCCTGTGCGTGTACGCGGTATCTTACGAGTGAGCACCTCGACCAGCGACCGATACAGCCTGTGTAAATCGATTCTACATGAATGTGTGTATATTTCGAAAACAATAAGCGTTCCTATGAGTGTTTGTGCGTCAAAAATCTGTGAGAAAGTGATCTAGTGTCGCGAAAGTAGTTTAAACCGTCGCCTAAATACAAATCGGCTTGAGTGAGGTCACTCAATATATTAAGGATGGCCGAAACTGTGAAAGTTAATGTGTAGATGACAGTGGATAGATACACTATTATACCTACCTAATTAGTTACGTTTGTTCCGTCATGTTGACTTTTTTTTACATTTATCATTACACTTTCACACTTTTTTGTCTCTTTCTTTTCTAATTGTTAAAATATTTTTAGAATAATACTTAATTCATTAAAAATTTTGTATCATTTTAGTTAGTCAGTTTGTTTACCTACGCTATTTTAGTTTATATTCAGTTTAGTGAATTACAATGTATTCTACAGATGATCAAAAACAAGTATGTCCAATTACAAACAAGTAAATTCAATTAAAAAAAAGAGAGTTGTTAGATTTATAGAATAACCTTTGCTTAAATATGTCATATTTTGCTTCAAATGTCTGAGGACAGACAATGTTCAGGATGGCCGATTGTTAGAAATCATTATTTATTTGGCAATTTAATTTGTATTTGGAATAGCCTTATAGAATTTAAATCTATTAAAAGTATTTTACTTGACTAAAAAGTATTGAAGGCGTTGTTTTCGAACGAACGGCCATTCTTTTTCTCTCGATTGCGCGCTAAAACCGATGTGTGATAAAAAATAAGTATTGTTTTGGGAATAAAACTTATAATTACCAAGTGAAGCGTGAATTATTTCTATTATTAGTAATAGATTGAATATTACATAACGCTGCTATATGATTTTGTATTAACAAATCTTCATTGTTAAATCGGTCACAAAGTAACTGCCACGCCACTGAGTAATTATTAGCAGAAAATACAATTGAATGTATGACGGCAGCAGCAGTTCCTTCCAGGGATGCTCGCAAATAATGAAATTTATTAATTTCATCTATGCTATCATTTGAATGAATGAGACTGGTAAAAGTGTCATGAAATCCCAACCAAGTGTCATACGAGTCACTGAACTTGGGTAGCACGATAGTGGGTAACCTAACAGGCTGATTATTACGGGCCCTGGTGCCTTTGACACTATTGAACACTGAATCAGTATCCCTGCTATACTCGGTCACCATCTCTTGTGCCCTAGCCAAGAATTAATGAAAAAGCGACTCAAAATCAGAACGATGATTGAACTGAGTAGTGGGGTCATCAACAATACATTCTAACTGAAACTGTACCTCATTGTAATGAACTCCATCTTCCCTATTCGCAGCTTTAACTCGGTGATGTCAGGGCTGCTCAGCTTTTTATCCACAAGCGTATCAAGGTATCTAATGAAGATAGTTAAACTACCTTTATAAGCTCCTCGCTTCCTAACCAACTCTTGTTCCTCGGTCATACTGGGATGCGAGTATTAATCGACCTGGAATTTTTTATAAATTAAATTACTTATATGAAATGGTAAAAGAAATACTGAATATACACAAACACGATTGAAATAATTAAGTTTGAGACAATATCTAACACTTATACAATATTTTATTGAGTACCTACCTACTATATACTTCTTTGTAGATAATGAGTTTGCAACAGATTTTTAACTAAGATCGAATTCTTAAGCAAATACAATCAAAATATGTAGCTATTGTGATTATTGCCTAATAAATGTATCTATGACACTAATCCGATCTTTTCTGTTCACAATGACCAAGCGGAATTGATACTCAATAAATAATAAAATCTAGGTAACTATACACTAACCTTGGGTTATCCTTAATTAAGGCTAAATGATACCTGATTGAGTGTTAGGAGATGATATTTGTAAAGTCAAACTTAACACCGTAGTACCCGTACAAAGGCCGCTTATATCTTCCGTAGCGAGATATCTTTGACTTCCACCAGGAGTAGCTGCTAATCCTTAATAATTTTCTTGCTATCCGGCTCGTAGGACCATGTTTAGGATTGGACTCACGCAATGGAACTGTACGTGTGTAATCCTTTCTCCAGGTCGACGACAAGTGAATAGGGTCACAATATATTACATTAGTCTACCTACTACTAGCATATGACGGCGCCGCACAGAAACATAGTTGCAACAAGTGCGTCGCTTGTATTGCGGTCACAGACCTTCAGGCACTTGTCCTGAACACAATCTCCTCGAGTATCGGGACCCTTGGTGTTGATATCTCCAGTGACATACAATACCGAAGTCATTTGCAGGACAAGGTTAAGTTGGCATCAAGAAAACTCGGAGTACTCAACAGGGCGAAGCAGTACTTCACTGCGGGGCAGCAACTCCTTCTTTATAAAGCACAGGTCCGACCTCACATGGAGTACTGCTGTCACCTTTTTGCTGGAGCACCTGCACCAGCTTGACCCCTTCGACTCAGTACAAAGACGGGCATTGAGGCTGGTTTACAATCCCATTCTCAAAGGTAGTGTGGAACCTCTTAGCCTTAGGAGGGATTTTGCCTCACTGTATGTGTTCTACCACCTATACAATGGTTTGTGCTCAGATGAATTGTTTGACATGATGCCCGTAGCTATATTGTATCATCGCACCTCTCGCCATAGGCAGGGAATTCATCCTCACACATTGCTCTCTGCTGCGGTTTTCCCAAGCGCCTACAATATGGGGTTCTTCAATAGGGGCATCAGAAGATTTCTTCATGGTCGGCAGCGCGAGTGTGACACCCCTGGTGTTGCATACGTCCATAGGCCACGGTAACCGCTTCCCATCAGGTGGGCCGTGTGCTTGTCTGCCAACTAAGTGGTATAAGAAAAAAAATACAACAGCGAGCTTAAGCGACCGAAGAAGATTATACTTGCGACCTGACCAACGACTGTGGACTACTGTGACCTACTGAGCGACTGGAACTGTTGAAGAGTACTGTGTGTACTAGTGATTTAATTGTCTAGTTTGTGGTCGTTGAGGCTCAGAATGTCGACTTCCCAAAATGTCCCCTGGGTCCAAAATGTCAACTTCCCATAATGTCCCTTTCCCAAAATGTCGCTTTCCCAAAATGTCGCTTTCCCAAAATGTCCCCCATTCTTAGGCTTAAACCAACGAAATAAATAACCAATTTAGAATCATTTTTTTATTTTAATTAGGTACTTAAGTAGTGGGATTTTTAATTAGAAAAGAAATTTGTAATGAAATATAGTCATGTATTGTCAAAATTTAGGCACCTACTTAAATTTACTTAAGTATGTATACCAAATACACACTCGTGTGTATGGTGATTACCGTCCTCGGCTCTCTTAAGACCAACTCAATGTCGCCTCAGTGGTAATCGTTGAGGCTCAGAATGTCGACTTCCCAAAATGTCCCCTGGTTCCAAAATGTCAACTTCCCATAATGTCCCTTTCCCAAAATGTCGCTTTCCCAAAATGTCGCTTTCCCAGAATGTCCCCCATTCTTAGGCTTAAACCAACGAAATAAAAAACCAATTTAGAATCACCAACTTTACACACTTGTACCATAATGTACTATTATTCGTAATTTTAATTAACCAAAGTAAATTTCAGTACCACAATTAAAATATATTTGATTTGATATGTCACTGTCTATATTTTATCGTTTTTTATAAATGTTATGTTTATCATTTTTTGAATGTGTGTAAAATATTGATACCTATTAATATTGATTTTATTTGGTATACATACTTAAGTAAATTTAAGTAGGTGCCTAAATTTTGACAATAAATGACTATATTTCATTACAAATTTCTTTTCTAATTAAAAATCCCACTACTTAAGTACCTAATTGACTTTTTACATTTTTTACTGGTGGTAGAAACTTGGTGGCACAAATTTGTCTCAAGTTTCGACCGGGTAGGTACCACCGTGCACTATTGCGAAAAACCCTCCATAGCAATTCAATCTCGGTTGGATTGTGTTCAGGGGTCAGCAAGTGCATAGCCGGGCAGAGGTGGTGGTTGTCGCAGCACTAGTGGGACCAGTGGGTCTTGGCGTAGTCTAGTGGGGATGGTGCGGGGCGATGCGCCGAACAGGGAGACCTGTAGAAACGGTGGTGCCGCTGGCCACCCGCGGTATAGTACAGGGGCCCAACTGGGGTTAACCACCTTGGGAGGCTGCCTCACCAGGCCGCGCATAATCCCGATATGGTTCGTCGTGCCGGTTGGTGACCGGAATTGGGAGCCCGGCGACCATACTCGGGGGGGTACGGGGGCCCTTCCGTTCGGCGCGTCGGCTCTCGCCATGCCTCACATTCATAGATAAAACTAATATCCCGCGCTTTGTCACACGGTGCTGCGGCGGCAATCACCTCTTTTTTCACGCCTTCTCCCACCCAAACTCATGGCAGCGCAATTCAAGGAAATAGGCAACACAGCGGCTCGACACACTCCCAAAAGCTTGCTATTTGAGGTGGAGTCCACTAACATCTGTGGGCTCCATGCAAACCTCAACGCCGTCCACCAACACCTAGAGACGGCGAAACCTGCCATGTTTTTTCTAACGGAGACGCAAATACACCGCCCTGACGACACGACCTACTTGCTCTACCCTGGCTATGTTCTTGAGGAAAGTTTTCGTGCAAAAGCCGGGGTGTGTGTGTGTTTGTAAGGGCGGATGTTTGCTGTCGCCGTTTGCGCTGCCTAGAGGACCCATCCTTCTCCATCCTTTGGGTACACGTAGACCATGGCCCTACGAGTCAGATCTATGTGTGCGCCTCTACCGTTCCCATACAGGAGATGCTGAGACAACTCGACTCTTTGAATATCTGAGTCAGGCGGCAGATGATGCGCAGGAACGATTTCCGAATGCCGAAATGGTGTTTTTGGGGGATTTTAACGCCCACCACGAGATCTGGTTGGGCTCCTCCAAAACAGACCATGCGGGAAGAGCCGCCCACGCGTTTGCTCTGGCGCACGGCCTGACCCAATTGGTGCACGAGGTCACTAGGATACCAAGAAGGTCGGGCCTAGCACCTTCTCTGCTAGACCTTCTGCTGACGAGTGATCCGAACCGGTACAGTGTATCGGTGCGAGCCGCTTTAGGCAACTCCGACCACTGCCTGGTCTGTTCCACGGTGCCCATTATAGCGCCCCCACGACCCGTGCAGTGGAAGCGGCGTCTCTGGCACTACTCGTCAGCGGACTGGGATGGACTTCGTGACTATTTTGCGTCCATCCCGTGGGTTGAGCGCTGCTTTGAAGGTAAGAACCCATCGGATTGTGCTACTGCTGTCGCCGGTGAGATCGGTCTGGGTATGGAATACTATATCTCATACACCGATGTCACCGGTGACCGCGGGGTGCGCCCTTGGTTCGGGCGCGAGTGTGCGGAAGCTGTTGAACAAAAACAGTCTGCGTACCGCGCTTGGGTAAGGGCGCGCGCCACGCGCCATCCCAATCTGGGCCACTTCAAGGCGGCGTACAACAGAGCCACAAAGGTCTGCAGAAGGGCCTACGTCAGAGCGGATGCCCTGCGCATAGCGCGGCTTGGTCAAGAGCTAGTGATGCATCCCACGGGAAGCCGTGGCTACTGGCGACTGGCTAAAGTCGTGCAAGCCAACTTCTGTCAGCCTTCGCTGCCTCCGCTGCGTAACCCTGATGGATCCCTGGCCCATGAGCCGCAAGAGAAGGCAAATCTGCTGGCTAATCTCTTTGCAGCCAACTCCCGAATCGATGATTGTGGTACGCAGCCACCAACACTACCCGACAGTGACCACGCGATGCCTGATATCCATATCAGGCAACGCGATGTCCGTGCAGTGCTGCAATCACTCGATGTCCGGAAAGCCAGTGGTCCGGATGGTATTCCAGCGGTAGTCTTGAAAAAATGTGCAGCGGAGTTGTCTCCAATGCTTACGCGCCTGTACCGGCTATCCTACAGTTCGGGTACAGTGCCTTTGCCTTGGAAAGAGGCGAATGTTCAGCCGATTCCCAAGAAGGGGGATCGCTCGGAGCCAGCCAACTATCGACCCATAGCCGTCACCTCAGTGCTGTGCAAAGTGTTTGAGCACATAATCAACAAACAGCTCATGCGGCACCTAGAGGATCACTCCTTAATTAATGACCGGCAATATGGCTTCAGACCGAAACGGTCAACGGGTGATCTTCTAGCATACGTTACCCATCTTTGGGGTGAGGCTATGGACAAGCACGGCGAGTCACTGGCAATTAATCTTGACATCGCCAAAGCTTTCGATAGAGTCTGGCACAAATCGCTTCTTTCCAAGCTACCTGCCTTTGGTCTGCCTTCTAGGCTGTGCAACTGGGTTGCTAGCTTCCTGCAGGGGCGCCGTATTCGCGTCCTTTGTGACGGACGAGCTTCGGAGTTTCTGCAGGTTAATGCTGGCGTGCCCCAGGGGTCCGTCTTATCACCCACTCTCTTTCTTCTGCATATCAACGACATGCTGTCTACCGGCAATGTTCATTGTTATGCAGACGATAGCACTTTGCATGGGAGTTATCATGGACATCCTGCGGCCAAGCAGTCGGATATCGCGGAGAAAAGGCAGCTTCTTGGCACTGAGCTTGACGGGATCCTGAATCACATTTCTCAATGGGGCTCTGAGAACCTGGTTGAGTTCAATGCCAAGAAGACGCAGGCATGTGCGTTTACAGCAAAAGTATCTTCTTTCCTTCCCCTCCCCACTCTTCAGAGCACGCCACTGCCACTGCAGGACAATCTCAATATCCTAGGTATGGATGTTCGCTGCAACCTGAATAACAAAAACTACATCGAAAGTATCATCAAAACAGCCTCACGAAAACTCGGATTCCTGAACAGAGTGAGACGGTTTTTCACGCCGGAGCAGCGGTGTCTTCTATACAAGACACAAATTCGCTCCTGTGTGGAGTACTGCTCGCATCTCTGGGATGGTTCAGCAAAGTACTTACTAGATGCTCTCGACAGGTTGCAGCGACGTGCGGTCCGCATCATTGGGAATCCCAAGATCACGAACACCCTAGAACCTTTACAGCTGCGTAGAGATGTTGCGTCCATGGCTGTATTTTACCGTCTGTACCATGGGGAGTGTTCTGATGAGCTCTTCCAATTAGTCCCACCCTCCCCTTTCCTACACAGGACAACGCGTGCAGGTCTTAGATGTCATCCGCACACGGTGCAAAACATCCGATCAAGAACCAAGCGGCTCGGAGACTCTTTCCTCTGTCGCACCATTAAGGCCTGGAATTCATTACCAGCTCACGTGTTTCCTTCTTCCTACAGTCCCGGGTCCTTTAAGCGGGGCGTGAAAAAGCATATGATGAGGCCGTCAAGCTGAGTGTCACCATTGTCACACGGTATGTGTAAGTAATGGTGACCCTCTTTTCTGGGACTTTGCCTTCAGCTTACCATCAGGCAAGGCGAAGTCCAATTGACGTGTCCTATATAAAAAAAAAAAAAATTGAAAAGAATTGGCATCGCCATTCAGCGTGGTAATGCCGCCAGCCTCTTGGGCACGGTACCAGTAGAGATCGATGGGGAGGAATTTTTCGATGCCTAAAATTACAGTCTCCCTCTTTTTCTCTATTCCATTTTGGGAAGTCGATATTCTGAGCCTCAACGAACCCTTCGAAACATCAAAAATTTATTGCGTTTTTGGTTGACTCGGGGGCAATCTGAGCTTCGCACCCTTGCGCTATATTACTATACAGCTTTAAGACGGGGATACACATTCTTGTAAATCTAGTAAGTAGCTGGCATGTACGAGTACAAGAGAGCACACTGCGGGTACATTTGCAAGCAATACTGGCATTCAAGTTGTCCAAGCATACCAGTATTACCATCTCGTATACACAGGACAGTTTGTGAGAGAACTCGTACCCATTCTTGCGCGCAAAAAATGGATAGCAATTGAATAGAATGAAACAAAATCGCTTTGTTACTAGTAATGGACTGTGGGTATCCGTGGGAAGTAATGGAATGTGTTGCTAAATTAATGAGAGATAAGAAGACCTGAATAAAAAGCTAGATAAAAAGCTTACCGGCATGCCCGTAGCTGTCGCGTCTGTTCACACGTGCCAGCTTGGCAACCCCCCGCGGCCCCTCCTACAACGGGCATGCAAGTAAATCAAATTTTGTGCTAGCTACATGTATGCCAGTTAGCGTATACACATGGCAGAAGCTGGCACGTGCAAGTAGCTGGTATACTAGTGTGCAAGCTACGGGCATGTGTATCCCCAGCTTTAGGACGGCCCTGTAGGTGGTGACTGAGAGAGCGGTGGCGTAGATCGCAATGGCGCCACGTGCTCATCGCTGGCAGCGGGCGGGGCTGGAGGCGCAGCCGGCCCGACTCCTGATGCGTTCACCACTTCCTCAATATCACTTTGAGATAGAGATCGAGTGACCACCATTTTGTTTCTCACAACTATCCGCGATCCGGTAATACGATGGGCGCCAGAATGTACACACATTTGGTCGGCACACGCGTTTAATAATTAGATTACGTACGATTAGATTAGATACATACCTAATGCGAGGGCTCCGAATCTCGCAGCGAATAGGCATCGAGCTCATGTAGGTACGTACGTGGAGATCGTAGCTTTGCGTGCGCGAGACTGGCACTGGCCGCGGGCCGCGCGAGGAGCGCGGGGGCTCTACGTCCGTTGGTCGGGGCGCGCGCGGACGTTCCGTAATATCGTCGCGTTTATTATTATTAATGTTTATTTTGTTCAAAGTTCAATGTTCTTAATTCCGAATTATTTAATTTTACTATAATTTATGAAGACATTTGACATGGCGATTTAATCCAATTTTTTCAATTAAGCCTTATTTTAGCTTCACTATATTTTGCATGTCAGAACATTGACTGACGAAATATGCGATTCTCACACTCATGTTTAAATCCCTGTACCTACCATATTTCTGCAAATAAATACATTTCATTTCATTTTATTTCACGGGCCGTGCAAATATCCCTCAGTCCGGGGTGGAGAAGAGTCGCGGACAACTTGTGTCTGAAATCGAGACTACTCTCTCTGGAGTATCCGATTGGGGGGACGACTAAACCTACTCCAATTCAACCCCACTAAGACACAAGTATGTGTATTCACTGCTAAGAAAACCCCATTCAATTCCAGGGCACACCGCTTACCATCTCCTCGAGTATCGAGATCCTTGGAGTCGATATCTCCAGCGACATCCAGTATCGAAGTCATGTGCAGGACAAGGTTAAGTTGGCATTAAGGAAACTTGTAGTGCTCAACAGGGCGAAGCAGTACTTCACTGCGTAAGAAACTTCATCCCACGCACACTCAAGCTGTGGATTGACCTCCCTGCTTCGGTTGTCCCAAGCGCCTACAATATGGGGTTCTTCAAGAGGGGCATCACAAGGTTTCTTCATGGTCGGCAGCGCGAGTGTAACACCCCTGGTGTTACATACGTCCATAGGTCACAGTAACCGCTCCCCATCAGGTGGGCCGTGTGCTTGACTGCCACCTGAGTGGTATAAATAAAATAATATGCAGTTTTGTAATGAATTAATATTTACTTTACTCTTGGTACCTAATTTTACCAAAACCTGTTCAGTAGTTTAGGTGTGGAAGCATAACAGATAGTGCTGAAGTGTCCATTGGTTTTCTTGCTGTACTTCCTCAATTTCGATCTAGTTAGGCTAGCTGGGTTATTGGGGATTAAAATAAGAAACTAATTTGTTGTCAGTGTGAAAAATCTGATTCATTCTTCTTGTTTCATCAAAGGCTTCTTAACCACCCTTTCAACATTCCTATTGTGCTCTCAATACTGTTCCCAGCAAGATGATGGCATCAATATCAAAATAATCGGGATATTTACTATGTTGCATTGTTTTGAGTTTCCGATATTTCGGCGCTGTTGCAAGCACCGTGATCACGGGAGAACTGGAGTAGTGGTGGTGAACAGAGAAAAAGTTTTTTCTAGGAGTAAATATATCGATCTACCCTCTTTCGAGTTCTTTTACTACGCGTATGTGCACTACCACTGGTTTCACTCTCACTACAAACTCGAACTATCTCGATCACGTTCACGACAAACGATGCTTAGGTACTGTATCCACTTTTTGGTTTTTGCTTGTTCCCGATTGTTTACCTATAAGATAATGACATTCCCTATTACAACCCCGGAGTTCCAGCACCTGCGCTAGTTAGTCATGAAATATGCTTTGATTTTCTGAATTACAATACAAATTATTTCAACATGGACGGCGCGGCGTTGAGTTAAGACACTGCATTTTTTTTTTGTTTCAATACTTGTATTATTATTTATTAAACTTGTTACATTACTTATAATTGATTTAATTAAGTTTATCTGTAAGCGAACCCATGTAGGAACAACCCTTTAAGAAAATACATTTCATATATTTTTTTTTTATTTATTGAATTTTATGTACCAGTCAACCAAAGGTGGTGCGAGATAAATAGTACGTGCATTATTGAGAGTTACATTTACTAGATAAATACTATACATAACTAGGTATTGTGCCATGTAGTTGTAAAATACTGTCTATCATATAAAGAATACATACTCATACTACAATATATACAATACAACATAAATATATATGCATAAAAATATAAATTATGCCTACATACATACATACATACATATATATATATATAGGTATAATTATTTATTTGACACATAAAGTATATATATATACTTTATGTGTCAACTATTAATCAGAATATGTATGTGTTGGTATACGTAAAGTTTAACTGAAAAGAGCTCTTATATTAAATTAAAATTAAAATAGTATTTATTAATTTTCTGACGTTTATATAAATAAATTTTATATAAAAAACACAATGGAAGCGTCCATACTTGATGTGCAGAGCTACTTTGAGGAAAGGATGGCAAAATTCGAGGCAGATCTCCGGAAGAAGACGCCGCCTAACATCGGCAGAGTTGTCACTGATGTCGTGAAGCAAGAACTCAACCGCGGACGTCAAACGATGCCATAGAATGGGACGGCAGTCATCCAATATCAAGCCCAGACCTGTACTTGTGAAGCTTCAGAGCCATATGGTGAAGGGCAGCATATGGTCTGTGAAGTCTAACTTAAAAAGTACAGGCGTTACGGTATCCGAATTCCTCACCAAATCACGACATAAGGCGTTCATGGCCGCCCGTGATAAATTCGGGGTACATAAGTGCTGGACAAGAGAGGGCACGGTTTTTGTCTTGGGTTCTGATGGAGCTCGGCATCGAATTGTTTCACTCAGTGACCTGGATAAGATACAGTGCTCTGACGATGAAGCTACGGCAGCTGCAACCTCCAAAATCACTGCTACCTGGACGAAGCGTAATGCAGTGAGAAAATAGACATGGTAGTGGTTGACTCTTGCTGGATAACATACGTATGTATTTCACTTTTATCAGACATTATGTAATGCTTATGCAGTGATAGTTTAAATAGTTTAGATTGGACCCAACTTCCACAGATAACAATGGTTGGAACAGTCGTGCCGATTAGAGACAATGTCAAGAACTTGGGTATCTACATGGATAATTCATTTTATTGGAATATCCAGTTGCAGGAAATCAGTCGAAAACTTTTCGCCTCAGCGGGTGCCTTACGAAGGCTCTGAAACTGCAATTGCCACTAAAACTGCGCTCGCACAATCGCTTCTTCTTCCCCTACTCGATTACGCCGATGTCAGCTATCCCTGACCTGTTTCTCAACGGTGTCTTTAGTATTTGTTCTAAAATGTATGAACCGGAGATATGTTGTACCTTCTGACCAAAACTCTTCATTCATAAAAATATTTAGAATTTTGCTCACTATTTCACTTCAGCAGCTTAAACATGTAAGTTTTAACTGCCTAAAAACAGTGTGCAAAATAACTATTTTTAGCGGCTATCAATAATTTTGATACCTTTTCATTGTCCTGTGTCAAACACATTGTATAAGTATTATTTTCTTCATTGTACGTTATATCAGAGCTGAGATATACAGGGTGGAAGATTTCGACCGTCCTGAAGGGAAAGTACTCTAATTACTAGAGATAGCGAATTGCACTCAAAGGAAACATTATCTTATTTTCAAAAAGATACAAAACTACATTCAACGATTTACTAAAATGCCTCATCCAGTAGGTAATCGAACTGACTTACCTAACCCTAAATGTTCTCTTTCACGAATTTCCCTTAATTTAATGTACCAGGTATGTTAGAGAGATTCGGCCCGTATAATGGACTTTGTTGTTTGATGTAATATAAGTACAGGATGTTATTTTTTCGGACTTTAGTCGATTCAACTATCGAGTGTATATGTATACATATAATATTAACACATCGTTCGTTCACCATCGAACCAATGGAAGGGATCATGTGTACCTACTATTAAAGATACCTGAGAGAATTATTACTTTATTTAAGTTTTTACTTCATTTAAGTTTCTAAGCAAGCAATCCGTTCCCTAGAAATGATTTGAATACCTAAGTTATTGTACTAATTTTAAAGATGCTGACTGCTGTCACACAGTTTTAACTAGTACAGCAGGCTGTCCAATAAGTCAGTTCCCACGTTGTCTGTATTAATTTAATGATATGTGACTTAAATTACTATGTTTGAATCAATAAATATTATCTTATCTTATATTATCTTATCTTAATTGTTACACCGGATTTAGTGGCATGTAAGAGCATTTGAGTCATCTGGAACCATCAGAGCACTACTTATGCAACAAATCGGTCGGTTGGTTCGTCGAAATAATGACGATTAACAAGTCATTATTATTTCACGATTATTTTATTTACGATGACGATTAGTTTATAATAGTAGTTGATGCTGCAATAAAAAAAATTAGTGTTTTTATTTTTATATGTAGGAAAAGTACTCTAAATACCGGAGATAGCACATTTCACTATGTCCCGAATTTAGAGAACTTTCCTTTCAGGACGGTCTGTCAGTGGGATGACTAAAGGCTTGTCCTGCTTTGTCATCTACACTGACGGCACAGAAACTCTGTGCTTACAGGGTCGACAGCACGAGTGTGGCTTCTCTGGTGTGTTACACACGTCCATAGGTCACGGTAACCACTTTCCATCAGGTGGGCCGTGCGCTTGTCTGCAGGTGGCAGACAAACGCACGGCCCACCTGTGTCCAAGGTGGTATTTAAAAAAAAGCACTCTATCTCGAGACATCAATTAACCAATTAACGACGCAGCTGACTCAGAAGGACCATCAAATCGGATTCATTTCTTCCCATGGTTTACACAACCAAATTCCAGCAATTCCTAATGTTAAAGACACAGGCGGGTAAAAATGAAATAGACTTGGTATATATTATAGAAATGTATTTATCTGTGCGGTGTAGCCAGGCGCGCTAGCGGCTAGGAGCGCAGGTAGAGGCGCGGCGTGTACGCGCGCGTGAGGTCGCGCTCGCTCATGGTGCGCACGCGCGGCTTCAGCTCGGGCACGATGGCGCAGCCCAGCACCGACAGCCCGTCACGCGCCCTGCACAGTAGGCACAAGGGGAGCAGGCTGCACCGATGGCCACAGGTGGCTAAGCGCCGGTACAAACGGTATTCAGCAGTGCGCTAGTGTTCCCGCTGGTGTTGCGAGGTTCCACAGCGTCGCGTCGGTCACGATCAGGTGGGCCTAAAGCGCCGAACATTGTCAAGTGTTCGTTGTAGGGAGGTGTGACCATTAACAAATACCTAATCACATTTGCACTTGAGTTAATTTCAGCGTTAAGTACCCAACATTTATTTTAAATAATTTGTAAATGTATTTACCTAATATAAATTATAATAATCACACCATTGTAACATACCGTGTTTCGAGCAATAAATGATTTACTTACTTACTTACTTACTTACTTATAAAGATACTTAGATTAATATTCCAAAAGTAATATAGGTGAAGGTAATATAGGTGACATGTAACGAAGTAGAATATTTCAGCCCGTGCATGGGGGATCTTGTTGAATTTATCAAATAATCTTAGAATAATACGGGGCACAAGAAGTTATCCTGTTCTATATTAGGGACCAACACAAGATCATCTTTTACATACATACATATATATATAATCATAATCACGCCTTTATCCCCGGAGGGTTAGGGAAAAGTGAATTAACACCCACATTTCATCAATAATTAAATTCGGTCCCACGTAATAGGAGGTGAGCCTATTGCCGTCTTCTGGGCACTATTGTTAACTCAAGCCATGCATCTGAGGCTGAGTCTGGGTTGTATATATCTGTATGATGTTAAACAGCCCTATCCATTAGTCACCTTGTACGACACCGCATGGGAGAGATGGGTGGTTCAAATTCTACTCTGCCGGAAATCATGCTATATCAAGCAAGATCATCTTTTCTGTAGCATAAGCCTTTAGATAACGAATAATTTAGAAATGATAAGGACCTAAACATAAACTGGCGAACTGTGAATGCTAGCACCTCTGCCTACCCCTTCGGGGATATAGGCGTGAGTTTATGTTATGTTATGTAATGCCTAGTACACCATTGATTTATATCTCAGTGCAGTACACAGTCAAACCTCTACCAGCGGGCGGGCGGCCTCGAAAATAGTTCCCAACAGTTGGGTACTAATAGGGGTATTATAACTTCCTAAATTTAGGACACGATATTTAGGATGTGAATTCAGAGAAGTTTCATCGCATTTAGGACGAGTAGCATCCTAATTAGGATACGATTTAGGACAAGAAATTCAGTCACCGAAGCTCGCGTTTACACGTCCACTAATTTAGGATTTTAAATCAGATTTGGAGGACGAGTGACAAGTGGACGTGTCGAGTGAGGTGTGACTAAATGCCCCCAAATCTTTCAAAAAACTAAAAAAATGGTATTGCCTAAATATCGGATCTTACATTTAGGAAGTAATACCCCTTTAAGCTAAGCCACAAGCGAAGCGCTCTTTCCGCGACTTGCGTGCGCGTAGGGTCAAAAGCGATGTCCGTATGGTATTCCGAAATACCGTTCACCAAATAGGATGATTGTCCGATAACACTCTACTCCGACCGTTAGTTGAACGAAAAAATACTTGGCCGATGGAACGTTTCGCCGAAAATATTATTCATCGACGGTTGGTAGTCCGAATGAATCCTTCGCCGATGGAACGGTTCGCCGAAAACACTCTTCAACGACAATTGGTTAAACGAACAAATCTTTCGCCGATAGCACTCGTCGTAGGGAAATTCTTTTACCAAATGGATAGGTTTTCTTTCAGCTTGACTACACCCTTATGTAGTTCTTGTAGAAGTTATGTTAAAATACAGGTAATAATAAAATAAAACATGAAAGTGCGGCAATAGAAAAACAACACAAAACATAATGCGATTAAAGTTACACATTAATTGTAATGGTTTTTTTATTTAAAATAAGAAAATTAATGAAATAGACCAATTTCAATTGTTTCTCTATTGGAAGTGTGACAATAGATAAAAAAATAAAATTAAATAAAACATTCTATTAGAAACTGTGCGAACTGAACAAAAACAAAAGTAACACAACGTGATAAATGTTTGAAGTTATAGTAAATAGTGAGCATTATAATTATTATTATTATTATTATTTCAACTAATACTTATTTATTATTTATATAAAAGATATTTATTTCTTGTTCTTAATGTATAGAATATGGGCCAATCCACCTAAGAAAGATTCAATATTCAATTTACTCTTTTGTGATAAGTGTGTTTGTATCCAAGCATCATATTCAACCTGTGCATTACGTCTCCGATTTGGCAAGGGCTCCGAGGAGTTGATTCGTTCAATGACACATTCTGTGTCATGAAAGCTGGAACACGCTTCTCCATAAAAAAGGAACATTTATAAAACAGACTATTTATACTGTAGATTGATGGCACTTGGTGGCATTTGTTGTTACACATATTGATAACTCACTTGTACTTTTCCACATTACTTTAAGTATTAAAGTTAAGTAATAAATTAATGTGGAAAAGTACAAGTGAGTTTTCAATATGTGTATTTATAAAACAATTATGGAATTTGCAAAAGAGCAGCAGAATGTGTCATTGCACAAATCAACTTCTCGGAGCCCTTGCCAAATCGGAGACGTAATGCACAGGTTGAATATGATGCTAGGATACAAACACACTTATCACAAAAGAGTAAATTGAATATTGAATCTTTCTTAGGTGGATTGGCCCATATTCTATACATTAAGAACAAGAAATAAATATCTTTTATATAAATAATAAATAAGTATTAGTTGAAATAATAATAATAATAATGCTCACTATTTACTATAACTTCAAACATTTATCACGTTGTGTTACTTTTGTTTTTGTTCAGTTCGCACAGTTTCTAATAGAATATGTATTATTTAATTTTATTTTTTTATCTATTGTCACACTTCCAATAGAGAAACAATTGAAATTTGTCTATTTCATTAATTTTCTTATTTTAAATAAAAAAACCATTACAATTAAGTAATGTGTAACTTTAATCGCATTATGTTTTGTGTTGTTTTTCTATTGCCGCACTTTCATGTTTTATTTTATTATTACCTGTATTTTAACATAACTTCTACAAGAACTACATAAGGGTGTAGTCAAGCAGAAAGAAAACCTATCCATTTGGTAAAAGAATTTCCCTACGACGAGTGCTATCGTCGAAAGATTCGTTCGTTTAACCAATTGTCGTTGAAGAGTGTTTTCGGCGAACCGTTCCATCGGCGAAGGATTCATTCGGACTACCAATCGTCGATGAATAATACTTTCGGCGAAACATTCCATCGGCCAAGTATTTTTTTGTTCAACTAACGGTCGGAGTAGAGTGTTATCGGACAACCGTCCTATTCGGTGAGCGGTATTTCGGAATACCATACGGACATCGTCAAAAGCACTGTCAGTGGGAAAAAAATATATCGATATTTTATTTTAGCCAGGTTTGGTAAGACTCATAGACTAGAAGCCAAATAGACCACTTCTACACAGAACGTAAAAAGGAAGTTATAGGTTAATAAAGTAAGTTAGTTCCAAAGTAGTTATTAGGTCCAAACATCTGTGAAAATCTCGTTTTTCAAAAACACCGCATTCACAGTTAGGCTGCAAGGCCAACCCGAACAGAGTTGGACAAAGGCTCAGAGGATTATAATTATTAAAATTAGAACTACCTACATATTTTTATTTTTATTGTATATTCAAAACACAGGAATATTGTTCAGTAGCCATTAAAAAGAAATTCAGTGCATAGATAAGCCCGTGAGAATTATCGATAGAGATATCGCACGCTCACAGCACGTATCGGTGATGTCCGTGGATCTTCCCAAATTCGTCGATGTTTTCGTTTCCGTCTCCGGCGTCTTCGCATTAACAGAGCCAACAACAATGTTTCCTCGGCGGAATCCATATTGTTACTGAGTGTATTGTCAGTATATACAGTATAATAATAATTATTATTATTGCATAATAATAATTATTATTATTATATCGTAAACTCACTAGAAAACCGCCCCGAAACCGCTAGTATGATAAGGCCCTCAGACGAAGCTATCATTATTTTTTTTTTTTTTATAGGACACGTCAATTGGACTTCGCCTTGCCTGATGGTAAGCTGAAGGCAAAGTCCCAGAAAAGAGGTCACCATTACTTACACATACCATGTGACAATGGTGACACTCAGCTTGACGGCCTTATCATATGCTTTTTCACGCCCCGCTTAAAGGACCCGGGACTGTAGGAAGAAGGAAACACGTGAGCTGGCAATGAATTCCAGGCCTTAATGGTGCGACAGAGGAAAGAGTCTCCGAACCGCTTGGTTCTTGATCGGATGTTTTGCACCGTGTGCGGATGACATCTAAGACCTGCACGTGTTGCCCTGTGTAGGAAAGGGGAGGGTGGGACTAATTGGAAGAGCTCATCAGAACACTCCCCATGGTACAGACGGTAAAATACAGCCATGGACGCAACATCTCTACGCAGCTGTAAAGGTTCTAGGGTGTTCGTGATCTCGGGATTCCCAATGATGCGGACCGCACGTCGCTGCAACCTGTCGAGAGCATCTAGTAAGTACTTTGCTGAACCATCCCAGAGATGCGAGCAGTACTCCACACAGGAGCGAATTTGTGTCTTGTATAGAAGACACCGCTGCTCCGGCGTGAAAAACCGTCTCACTCTGTTCAGGACTCCGAGTTTTCGTGAGGCTGTTTTGATGATGCTTTCGATGTAGTTTTTGTTATTCAAGTTGCAGCGAACATCCATACCTAGGATATTGAGATTGTCCTGCAGTGGCAGTGGCGTGCTCTGAAGAGTGGGGAGGGGAAGGAAAGAAGATACTTTTGCTGTAAACGCACATGCCTGCGTCTTCTTGGCATTGAACTCAACCAGGTTCTCAGAGCCCCATTGAGAAATGTGATTCAGGATCCCGTCAAGCTCAGTGACAAGAAGCTGCCTTTTCTCTGCGATATCTGACTGCTTGGCCGCAGGATGTCCATGATAACTCCCATGTAAAGTGCTATCGTCTGCATAACAATGAACATTGCCGGTAGACAGCATGTCGTTGATATGCAGAAGAAAGAGAGTGGGTGATAAGACGGACCCCTGGGGCACGCCAGCATTAACCTCCAGAAACTCCGAAGCTCGTCCGTCACAAAGGACGCGAATACGGCGCCCCTGCAGGAAGCTAGCAACCCAGTTGCACAGCCTAGAAGGCAGACCAAAGGCAGGTAGCTTGGAAAGAAGCGATTTGTGCCAGACTCTATCGAAAGCTTTGGCGATGTCAAGACTAATTGCCAGTGACTCGCTGTGCTTGTCCATAGCCTCACCCCAAAGATGGGTAACGTATGCTAGAAGATCACCCGTTGACCGTTTCGGTCTGAAGCCATATTGCCGGTCATTAATTAAGGAGTGATCCTCTAGGTGCCGCATGAGCTGTTTGTTAATTATGTGCTCGAACACTTTGCACAGCACTGAGGTGACGGCTATGGGTCGATAGTTGGCTGGCTCCGAGCGATCCCCCTTCTTGGGAATCGGCTGAACATTCGCCTCTTTCCAAGGCAAAGGCACTGTACCCGAACTGTAGGATAGCCGGTACAGGCGCGTAAGCATTGGAGACAACTCCGCTGCACATTTTTTCAAAACTACCGCTGGAATACCATCCGGACCACTGGCTTTCCGGACATCGAGTGATTGCAGCACTGCACGGACATCGCGTTGCCTGATATGGATATCAGGCATCGCGTGGTCACTGTCGGGTAGTGTTGGTGGCTGCGTACCACAATCATCGATTCGGGAGTTGGCCGCAAAGAGATTAGCCAGCAGATTTGCCTTCTCTTGCGGCTCATGGGCCAGGGATCCATCAGGGTTACGCAGCGGAGGCAGCGAAGGCTGACAGAAATTGGCTTGCACGGCCTTAGCCAGTCGCCAGTAGCCACGGCTTCCCGTGGGATGCATCACTAGCTCTTGACTAAGCCGCGCTATGCGCAGGGCATCCGCTCTGACGTAGGCCCTTCTACAGACCTTTGTGGCTCTGTTGTACGCCGCCTTGAAGTGGCCCAGATTGGGATGGCGCGTGGCGCGCGCCCTTACCCAAGCGCGGTACGCAGACTGTTTTTGTTCAACAGCTTCCGCGCACTCGCGCCCGAACCAAGGGCGCACCCCGCGGTCACCGGTGACATCGGTGTATGAGATATAGTATTCCATACCCAGACCGATCTCACCGGCGACAGCAGTAGCACAATCCGATGGGTTCTTACCTTCAAAGCAGCGCTCAACCCACGGGATGGACGCAAAATAGTCACGAAGTCCATCCCAGTCCGCTGACGAGTAGTGCCAGAGACGCCGCTTCCCCTGCACGGGTCGTGGGGGCGCTATAATAGGCACCGTGGAACAGACCAGGCAGTGGTCGGAGTTGCCTAAAGCGGCTCGCACCGATACACTGTACCGGTCCGGATCACTCGTCAGCAGAAGGTCTAGCAGAGAAGGTGCTAGGCCCGACCTTCTTGGTATCCTAGTGACCTCGTGCACCAATTGGGTCAGGCCGTGAGCCAGAGCAAATGCGTGGGCGGCTCTTCCCGCATGGTCTGTTTTGGAGGAGCCCAACCAGATCTCGTGGTGGGCGTTAAAATCCCCCAAAAATACCATTTCGGCATTCGGAAATCGCTCCTGCGCATCATCTGCCGCCTGACTCAGATATTCAAAGAGTCGAGTTGTCTCAGCATCTCCTGTATGGGAACGGTAGAGGCACACATAGATCTGACTTGTAGGGCCATGGTCTACGTGTACCCAAAGGACGGAGAAGGATGGATCCTCTAGGCAGCGCAAACGGCGACAGCAAACATCCGCCCTAACAAACACGCACACCCCGGCTTTTGCACGAAAACTTTCCTCAAGAACATAGCCAGGGTAGAGCAAGTAGGTCGTGTCGTCAGGGCGGTGTATTTGCGTCTCCGTTAGAAAAAACATGGCAGGTTTCGCCGTCTCTAGGTGTTGGTGGACGGCGTTGAGGTTTGCATGGAGCCCACAGATGTTAGTGGACTCCACCTCAAATAGCAAGCTTTTGGGAGTGTGACGAGCCGCTGTGTTGCCTATTTCTCTGAATTGCGCTGCCATGAGTTTGGGTGGGAGAAGGCGTGAAAAAAGAGGTGATTGCCGCCGCAGCACCGTGTGACAAAGCGCGGGATATTGGTTTTATCTATGAATGTGAGGCATGGCGAGAGCCGACGCGCCGAACGGAAGGGCCCCCGTACCCCCCCGAGTATGGTCGCCGGGCTCCCAAATCCGGTCACCAACCGGCACGACGAACCATATCGGGATTATGCGCGGCCTGGTGAGGCAGCCTCCCAAGGTGGTTAACCCCAGTTGGGCCCCTGTACTATACCGCGGGCGGCCAGCGGCGGCACCACCGTTTCTACAGGTCTCCCTGTTCGGCGCATCGCCCCGCGCCATCCCTACTAGACTACGCCAAGACCCACTGGTCCCACTAGTGCTGCGACAACCACCACCTCTGCCCGGCTATGCACTTGCTGACCCCTGAACACAATCCAACCGAGATTGAATTGCTATGGAGGGTTTTTCGCAATATTGCACGGTGGTACCTACCCGGTCGAAACTTGATCATGCAACACTACAAACGAAAACGGGCAGTTTCTTATTATTCGATAGCTGCGCGACGCTTTATCGCTTTATCTAGACATACACCTATGCACTATTTAAACTTATCTACAAAATATTATAAAGTGCACCCGGAGCCTAGCTCGTGTGTCGCGTGAATTTCGTGTGTCACGTGTGTCACGTGGGTCACATGGCGCGAGTGGCGCGTTACCTGATCGGCGCGTCTTCGTTGTCGGGCAGCCAGCAGTGCAGGGAGTACCCCCGCCGCGTCTGAAACAACCGCCTTCTGGGTGTAAATATGCTTGCCGCCTCGACACTAGCCGCGTCGCAGGGGTCGGAGCCGACTGCCGCGTGCCGGTGCGCTCATAACAGGCTGCGAGCGTTTGCAGACGTAATCATCATCATCACCTTAGCCCTAATCACCCTCAAACTGTTCCGTGTACCGGCAGAAAGGTAAGGTTGGCCTTATTCCCCTGGATGTTCTCACTTACACGTTAATCACAGGATGAGCCAAGGAAAAATAAAAATGTATCTTACACTCTCCAGTTCTCAGAACAGAGCACTTAGCGCGCATTCAGGCGAAACCGAAATGTGTTATTTAAAACCGCGTGCTCTGTGTGTAGTGCCACAGGCCGTACCTTGACGGAGCTCTTGAGGCGGCTACGCGACGCGCGGTACGTCTCCACCTCGGGGAGCTGGGCGCTTGACTTCCTCGAACTCTTGGATGCAAGAATTGAAGAATCTGCAAGTTGGAGTTCTTGTCAAACTCATATTAATTTATTAGGCAGACTCGCGATTTTGTCCGCGTGTACCTACATCGATCTGGATCTAATTTTCTTACGCGAGATCCTAATACTTAATTGAATAAAAGACTAATCGTCGCGAACCAGTCATGAACAGGCCGGATCTTGAACGTCCGCGACTGTGGGGCACAGCCGGGAGCGGTCCGAGCGGAGTTCGTAGCCGCTCGGGACGTGTGAGCGAGGTGTCAGTGCAGGGGCAGGCAAGTGCTTACCGAGCGCCTCCTTCTTCATGGTGAGCGTGAGCTGGCCCTCGGCGCGCGCGGCGCCCGGCGGCGCGCATGCGCACGGGCGGCACGCGCACGCCGGCGCCGGCGCCACCTGCGCACGGCGGCACACGTCACTGCAGTCCCTCAAACAGTTGGCACCTCCCTGTGCGATGTACTGTATATAGCCCTATACTGTCGGTCACGGGTCGACTGCGACTACTCCATTAAATTACCGTTGCAGGTAGGAGCTAGTTTATTGCTAAAATCATAAGCGATAGAAAGTGTAGGCACGCAGAGCATCTTGTGAATTATATAGCTATTTCATTGCTTTCCCAGGTGACTTCAGAGACTTCAGACAACACTGACACATGTTCCTACATGAAATGGCCAGGTATTTTTGTAAGGCCAGACGGTCCTCCTAACGGTGAGGTGAGGCGGCTACCCTGGCCCGTACCGTTCGAGCTCGTCCCTACCTGGCAAGGCCGAGGCGCGGCGCGCTCGTGCGGGAAGCGCAGGCGCATCTCCACGTCGGCGGGCAGCGCCGCGCGGCTGGAGCCCGCCACCGTCACCGACCACGCGCCTGCCGACACCCCGCACACTGTACAAGTCTGCCTGCCGTCTGCTGTACACACAGCAGTTCTGTTGAGCTATACACGACCTGAGCATCTATATTTACTTTTTTCAACGTCATATAGCGATTCTGAGGAATCACCTTCGAATCCCTCCGCCTCTGATTATGTGAATCACCTCCCATCACGAGTATGAACCCTAGTTGGAACGATAACGGAAATACGTATAATTTACCCTCTAATGACTAACACACCTACGTGTGACGCACCGCAATATCTTTAGTGGTCCACGAAAAATAAATTAGCTCTTATGTCAGATATCGCTCCTCCTGCTCAAGGGAGTCAAGGGTCCGCCAGACTTATTGTGTCATACTCATAGTATAGCATTAGGTAGGAGGGGACCCCCGACCCCGAGGTGTGAGCTTCGGAAGCGACTAGGAATAACGCTAAGAGAAGATGATTTAGCATTAGGTATGTTTAGCTTTTAATTCTCGTCGAATTTTTTTTTATTCGTCTCCTTTGTAGTGTATAAATTATTTTATTTCTAACCAGTTGTTCGTATACCTACACCTACCGTACCTATTATATATGTACACTTGTGGAGACGTCCTACGGATCTGTCTAACTCACTAGCTGATTTGCATTCCCGTTGTTATGTTTAGAGCTCGTCTAACACTGTTATTATGCGTTCTAATTTCCTTATAGAAACCACGTTCCTGCCTGCAATTCTATAAGTAGGTACTACGTAAGCCACTATTCGAAGATGTTTCCTAAGCGGAAGATAGTTTTTAGTTGATGTGTACACAATAGGGGGGTGCTTCGTCTAAGTGCGTGCTTACCTGTCTCGTCGCTGGCTAGGTGTGGCGGCGCGGGGGGCGCGGGCGCGAAGGGCGCGGGGGCGATGGGGGCGGGGGCGAGGGGCGCGGGGGCGAGGGGCGCGGGCGGGCGGCGCGCGGCGCGGCGCGCGCGGCCCGGCGCCAGCCAGCGCGGCGCGAGCGGACACAGCAGGCTGCTGCCGGACTCGCTGCTGTCGCTCGACGTGGCCCCCGCCGCGCCGGCGCCGTCCCCGCACCCGCCGCCCTTGAACTCTGGCAACTTAACAGAATGTATCGTCTCCTCCTCGCTTCGCTCTACTGATAAAGTTCTACTGTTACGCTTTTGGTTAGTTTTTCTACGAGGCTCCCCGGGAGAGAGCGGCGGGTGGACCGCGCCGGGGGCATTGGGCGACACTTGCTCGTGGGACTGCGAACGCGCCAGAGTCGGGCGCCGCGCGGGCTGCCGGTCGGGCCGCGCGGCGCGCGTGCGGCGCTCGTCGGGCTGCTTGCGCTCGCGCTGAGGAGGACGGCGCGCCGGCGGCTCGTCCGGCTGGGCATTCTTCTCGTTAAGACCTTCGTGTGAATGAAACGACGCTTAGATATTTTAATTTTTTATTATTCAAACTCTGTTACATAAATGCTTTCATGAGCCTACTATAACAAATAAATAATTTATTTTACATTATACAACAACGGGTGCCGCTTTAATTGTCTACAGCACCTACAACATAACTAAACGCTGACGTGAGTCCTACCGCGATAGCTGCGTGTCCGTCGGCACTGAACGACATTAGGCCGTCGACGAAGGCTCCGCCTCATCTCGTGTCGCGGCTGTCGCTAAGGTGCCAAGTGACTAGCCAGTACGGTGTTGAACTAAATGTAAGCGTCTACGCGTGCGGCCGCGGGGCGGGCCGGGAACAAGCGGAGGTGCGGTGCTACAGCGGGTGCGCACGAGGCCGGCGGCAGTGCGGAGGCGATACCTGCCGGGGGGGCGCGCGCGGGGCCCGGCCAGCCGCGGGCGCGCGTCGCCGGCGCCGGGGCCGCCGGGGCCGCCGGGGTCGCCGGGGCGCTGCGTAGTGGCGACGTGGCCGCCGATTTGCAGCTGCGTGACGTCATTGTAGTCTGGTGCTTGGAGCGAAGCCCGCGTTTATCTACGTCGAAGTCGCTCATGGGGGAGGTAGCCGCGCTCTTCGTCTCCTTGTATTTCCGAAGGGCGTCGCTAACTGATGACCGTTTGACTCTGCCATTGTCGCTCCTCCGCTCCGCTCTAAGGGGAGAAATCGGGGGCGGTGCATCATCACACTCGCGTTCCGACGGTTCGTCGATATGGTACTCTTCGACAATGTCAGGTGCGGAAGCGCGTCGATTATACGCGAGGTCCTCGGTCCCAGAATCAAGACTGAGGCTGCTACGTTCTTCGGGGATAATATCGAACACTTGGCGGAAGCGCAGCGAGTTGGCGCGCTCGCGGGGCTCGCGGGGTTCGCGGGGTTCGCGGGACTCGCGGGCCGCCGGCACGGAGGCGCGGCGCGGCGGCGGCGAGCGCTCGTGCTCCAGCGCTTGCAGCAGCATGTCTGCGATTAATCTGTTCGTGTTGTCGTTGTGCTCTGCTCCGCGTCGTTCCCCCGTCCATCGTCTATTGTTGTTTTTGTGAGACTCCCCGTTCGGTGACTTCTGTGATCGCTCGGCGATCGGCACGGGAATACGGGACTTTTTGTTTTTCGTGCAATGATTCTGATTCTCGTCAGAGTTTGTGTTTTCTGGTGAGCTTTGTGAGCCATTCACGTACTCCAGTATTTCAAGAATTTCTATACATTTGTTACCTTCGTGTATCTCTGACTTCTGGTATATTCGCTTGGCCGTGCGGTTGTCAGTGGCGGGCGGTGGTCGCAATGACAACTTGCCGTGGATCTGGTGTTGTTCATTTTTTTCTGTTGCCCTTCTGTCCTTCGTGTCGAATCGTACGCAACCGTTTTTTATCGCCTTAAAGGGCTCCCGATCATTAATAGGCTCCAGATCTTTTCTCCAGGTACGCTTGGTGACGTTCTCATCGGATTTAACTGATAGCATTTTAGTGGGCCGATGCTTAATACGCATACACTTGTATTCGTCTTGTGCAATCTTGGCTATAACATCATCAATGAGCGCGTTGACGATGGCGACGCAGTCGCGCTCCAGGTCCCGCACGGCGCCGCGCCCGGTCCGGCCGCGCTCCGGGCCGCGGTCCGGGCCGCGGTCCGGGCCACGCTCCGGGCCGCGCCCCGGGCCGCGGTCCGCCGGCCTGGAGCGCGTGCGGCGGGCGCACTCCATGCGGAGCTCTCTCTTGCGATGGCGGCGATACAGTCTCTGCTTTATTTTCTCGGGCATGCGGTCCGCAACGTTGACGTTCTCCTTATCACAGTCACATTCGTTATCTTTTATTCCTATAAAGAAAGATTCTGGTTTTTCCCTGGGCGTATTATCAGTGCACATGTTTTCAGGCAAAAGGTCAAGAACATCTATGGCGGATCGCACCAGCTCACTCCTCCTTCCGCTGTAACCCCTGCGCAATAGTGCTGACCGTGGGGAGTTAGGATCGTCAAGACTATCGACTAGACTAGTGCATTCTGACCCGATGATATCAGCATCCTCCGACGAGGAAGTGTTGACCTCCATGGAGTCTGTGTGTGGGAGTGCAGAGAAGCGGGGCACGACGGGGTGGCTACCCACGTCGGCATAGTAGTTGCATGTGCCTATACCGCTGATAACTTCGTATTGGCAAGAATCGAGGTGTGCCGATGACTGCTCGTCCTGCGCCGCAAGCATGGCCTCTGCATTATCAATGAATGTATCGACGTCAGATATCTCAATATGTGAAATTTCAGGCATACTGGTGGGGTAGTCCGCTGGCGCTAGGCCATTTAACTCATCCTGGAACAGCTTCTGTATCTGCTGTAAAACGGCTTGGTTCACATGATCGTGGCGGATATCGAAGGAGTCACAGGGACAGCGAGCGCTCGAATCTGGAACTGCGGAAGTTACCCCATTGTTGTTGGACTCCACGCTGTGCACCTCTTCGCGAATGGTGAGAGCATTGTTACACGCATCACGCCTTCCATCTTCATTGAACAACTCCTCGTTGCCGAAAATGATTGGGTTGTTGGACGTAGGGCTTAAGTGCACTATTGTGTTCACTCCCGTGTTCTGTAATTTAACCTTAATTTCCTTCTCCACGATGCTTATCTTCCTGTTACTCCCGATCGATGCGCTCATACATTCGAGTTGATCTGTCAACGAGTTGAGACTCTCTACCAGAATATTTGAAACATACTCGTCGATATTTATGTTCTGCCCGCTCCTTTGCGTATGCGGCGGGTCCCTCAGGGTACTTAAACGAGACTTGTCTTCTGTAGATGCATGAATGGCGGGCACTTTCTCCGTATTCAGCGTCTCCGACACGACAATTTCCAGTACTTCGTACGACGGTGCAGTTCCTACAGCGAGTGGCATATGGTACGGCAATAAGTTGTGACCGACGTCGTAAATGTCCTCGGCGTGTTTACTAGGACATCCCTGGACATGTTCGTCGCGAGTCAACACAGCGAGCGGTCGAACTACCTCCAATGTCTCCTTAGCGGTGCATAATGATGGAGAGAACGTATCGGACAAATCACTAAGCGAACGCTCGTCGCTGATATGCTGTTCGTTCTTCTGAATCGGTGAGGTGTGTCCGGTCACATAAGTGTCATCAATGGACTTAATCTCAACAGTGGTGGCCTCGGAAGATTGCCGCTCCGAACACTGAGTGAATACGTCCCTCCCCAGAGTCTCGAGCCGTTCATCGCCCTTGGAGATGTCACTGTCTGTGAAGGCGTCCATCATCATCTCCGGGTGGTCCGCATGGGAGCGGTACGTAGAGTCAGATAGATCGGTTCGCGCCGCGCGGTCCCGCGACTCCTCCGCGCGGTCGTAACTATTGCGCATAGCAGCACGAAGCATCTCGTCGCTGCCCCGAAAGTCGCGAGTCTCGAGACGTTGCCGCTTAGGAGTGGCCCAGCCGGCGCCCGCGTGCGCGTGGCGCGGCGAGCCCAGCTCGGCGCGCGAGCCGCCCAGCGAGCGCGCCTCGCGGCCGCAGCGCGCCGCCGCGCCGCAGCAGCAGCCGCAGTCGGCGCGGCCCCACGCGCGCCGCAGCAGCGCCGACCTGCGCATCAGCTCGCGGTCGCGCCGCCCGGCGCGCGCCGCGGCCTCCGGCGGCGGGGACGCGGACGCTACGGAGCGGCTCGTGGCCGGCACGCTCTCCTCTGGGTCTGACCGCAGCTGCGCCAATCGGTACCTGCAAAGTGTATCGAGATTCTGTCAATAGGTCGCCTCTGTCCCATCACACTAGCACCGTTGAAATGTTTCCCCTTCTGCACAACCCGACCGGTAGTGTCGTCGGTGAATGCAAAAAAAATGGCAGAACCGCACTTCCAAGCCACACTACTAGTAGTGCCATGAAGAATACTTTCCTTCCCACACACTGCTTCAATGGCTAAACTTACACACTTTGAGCTCCGTCTTTCCATTAGGTGGTCCATGTGCTTGTCTGCCACTGGAGTGGTGTATATAAAAAAATAAACACGTACTTCCTCATAATAGTCTCGGGCACGGAATAGCGCCGGTGCAGCAGGCCGGGCGACGCGTCGCGCCGGGCCGCCTCCGCCGGCTCCATGGCGCGCGCGGGCGGCTCGCGCGGCACAGCTCGGCTATAATCAGAATAAACCTTAATTATAATAATAACAATTAGACAATAATATAAAATGCGTGAAGTCACACAAGTTTCGGTATTCACTACGAGCTGTAAAGGAACTAATTAACCAACGACGCTAACCGTTCGAGTCTGAGATTAGTTATAAAATCTTTTGTTGCAGGAGGCAGGCACATGGGAGCGGTACGTAGACGACGACACGACGGTATTCGCGTTCCAATAAGTACCTCCGCCATACTAGTAGGGGAGGCGTTGAAGGAAATTCGGTAGTTACTCGAGCGTGTCAGATTAAGATAGGAGAGGCTATTTACATATCAGCAGGTTCCTCCGGCCAGTAAGAGCCTTTGATATGGGGGTGGCTAAACATTCGACCATTGCATTTACACGTGCACCTCATATTAAGATACGCGTGGTTAGTTACTAACTAACAAGTGTCCATTTTGCTAATCTTCCGATTTAAGCGCAACCTAGCGGCGAACGAAACTTTTGTACTTATGTAAATTAACAAAGATAACGTACTTTTTGTTGACGCTACAAACTATATAATTGTTTATGTGAATATTATGCTATTCTACTTGATAATTAAATATTATCTGCAATATTATACATACTTATAACAGCAACATTAGAATTGTTTCCTATTTCAATCTATAATAATTAGCTGTTGCCCGTTGCTTCTCGAGTAATAACTAATAATCCAGACAAAATAAAGATTTGAGACGCATATTGAGAACTCACTTGTACTTTTCCACATTATTTTTATTGTTATTACACCTGACTGGTTTCGCCTTGCGGCTTCCTTAAAGGTTTACAATGACATTTAAGAACATTCCTTCATAAACATTGCGATACTCAAACGCTTTACACCGTTGATTAGAATGAATCTATGCTGTATGCATAAGTAAATAAAAACTGTCCACTGTCCTGCAACCGCGACCAAGTACTAAGTAGGTACTTCAAGAATACAGGACCGCTCCGAGAAATTACCAGCGGCGCAGCGTGAATAGCTTGCTGGCTTCTGTCGATGAGTTGAGTTGGGGTGGATCGAGTCGAGACCCACCCTCGCAAAAACCGCTCCAAGACGTGGAGCTGCGAACAACAGCCCGCCAAACCAAACCATAGCACAGAATAATTAATAGAAACTACTACGTACCATAGAAAGTAAATAACAAGACTCGCCGCGACTTACCCTTATAAAGCGGAGGTCGCTTTTACCAGTTAGAATGGTCCCACAGAAATCTGATGTAAGCATAATATGTGTGTTAACATACGCTGGCCAACCTTTGTTCATATTGCCGCATTTGGTTCGAAACCTTAGCTCAAGCATACTCAGGGAACTGTTTAGGTAATCTGTGACCCAGGCCACAATAATATTGCTTGTGTGCTATCTCAGTGGCACAAGAAAGACAGTCTGCCACTCCTACACAACAACAACTCACTTTACACACACTGACAGGACTGACTAACCGAAATTTGAACAGAAATTCGCCCCATGTAGCTATGTATGACAAACATCTACCGACTCGGCTTAACTTGACGAGATGAGTGAGAGTGACTCATGAGTTGGTATCACATTATCACATGAGCCATGAGACAAGTGAATCAATTCAATTCAATTCATTTATTTCTCAACAAACATAATTCGTGTAGAATTCACATTCACATTCACAAGCTGTAAAGTATTCGTGCACGTCACCCCTTACGAGCGGCAGTTCTGAGAATACATAAAACAAAGCCGGTAAAAAGGAACTCCACATGAAACTAATCATGAAAATAAAAAGTCTAGAATTTAATTATATAGGTAGCAAATAGATAATATAAATAGCAAAAAGACTGTGAGCGATGAGCCGGGCGAATCAAGAGACCAGCCAGAATCCGAATAACAATTCAACTCAATATTTTAACAACAATACCCTACTAGCTTCTATGGTGTTGATCTCACTAAAAATGGGGCCATTAGACTCACTGGCCTCTCTGTCGCCTACAAGCCTATTCCATTCCACCACTACTTTATTTTTCCTAGCCCTCTTGCGATGCTTGCGGCGTCCTCGCGGGCATCAGCTAGTACCTATAGTTCGTTCGCGTTAAGAATGCAGTGAGTCATCAGTGCATAGGGCGGGCGTATGTCATATTACGACAATGGCTTGGCCGGCGACGGCGACTCCTCAATATCCGAGGCGAACTGCTCGGAGTCGTACCGTACTCCTGCACAAATAGCTGCTCACATTTACGGCACGGCCAGTTCCGCATGCACCGCACCTCTAACAACAAGTGAAACGTAGGTATGCTTGCGTGGAAATCTGATTAACAACTTCTGTCGATCTCTTGCACTCGCGAGATAATGTTTAGTGAAAAGGAACCATTGAATAAACATGAGAGAAAAATGTGCAGGTTCGTATTAAGTGGAGCGCGACTGCGTGACGGCACCCAGAATAGAATATCGAATGATGATAAATGGCAGAATATTTCCAATATACAGTTCAGTGTAAGTAGAGAAAGCACAAATTTTAAATTCCGTTAATGTAGATAGGTATTCAGTTATTTTTCTTTTGTCTGTGTCTGTTTTAATGCTGGTGCTGATTTGGTGTTTATTATTAAGTAGGCACTTACTTTACGAGGGGCAGGTGAGCGTTGACGGGAGCGGTACCGGCTACCGACACAGCCGAGCCTAGCTACGTGATATGTGATTGTAGCGTGTGTGTGTGTCCACTGTCCACCGGAGGGACTGCTCGCCGGCTCGCGGTCGCACATGTAGACACGCGGCGCGTCCGCGGCGGTCTGCGGCAGTGCGGTCTACCACAATCCACAATACAAATACCGATATTCCATTAATTATTTCAGGCCAGCACGATGGCGCCGTGAAAACGTTGCTTTCTTAAGGCACGATACATCGCCGCTCATGTACAACGGCGCATTCACATAAACACTTGACATATTTACGTGAGCTGTATGCAGCCGACTTCAATGGCCCGAATCTCTATAATGTACACTCCTCACCAGCGCCAGAGCGCATGGTGCCTACCTACTATCTACCTATGCGCAGTCTGTAGCGTTAAGTACTTAACCGAATGAAGTAGGTACCTTTAGGCTGTACAGGTAACCACGACGACTCGCGCACGCGTGTGGCTCAGAGTTAGTGCAAATATTCAACAAACAGTTAACGAGCTACTTGTGTTGATACTCAAAACTATTTCGCGACAAAAAGTAGGTAGGTACCTACCTTTAAGCGGGGCGTGCAAAAGGAGGCCTGAATCTGATGAGGCCTGAATCTGATGAGGCCGCCAAGCTGATTGCCACCATTGTAACATACTGCGTGTTTGTAATGGTGACCCACTTTCCTAGACTTGTTTATTTATATACACTTTATTGTACCCCATTTAAATACATCATGCACGATTACATAATATGGCTAAGCAACTAGCACAATGGGCAGATATCTGCCAGGCGACCTTTGGATGGTGACTTGCTTTTTTTTTAAATAAAATATTAGAACCGATATTACTAATATTCCCTCTAACTCCTCCAGCTAAGCTAAATTGCTTGTGTTAGGAGTGGGTTCACGTCGGTAGCGTAATGGCCAGAATTCGAACCCGGGGCCTCTCGATCGTAAGGCCGACTCCTTAACAACTGAGCTACCGACGGGAGATTCTCTTCACCGGCTATTTTTAGCAGGTCACTTGGACATAATTATCTAGTGACAAATTGACCCGCACTCTTTCTTTTCCAAGAGTCTATGCACCTGGCACCAGCATTACAGTGGCGAGGCACACCAGTGCAGAACTTGGCACGCCGGCACCATCATCGATCACCAGCCCCGTGTCCACTAGCTAAGTGCATATACCACCTTTGCACAACGTCGGTCCGCAACACCACGGCAGAATATTTATTACGAATCCATTCCCTGAGATTCATCATTTCCTATTAACCTTACTACAAATGTATGTGACGCACCTCTCTTAATCGAATTTAGATTGTTAAATATTGTAATCAACTTTTTAGCCGGCTAGCCGGTAATTACATTACAGTGCATCAAGTCATTTTGATTTAAATTCATTTAATTTCCTCTCAAACCAACTATAAAACTTCTGTCCGTTACAAGATGATGCCGAGATTACATTGAAGTTTCGGAGCGTAAGTACTCTAAATACGGGGGATAACGTGTTCCACTCCAAGGAAACATTCCCTTATGGTTACAAAAAAACAAAACTACATTTAAAGATTTCCGAAAAACCTCTTGCCACTCTCGATATGACTAAAGACCGAAAAAATTACACCCTGTACTTTTATTGCATCAATCGATAGGGTCCATTATAAATCTCTCTAACAAACCTCTAACAAAATGGTAAATTAAATTAAGGGAAATTCACCCTGTATATACCCATTTGGTTGCAATAGAAAGGAAGTATAGCAACTTTGGTAGTGATCCATCGACGCAAGTATACTACGGCTCACCTCCTGGAGTTGCGGATCCCAGGAAAGATTGGAATTTATATATATACAGAGGTCTCTGACTTTTCAGTAATAGCGACTACTGTGCCATCAAACATAACGAACTTTTGCTCCAGCTAAGGAGCTGCCTACAGTCGCCACCTGGGTCTTCGCGGGGACGTTAAGGCCATAGATTGTACTCCAGGCAGCTATACGGCCAAATCTTCGTTGACCATCTCCATAGCCTACGGCAACCTTATCCCGCTTGTTTCGCGGAACTGTTGCCTCTAAGGTCGGAAATATATGAGGATTACTTTTTACAAACATTGCACCCTCGAAAACATACATGCTTGGTTATGTTAAAATTTTGTAGCCCTGGAAGTAAGTTCTGCAGCTATCTGTAGTTTGGTAAACGGCTGGTATATAGATATTGGTAAATGTCTTGGTATAATGTCAATGTTCTATCATGTCAATTTTTTTTTAATTTTTTTAATAAATGCCATGCAAACTTGACTTCACCTCGCCTGATGGTAAGCTAAAGGCAAAGTCTCAGGAAAGAGGGTCACCATTACAGACACTAAGTGTTACAATGGTGGCACTCAGTTTGATGGCCTCATTAGATGCTTTTCCACGCCCCGCTTAAAGGCCCCGAGACTGTAGGAAGAAGGAAACACGTGTGCTTGTAATGAATTCCAGGTCTTAGTGGTACGGCAAAGAAAAGAGTCTTTTTTTTTTTTATATAGGACACGTCAATTGGACTTCGCCTTGCCTGATGGTAAGCTGAAGGCAAAGTCCCAGAAAAGAGGGTCACCATTACTTACACATACCGTGTGACAATGGTGACACTCAGCTTGACGGCCTCATCATATGCTTTTTCACGCCCCGCTTAAAGGACCCGGGACTGTAGGAAGAAGGAAACACGTGAGCTGGTAATGAATTCCAGGCCTTAATGGTGCGACAGAGGAAAGAGTCTCCGAACCGCTTGGTTTTTGATCGAATGTTTTGCACCGTGTGCGGATGACATCTAAGACCTGCACGTGTTGTCCTGTGTAGGAAAGGGGAGGGTGGGACTAATTGGTGCTCCGAACCGCTTGGTTCTTGCTCGTATATTCTGCACAGTGTGAAGGTGACATCTAAGGCCTGCACGTGTTGTCCTATGTAGGAAAGGACATGGTGGGATTAGTTGGAAGAGCTCATCAGAACACTCACCATGGCAAAGACGGTAAAATACCTATACAGCCAAGGAAGCAATATCTCTACGCATCTGCAAATGCTCGAGGGTGTTCGTGACCTCTGGGTTCCCAATAATTCGGACCGCGTGTCGCTGCAACCTGTCGAGAGCTAGTAGGCATTTCGCAGAGCCATCCCGATGATGCGAGCAGTATTCCACGCAAAAGCGAATTTGTGTCTTATAGAGAAGACACCGCTGCTCCGGCGTGAAAAAACGTCTCACTTTGTTCAAAAGTCCGAGTTTACGCGAGGCTGATTTCATGATGCTCTCGATGTAGTTTCTATTATTCAGTTTGCAACGAATGTCCATGCCCAGGATATTGAGATTGTCCTGCAGTGGCAGTGGCGTGCTCTGAAGAGTGGGAAGGGGAAGGAAAGAAGATACCTTTGCTGTGAACGCACAAGCCTGCGTCTTCTTGGCATTGAACTCGATCAGGTTCTCAGAGCCCCATTGAAAAATGTGATTCAAGGTCCGGTCCAGTTCAGTGACAAGAAGCTGTTTTTTATCCGCGATATCAGACTGTTTGCCCGCAGGATGTCCGTGATAACTCCCGTATACGGTGTTATCGTCTGCATAGCAATGTATGCTGCCGGTAGACAGCATGTCGTTGATATGCAGAAGAAAGAGAGTGGGAGATAATATAGACCCCTGCGGTACGCCAACATTTATCTGCAAGAACTCCGAAGCCCATCCATCTCAGAGGACGTGAATACGGCGCTCCTGCAGGAAGCTAGCAACCCAGTTACACAGTCTAGGAGGCAGAGACCAAAAGCTGGTAGCTTGGGGAGAAGCGATTTGTGCCAGACTCTATCGAAAGCTTTGGCGATATCAAGACTAATTGCCACTGACTCGCTGTGCTTGTCCATAGCCTCACCCTAAAGATGGGTAACGTATGCTAGAAGAATACCCGTTGACCGTTTCGGCCTGAAGCCATATTGCCGGTCATTAATTAAGAAGTGATCTTCTAGGTGACGCATGAGCTGTTTGTTAATTATGTGTCATATTATCTCGGGTAGATTTAGGTAAGTCATTTATATAATAAGTAAAAAGCAATGGTACACTGCCCTGAGGAATGCTTTCTCTTTTCTCTTTTCTGACTACACTTACAAGTTACATCTGTACAATAAGTAGGTACTCGACTCTCGCACCCCACGTCAGAATGTGTTACTGAATGTCCAGGCGTGCGTCTAACGACAACCTACTATTCTAGGTATACAGATTTCTTCATGGTCCGCAGCGCCAGTGTACCGCCCCTGGTGATGCATACGTCCATAAGCCACGGTAACCACTTACTATCACGTGGCCCGTGTGCTTGTCTACCACCTAAGTGGTGGGGTGGTGCGTGCTGTCGGTGCGGTGCGCGACAGTCTAATTATGTCTGTCATGTTACAGCCTGGCGGCTAGCGACTGCGACTCTTAGCATGGGCCGTTCAATGTACAAATATAGCATTGTGAATCACAGGCATGCCATGGAGACGGTTTGCCTCCGTATTGCGTTAGGCAAACTGTACCTACGAAGTACGTCTGAATGCAATACAGTCATGAATAAATCGAGCCAGTATCATGAGCGCGGCTCACTATTACTTGCGCAACAGTCACTGTTAGCTTGCATTCCACTGAATAAAGTGAGTAAATATAACTGGAAGAAGTGCCTGGAATGAGTCTTCCACGACTTTGTTACCGCTCCCTCTGGACCTACACGGAACCAGCAATGGATACTGTTTCCTAAGACATATCCGACTCATGTTTAATTTTGCCGTTTCTTTGATTAGCATTCTTTTTGATTACATCTTTCACTTTTATTAATCTCCGACGCAAAAAAAACGACGGGATGTTATAAGTTTAACATGTCTGCGCTTGTGTGTGTGTGTGTATCTGTCTGTTGCATCATAGCTCCTGAACTGATGAATAGATTTGGATTTAGTATTTTTTTGTTTGATAGGTATATTATTCGGGAATGTTGTTAGCAACGTTTGAAAAAAAAATTGTTGAAGATGGCCGCCATCATAAAATGACGGAGTGCAAAATTTTTCACAACTTCCTCAATATGGACATCAAATGAAAGAGCTTGACTAGTAAAATACCATAAGCGATGATAAATTACAAACGCAGGATTTATAGTTGTTTTTGTAACGGGAGATTTTTAAATTTTTAATTTAATTTTTATTTAACACTTTTTACATTGATCTACTAGTTAAACCCTTTCATTTGATACCCATATTGACAGAATTGTGAAAAAATATGAACTCCGTTGTTTTCTGTCGGATCTTTCTGGCCATCTTAGACCGATTTATTTCACATCAAACATCGCTAAAAACCGACTGCTATCTAAAAGATCGAAACAAGTTTGATAACAGGCGGTACCCATGTACCAATCGTACAACGAAAGAAGATTAATGACTAGCACAGGCTACCTAACTTTTATTATACTATTTAAAGAACAACGTTACTTATTTTAATATACTATTTAAAGAACAACACCTTTACATCAAGAATAATGTACATTTACACATAATGTTACAATAACGGCTTACTCAATTTAAACTAAGTACTTACTGAAATATATTTCAATTTCCTCTTCCTAATACCATGATTGTCTATTTTATCGTTTATATTAAAATTTAAACTTACTTTGATTTTAAATACTTGATGAAGAGTTTGTTTGATGGTTAAATGTTTGGTTGAACGCGCTAATCTCAGGAACTGCAGGTTCCAATTGAAAAAATATTTTGTGATGAATAGTCAGTTGATTGAGGAAGTTATAAAAAAGGAGGCTATAAATCATCACGCTACTGCTCAACGGCGCAAATTAGTGATTATTAATGTCAAGAAATCGAACAGATTTACATACATTATTTGAAAATTCATAAATTGCGGGTATAATACATACGAGTATATGGCTTAAAGGATGTTACGGGTTGAAATATGCCGCGGGCGAAACCGGGGCGTGTGGTAAGCTATAATAAGTCAAGAGGCAGACCACGCTGCTGGTAACCTTCAACATTTTTTTCTGTGTTCGCAGGCAAAATGAAAGGAGCTGAGATGGGTAGATTCATCAAGTTACATGTTGAGCGTGGGACTTGTAGAACCCATCAACAGAACCTAATTAATTACTGATATATCGCATGTCATTACCTGTGTGCGCACTGTAGTTGTCTGAATCATTCTGAGTAAGACGAGCGCTGTCGCTGAATATCTTTACAAGATCACTAATCACTATCACTAATCACTATTTAACATAACATAAACTCACGCCTATATCCCCGAAGGGGTAGGCAGAGGTGCTAGCACCCATATTTCGCCAGTTTATGTTTAGGTCCCAATGTATTTGTGGTGAGCCTATTGCCATTAACCGGTCCACTGGTGTTACACACGTTCATAGGTCATGGTAACCACTTTCCATCAGGTTGGCCGTGTGCTTGTCTGCCACCTAGGTTGTATAAAAAAAACCGGGCACTATTTATCATTACAAATTCAGAGAAACTTTACTGCCCATTCACGGTCATACACCAATCCGGTGCAAACATGTCCATGGTTGCCCGTTATAACTGCCACTTTTTATATTGTCGTTGTTTTTTATTTTTGTATTATTTAATTTTTTTATTTTATACAATAGGTACAGATACAGATATCAGATTACAATGACTTATAATTCTACAAGGTATACAACATTTTAAATCTGAAGTCCAGTTACATCTATACACAGCATTTCCGTTGACTTCAGCGCCATTAACTTGCCAACTCATTTACTTAGCCATCAATAAGACACAATGAATGAAGAATGTATTCTATACAGTAACAAAATAAAATAAAACAAAGACGTTATTCCGGTTGCAAATCATCGCAACGCAAAATCGTTTTAAATTCTAATAAAGTATTGTGAAAAATATCAACACGAGAGCACAAAGAATTATAATATCTGCACATTCTAGCGAGCGGACCATTCTGGGATACATTGTTGTTACTTGCCGGTATGGTGAAAAGTTGTGGGACACGCACAGAACGCGTCGGTACCTTAATGTCTAATCTGCTCAACAGATAACTGTCAAATGAACCATTTGCCATTCTGTGCAGAACGCACAGGTCACACATCCACCTCCTCCTCTCAAGATTCACCATCTGAAAGTGATCAAGACGCTGCTCATACAGGTTTATTTTACGCCTGAGACCATATTTTGAACATAGAGATCTAACAAAACGACAGCCTCTGTGGCGTGGCGGTAGTGAACACGACTGCTACGCAGGAGGCGCGGGTTCGATCCCCGCTCAGTGCAAATATTTGTATGCATGAATATGGGTATTTGCATTGGTCTGGGTGTTTCTATGTATAATATGTATGTATTTACAAAAAAAAAAAGTATTTAAGTATGTTTATCCGCATTCTAGATTCCATAACACAAGCTAGTTAAGCTATGCTTACCATGGGTCTAGATAGCGTTGTGTAGAATGTTGTAGAATATTTGTAGAATATTTGTATAGACTCTAGTCGGTCAGTATGTGTTTTGTAAATAGGGACCCATACAGCTGAACAGTACTCGACTATGGTTCTTACGAGGGAATTGTATAATACAATCAAAGACTCGGATTGTCTGAATGGTCGGGAGATTCTGATGATGAAAGACAACATACGGTTAGCTCTGCTACAGATATGGTCGTAGTGAGGTCTAAATGACATCTCAGATCGTATACTACTCCCAAGTCGCGAATAACATTAACTCTATCTAGGAGATCACCCTGAACATTATAATTATACTTGATAGGAGTTCTACTTTTGGTAAACGTAATAACCTGACACTTTTTAATATTCAGAGCCATAGAATTTTCATCACACCAATCAGAAATGGTATTGATATCAGATTGAAGGGCCTCACAATCTCGGTCATCCGTTATACGTCTGAATACTTTAATATCATCCGCATATGCCAGACATTCACTTCTAATTTTGCACAGCAAATCATTCACAAATAGCAAAAACAATAAAGGTCCCAGATTTGACCCCTGGGGCACCCCCGATGTTGCTAAAAATGGTATAGATTCATACCCACTAAGTGCAACGAGTTGTGTACGGTTCAATAAGTAAGAGGTTAACCATCTGTGCAAATTCCCATGTATTCCCACATGCTGAGCTTTAGCAAGTAACACAAAATGATCCACTCGATCGAATGCCTTGGAAAAATCGGTATATACAGAGTCCACCTGCTTCTTATCATTGAATGCTGTACATAGATAAGTAGTATACGATAATAAATTAGAGTTGGTTGACCTTCCAGTTACAAATCCATGTTGTCGTGGGCTCAATACATGCCTGAGGTGGTTATACATATGGGCATAGACGAAGCCCTCAAATATCTTGGCAAATAGGTTTAGAATACAGATAGGTCTGTAGTTCAAAACATCACCCTTGTCCCCAGATTTATATACTGGTGTTACTCTGGCTATCTTCCACATGCTGGGAAATACGCCCTCTTGCAATGATTTCTCGAATTTGATTAATAGTGGCGTAACTAGCGCAGTTGCACAAAAACGATCAAAAATAGGCGGGATTCCATCAAAACCACCACTCTTGGAGAGATCAACACTTTGTAACTTTATTAAAATTCTTCTTGAGTAATTTGTAAACTACCAATGGAGTAGTTCGATGACGGAAAGTTAGGACAGTAATTGTTTTGAGTACTAGAAGAGTAAATTGATGAGAAATGACTCGCAAACAGGTTTACAATAACTTTACCCTTAGTGCCAATTTTGTCCTGATAACACATCTGACTAGGGATATTGTTGGTGATACGCTTAGATTTTGTATAACGCCAAAAAGCTTTTATGTTGAGTTTGATGTCATCTTCAATTCGCTCTATGTAAGTTCTGAAACACCGATCACTAACCGCCTTGGCTCTAGTTCTGAGCATGGAAAACTCATCATAATCCCTGGGGTTATTATATCGCTTAAATCTAGTTTGAGCTTTATTTTTAGATGAAAGCAAGTTAATCAGACCTTTGGAGAACCATATCGGATATTTATTATTGGGCCCATTTGACTTTGGAGTATATTTTTCTATGATTGAATGTATGTTGTTGTAAAATAATAAAACAAATTCCTCACATCTCATATTCTGTGCATATCCTGCCCAATCTATCTTCATTATTTCATTTTTACAGCTTTCATAATCCGTCTTACGAAAACATAGTTTTTTAAGCGAACTGCTTTGAATCAATATAGAGGGAGTGGTCTGAAGTATAATTTCGAATGTCGGATGGTTATCATCCAAACGACTTATGGGGGCGGAGTTGGCGCAATAGTAAGTAAGTCTGGGCAGTCAGTAATAATTAGATCTAATATTCTGTCTTTATAGTTTTTATTATAATTTAGTTGTCGCAATGTAGTGTGATCAAACAGGCTATATAAAGCTTCAGATTTTTCACAATAATGGTTAAGAGGACAGCCGGTTTCAGCTGACCAGTGTATATGAGGCAGATTGAAATCGACCACTATACATGTCCTGTGATTAGGTGAATTTTCAACTATGCGACGGCATTTCTTAATAAAATCACAAGTTGCATGCACCGCCAGATATCCAGGCAGATAAGCAACACATAGATTCACGGTAAGATCCCCGCTCAGTGTAATTTGTACCCATAGATCTTCTACGTGGTCTGATTGCCAGTCACGTCTCATCAATAGTTTGAGTTTTTTAGAATAAGCAATTAATATACACCCCCCTCCCCCCGCCATGATCCTTTTTATAACGACGGAGAAATGCAGAATCACGATCCCTGCGTATCACACAATATCTGTCATCGAACAGCTCAGAGGATAATACATCAGAATCAAGCCAAGTCTCACACATACATATTATATCAAAGTTATTACACAAAACACTATTGTAAATATCTAAAGTTTTGCTCTTCATACCTCTAATGTTTTGATAATAAATAGAAAGAGACATTTTAGCTATTAACTGTTAGTACATCACTATTATATTACAAAATGTGGGTGCTTAAGAATTACTAATGGTATTAACATATTAGAGCAAGACTATCGTTATTTTTAATCAGTTCAAACCTAGAATCAATGGTTTTTCTAACGTATATACGTCCGTTTTTTACCCACGTGAATTTATATCCGAGTTCTTTCGCTTTTTTACGAGCTGCGGCATGCAGAGGCCGGTTGCATGGCGATAAATGTTCACTTACATACACTGGTTTTATTTCACCTGAAATTCCCAGCAGTGCCGTATTCAGTTTGTCACCAGGGTTCAATTTATTGTATCTATGTACAGCAGAATAAAAACCATCGCGATCCTCCATACTTCTGAACTTAATAATAATGGTACGAGGCAGTTTGCTTTCCTTATTCAACCTGGCAACTCTTGTGCACTTTACTATTTCATCTTCTCGCAAATCATGACCTATTACCCGGGAACATTGCTTCAGAAGATTAGGTAAGCTTTCGTTATGGAATTCAGGTACACCTTGCATCTCCAAGTTATTGTCACGCATATGCTGATCCAGATTATTTAGGCGATCAGATAGTTCTGACACAGTGGCCCTGAGCTCAGAATTCTCCTTAGAAATCAATGCGTTATCTCTGGCTAAAGTTTCCATTACAGACTTCATTTCATCGTGCATTGTGCTTAGAAAATCCACAGATTGACGAAAATCAAGCAAATCATTCTTAATAGAGGATAATTCTGTCTTCAAGACACTAGATATCATCTTTTTTTTTTTTTTTTTATACCACTTAGTTGGCAGACAAGCACACGGCCCACCTGATGGAAAGTGGTTACCCTGACCTATGGACATCTGCAACACCAGAGGAGTCACAGTCGCGCTGCCAACCCTGTAAGTACAGAGTTTCTGTGCCGTCAGCAGAAGACAAAGTAGGACAAGCCTTTAGTCTTCCCACTGACAGCACAAATTCTCCAGTGAGCTCTGGCTACCCTACTCACCGCTGGGAACACAACACGAAGTTATTATAACCGCGGTATTCTGTAGGGCGGAGGTACTACCCCAGTCGGACTGCTCAATCGGGCGGAAATACCGCCGTGTCCTACCTCTGTGGTATTTCAGTTTGAATACCTTTTTTTTTTTTATATATATAGGACACGTCAATTGGACTTCGCCTTGCCTGATGGTAAGCTGAAGGCAAAGTCCCAGAAAAGAAGTACTTGTTCACTTATAGCTGATATCAAAGCTTCCTTATCCTGGAATGAACAAGTATAACCAGAGACAGTTATAGGCATCTGTTGAATTTCCGATTGCTTCTTTCTAGTAGTAACATTTTCCGTGCAAATATCATCATCAAAAAGAAAATGTTGGGACCCCGAGTCATCCTCTCTAATACTTCGTACTGGCGTTATTTTCGTACGTACAAAGAATATTGTTTTGTGTATAGTGTATATTAAAATTTTCATAACAATTGTGACGATATCTGTGAGACGGGCAGATCACTACTTAAAGGTTGACTTATATACCTATTCTGTGCAAGGGGATGAACTAATGGGTTATTCCCGATTCCCCCTGTCACCGGTTCCCCTCGATAAGTTATCAGTTATATAATAGCGTTTTATCATGGTGGTGCAGTCAATGAGAAAAGTGTTATTGATATTATCATTTATTTTTTGATATCACTTACGTCAGACTCTCCGCTTGAGAGGGGTTATTTATTGCAATGATCATAAATCACCAATTTTGTTATAATTAATTAACTATTAGTATTCTTTTACTTCCAACTATTAAAAAAATAACATGTTATACTAGGCATATGGAGTCGATTCATGATAAATATCGAAGTTCAACGACATCTCAATAAGATTGAAGAGCGGACCTCGAACGAAGAGGTGAAGGTCTCGGATGCGACTCCGGCTAGCGCACGGATGGTGATGATGGTGCTGACCATAATTATTGTTACCATTATCGTGTACAGGCGGTACAACGTACACAGCGAGGCAGTCCCTCCTGAGACTGAGAGGTTCCACACTGCCTGTGAGTATGGTTGTCGACGATCCTCTGCGTCTGTCTTTGCACCGAGTCAAAAAAGTCAAGCTGGTATGCAGGCGATTCGGCTAAAAAGTGACAGCAGCACTCCATGAGACGCCGAACCTGCGCCTTGTAAAGAAGGAGTATATGCCCCACGGTGGAATACTGTTTCGCCCAGTTAAGCACTTCAATTTCTTAAATGCCGACTTGATCTTGTGTTCTAAGTGACTGTGGTACTGGACACCAAGGATCTCAGTACTTGAAGGGATGGTAAGTGGTGTGTTCTAGATCTGTGGCGCTACAATGAATGGGGTTTTCTTAAAAGTGTTGAATTGGACTAAGTCGTCTTCCCTAATCGGATGTTTTAGCTAGTGAGAGTGGTCTCAGACATCTCAGACACAAGTTGTTCGCGATTCTCCTCCACCTCGGCCTGAGGGATATTTCACACAGTCCGTGTAACACGCGTCTCCGGTACTGTTGCACATCGCACTATCTCCATTCCTCGCCATGGCGATCATTTCAGTAAATGAAGTCATCAGACTACATGCCATTGATATGCAGCAGAAACAAGGTCGGAACAACACGTACCAGCGTTTATTTCTTCTATTTGTTAGATTGTCAACGAGTATGATGAATAAAAAAGGTATCAAGCAAAATGTTAAAACCTGCACCTTAATGTACATTTAAGTCAGTTGTGCTTGACTGTCCGAGTTTTTAAATTTTCGGGGGAATCGAAAACAACTGTCTATACATATTTTACACAATATATTTCGGGGGAAATAGGTAATAATACTTATAGGTCGTATTAAGTGATCTGTATTATAGCGATTCTTTCAAAGTTTCACCAACTAGCGACTGTCACTAGAGAACACTCGAACTCACTGATCCTTTCCCTAGCGACGCAGCGACGACGCGTCGACGAGACGACGACGACAACGTGACAACATGACGACGCGATGAGGCAACGACGCGTCGACGATACGACGCGACGACGCGACGGTGTGCCAACGCCCGCGACGAAGTGACGGAGCGCAGCGCTCGTTGTGACCCAACAATACACCCTAATGTGTTAGCGTGTCATAGTTCCCGGAGGACGTCTTGTCCCCAAGACGCAGGGGAAACGGGGTTCTGGCCTCGGAACGGCAGCACTTCAGGAGAACCACAAATACAGCGAGCAATGGCTCTCGGGAAGTCCCAGGGAAAGTTGAACTGTCTCGGAACTCGCAGCACAACTGACAACTTAAACGAACGCAGCTGATTCTTCAAGTTGTGATGATCAGTGCGAAGATTGATCCCCTCTGGCCGCGGCATGTCCAATTGTTATCAACGTCTAGAAAAACCTAGTGTAACACATACATACCTAGTGGGTACGCATATTGAACATGACCGTGATGGTAGATGGTACGGCCACTACTGACCTGGTCCTGAGCGAGCGCGGCTCCGCCCACGCCTCGCGGATGGTGCCGAGCGCGTCCCGCAGCGCCGGCGACACGCCCCGGCCTGCGCCCCCTGCAACAAGAGCACCCGCGTCAGCGCCGTACGATCACACCGCGCTTGTATCTTTGACAGCGTCCTCTGAGCCTTTTCCCAACTCAGTTGCAGTCGGCTTGTTAGCCAATCCACTGCCAATTTAGATTGATAGTCGGACTCTTAAGGGCTCCAAATGCCCCAAACCGCCGTAGCATTCGTATGGCACCCGGGACTAACGATGGCATCATGTAAGTAGTCAGTGTAGTCACCAACCTCCTACCCCTACTCGCAGAGCTTTCCTCAGCTAGCTCCAGCCACAGTGGGAGAAGGTGAAGGTCCTTACCATGCTACGGCTACGCGCTACGGCGCTACGGAGGCGGCGCGGCTCGCTTAACGAGAACATAGTAAATGTGTAAGTACGTAGGTAGGCATTATAGGTATACATCGCTGCGGTCACAGAATTGTAAAGGAGTTCTCAACGAACGATATCAAATATCTTTGTTTAATTAGTGCCTACTAAACAAATACTTGCCTCATACGAGTATGAAACTGAAATTCGTAAATAGCTAAACAGAAAACGAGACAAACAAAAAATATTTTTTATAGGTTTAAAATATTAGTTTGTGTTATTATTATGGACGCTTTCAATTCAATTTTTTGTTCAATTGTTCAATTTCTTTCGTTCAATTGCAGAGGTGTGGTTTGTTGATTTTATTCGTGGTCCCAAAATACTCCTCAAAAATTATTAGGCCGCGGTAGCCTAGTGGTATGGGTAATGGACTGCTGAGACGAGGTCTCGGGTTCGATCCCAGGTATCACCATGGCACACACCAATGACTTTTCGATGCTTTTCGAAGTTATGTGTGTAATTATCGCAGGTTTATAAGTGCCCGGTTAATGGCAATAGGCTCGCCACCTATTACATTGGGACCTAAACATAAACTGGCGAGATGTGGGTGCTAGCACCTCTGCCTACCCCCTCCGGGGATATAGGCGTGAGTTTATGTTATATGTTATGTATGGATTACCACGGTCTTGGTCGTGCACCGACCAATACCTGTCTGCTCCAATTTCTGGGACCACAGCTCTCTTATCCTAGATCTGATCTGGGAAATTGTACAGTGAAGCACAGAATTGACGCAGGTTGCATGTAGGTCCGAGGCACGGAATGCGCAGCCTATAAGCACAGAATAAATAAAAGTACCTACTACCACAGTATAACATCTGTGTGTGTCGTCATGACATCTAATAGAAGGAATATGGAAGAGAAAGACATGTTCCGCCGACACTAGATAATTGGGATAAGGGCAGGTGGATGATGATTCATTTATCGAGAGGTTTTAATTTCCGATCAGGTGCAAATCGGGACTCGTCCTCAGACCCCTGAAAATCGGGTTATCCCGCGTAAATCGGGAAACCGGCCACTCTAGTACCTACCAACTTTTACATATGCATTAAAAAAAACGGTTATCTTAATATTACAAACAGACACTTCAGTCAGAAACTTTAAAATTTATCTGTGTGTACCTACTACAGTACTGTACACACGTATCTTAATTATGAATAACAACATATGTAGATAACTACAGACGTTAGTCTGTACAATATGTATGGGCTCGTGTCGTGTTCGCTGAACCCCGAGGTAGCCAATTATGGCGGTGTTTTCGTCTGAAGAAACGAATGTTGAAGTAATGTGGACGGGGCTACGAGGGACCTACATCGAGTGCGATGACATCACGCCACCAGGGGGCGGCGGCAGGCGTGACGCGTCACTTGGGGCACTGGAGGGACTGGGGGACTGGGGGCATGGGGGGTGGGCGCTCGGCTCGGTGTAGCACCGACCACAGCGTACAGAACTGCTTGTATTAGTTTACACTTGCATTAACTATTTGCTTTACTAAATTGTGTTGTACATTCTTCATATTTGGTTAACTTATAACAGAAAATACCACTAATACATTAGCAAGTAGTAGGTGCGCGGTACACACCTTTGTTGGTGCCCAGTTACCGGCAAACTTCGCCCGTGTGCATTAACTAGCCAACAAAAAAGAACAAAAGGACTATCACTCAATGACTCGAAAGCCAGCGATCAGTTTGGGGCCCGGAGGGATCACTGACCCGTAATTCTGAAAGACGATCATGTTTGTCTCTGAAGAAGAATGGAATAACATGACATAACATAAACTCATCCCCGAAGGGGTAGACAGAGGTGCTAGCACCCATATTTCGCCAGTTTATGTTTAGGTCCCAAAGTAATACGTGGCGAGTTTATTGCCATTAACCGGGCACTTATAAACCTGCGATAAATACACACATAACTTCGAAAAGCATCGAAAAGTCATTGGTGTGTGCCATGGTAAAACCTGGGATCGAACCCGGGACCTCGTCTCAGCAGTCCATTACCCATTCCACTAGGCTACCGCGGTTTTTACGGAACAACGTTGTTAATTTGCTATCAACAGTAATCGCCATCGTGCTTTGATTTCCAACTTTTATTGCCGAAATGTCTTGAGCTGACTCTGATCGACATGGCCTCGTGCGTCTCGTGTGCCAGGTCCACACAGCACACAGCACACGACACGGTAGACCTACAGCGCAAGGACTTCACTGAGCAATGTAATTCATCTGTCGTGTCGTCTTCGTGTTGAAGCAGTGAACCAAGTTGAATGGCAATAACAATAAGTACTGTCTTTTGGTCACAGCATTCGCCGCCATGAGCACTTGAACCCCAAAACACATACATAACCCAAACTGCTCAAAAACAATCACCTCGGTACTAATTTTTTAAATACTATGGCCATGGCACCACTGCATGGCACTATGTTAGAGAAGGATTGTTTCGAAACCACTATGCAGCTTGTTAAGCCGCCGCAACTGTCAACCGGTTAGGAATGCGGCGGTGCGGATGCGAGGAGGCGGGGGGAGGGGGAGGGGGCAAGGTCGCGCGCGGTTCCGGTCCCTTCCTCCTTTCCGCTCTCGTTGTTCACGTCATTTACTCTCGACGACGCTCTCGCAGCAGTCGCCGCGGGAGGCTGCCGAGAGGTCAAGGTCACCAGACTCATTGTTTGCGAGCTTAGGTTAGGTTAGTATATGAAAGTGCTGTTATTGAAGCGAGTCAGTAGGTTTTTTATTTATTAAGCGTCTGTTACCAAACCTACAACTGTGGCCATGCACGTGAGCCACATACCTACTAATTACATTATTGTTACCTGCAATAGTAGGTGTAAGTAAGTAATATTATCTATTATAACAATCAAAAACTAAAAATATTAAAATAACATAAATATGCAAGAGAAAAATAACTGAATTTACAGATTGATTGATCTGTTAGAAGCCGGTGCCTTACTCGAGAGGCCATATTATTTCAATTGATAGCATCATAATTAGATCACAACAAATTTGATTTTTTATAAATATTTAATTTTTAATGACTATAATTAATTGTTTTTAATTTTTATTACTTTTGTACTTTTATACTAATTTTTATTACTTTTTAGTGGGTCTAATCCAGTCCAGTATGGCGATCATAGTTTTCAAGCTAATTGTCTCAATAACATAAGGAGATATTCATGCTAGACCTAAATCATTAAAATAGCATAGTTAGTAATTCTAGCAGTTTGGCGCGCCCTTCGCCGTCGTAATGTCGCCTACTACTCTAGTGTATCCACGGGGTCCAAGGTCCAGTACCCATGAAATTTATATGGAACAATCTGTGAGTGCCGATTTAATAAAACTCTTTTTTTACCCACAGCAACAGGAACTTTAAATCGGTTCATAAACGACGGAAATATCGAACATAAAGAAGAAGTCGGTTACAAAATTGACATTAAAAATGTTCATAAAATTATAACTACTAGTCCAAACTGGTCCAAACTACTATAGGTACATTCCTCTGGTACCAAATAGCAACTGTTCTACCTACCCTTCATCGAACTCAATCTCAGTGTAATTGGTGTACATACATAAAAATACCAAATCCATTGCGAACCTCCTCCTAATTGTAAATCGGTTAAAGAGCGAAATACCACTCACTGATTAATTACAAAATTTCAGAAACTATAACAGCTACACATTTGAAATTTGGCAGGTAGGTTCCTTATGGCTTGTAGACATGCGCTAAGAACGGATTTTACAAAACTCCACCCCTGAGGGGGTAAAACGAGTCCATGCGTATGAAGTGGCGTGCGGCCGCCATCCAGCACAGTAAGTGTATGAGTCAAAGGATGTCTCTAGGTATATCCTGCTTCTACTAAGCAATATTATAACATGTGGTTGTGTGCCTACTTACATACTGCATACAATAATTATAGTACATTGTGTGACGTGACTGGTGTCAACATTATGTGCCAGTACTGCCAGTAACGACAATCATTATTGGTCGCGGTTCGCGGTCGCGGGTCGCTTCGTATCAACATAAGTTGGCGCGGAGGTAGCCAGTTGTGTCGGCCGACGCGGCACAGCAGCTACGTGCGGATGGCGATGAGTCATACATAACATGACTCATTTTAGCAATACTTACTGCAACGAGTTAAGCTCGCCTTTGTACATTTTCTTTGAAATGTTTTTATTTATAATATCTGTACTGTGTGTGTGCAATAAAAAATTAAATAAATAAATAAATAAACGAAACCATGGTCTACGCGGTCGCCGCCGTGCTGATGTATGGGATTTGATGTTTAAGACAGTTGTCAACGGAGGTATCTCACGAACGTCAAATCCTATACCCGGCTTCGTCATTGTATGCAATGTTATCAACTTATCATTTATTACAATACGCCGGCTAACGAATTGACCATCTGAATCCCGTGGGGGGCGGAGACACAGCACCGAATTTACTATCGTGGCGAAGGTGGCTCTCGGAGCATCACGCCATTGTGTATCAATTTTATAGACATTTACTTGACATTGGCAAATTGCGGTGAAATGGTGAAGGGCCATCAAAAACAAGAAGAAAAAGAAAAAACGAATAGACACTTGTCTAGGGGGGGCAATTAGAATTGTTGCAACAACAACCAAAACGATTAGTTTGTTGAATGTATTCATAGTTACGTGTTAAGAAAGATTGAACCAACGGACAAGTCAATATAACAGCCGAGCCGGTCCGTGACCTATTTTGGCGTCACTTGCACGCGAGGAGGTCGCCGAGTGCGCCACGTGTGTGTGTGTCAGTGCGATACACATACACTCACCGCCCGCCGCCGGCACTGAAATAGCCGCCAGCACGTGAGTCACCGCGGACCGCACGCTGCGGTCGCTAAATGTGTACTTACTTAAGATTAATTATCATGATTGCTTAGCGCGCTGCAAGCTGCAAGTAGGTACGAGTACCTACCTACACACATGTGACGAGCGCAGCTTATTCAACTTGTACTCATATACACGTAGCTACTAGCTGTGCACGCGACTTCGTCCTCGTGGACTCAGTGCTAAGGCACTGATATACATACAGGGTGTATTTTTGAAACGGGGCAGTAAGGGCAAGTACCTTAACCGTTGCAGTTACAGCAAAACGTTCTTAAAAGACCTTCCCTAACTTTTTGGGACATTTTGAACTGCATTCACAGATTTTGTAAAAAACTTACAGTTAGCAAAAAAAATGCAAAAAGTTCAAATTTTTTTTTTATGCCAATCGATTCTATTTCATGTGGGGATCAAAAAACTCTATGGGACCATTTTAGCTTTCAGTACTAGAAAAGACAGAAATCGCCAAAAACGTTTCCCATACATTTCGTACGGAAATATGATAAATCAACTCGAAACTCATAGGTCAGGTAAAATTTTGAACTTTTTTAAATAAAAAAAATCATTTAAACATTTAAGAAACTGGTTTATGAAATAAATTGCTCAAAATGATTTCCATTTTCACGAATACATAAGTCTATCCTTTTTTGCACTGAACGAATGGCGGCTAATAATGTTCTGGGATGAATATTACGTAAAATGGTCATTAATGCATCCTTGAGATGTTGAACACTGGCGTACGTCGTCTTATGCACCTCGTTTTTCACGAAGCCCCATAAAAAAAAATCAAGTGGTGTTAGATCGGGGCTACGAGGTGGCCACTGTGTTGGACCATGTGTACCTATCCACTGTGTACCGAATAGGCGGCTCAAATTGGAACGTGAAAGGTGGCTGTTATGTGGCGGAGCACCATCTTGTTGAAAATGAACTTTTCGCAATTCCGACAGGGGCCATTCGTCCATCTCGTTTTCAAGATGGTGTAAAATGACTTCATTATACATGGCAGAATTCAGTTTCCCTTCATAAAATTCCACCATTATGACTCGATTGGACATTATACCACACCAACAGTTGAATGAGAAGCGAACCTGATTATGACTTGCCGTAACTCATAGTGGATTTTCTTTGGACCAATAGTGGTGATTTTTTCTGTTGTACATACCGTTATTGGAAAAATTCGTTTCGTCTGACCACAGTATGTAATTTAAAAATTCATGATCTCTGCTTATTTTTCCTCTTAGCCATCTGCAAAAAGTAAGCCTTCGAACACCATCACCCGGATGTAACACTTGAACTATGCGCCCATATCGATAGCACTTGTAGCCGTATTTCTTCCATATCTTTATCACAAGGGAGTGGGATACACCTACTTCAAGGGCGACTTGCCTGGACGATACCTCTGGATATGCTTCGACATAAGTCAGAACCGCAATCTCCGTGTCCATGTCCACACGAGGCTGCCGCTTTCTTTTGAAAGAACCCTGTAATTTTTTTTTTACCACTTAGTTGGCAGACAAGCACACGGCCCACCTGGTGGAAAGTGGTTACCGTGACCTATGGACAAATTCCAGGTTTTTCAAAAGATTTGTTATAACCTTTCTTGTTGGCACATGCCGCAACGGATACTTATTGCGGTACCACACTAATGCAGCTCCCGCATTTCGATTATTGACAAAATACGCTTCTAATAAGTCAATTTTTTCACGATTAGAAGACATTTTAGCGAAAATCCTTCATTAATAACTCATACGAAGTTTCTCAGCTGAAACTAAGTATAACACACAGATTTTCGAATCAAATTCGAAATTTGAGGGTAAAAAATTTTTGGACCTTTTGCTTTTTTTTGCCAACTGTAAGTTTTTTACAAAATCTGTGAATGCAGTTCAAAATATGTCAAAAAGTTAGGGAAGGTCTTCTAAGAACGTTTTGCTGTAACTGCAACGGTTAAGGTACTTGCCCTTACTGCCCCGTTTCAAAAATACACCCTGTATAATAAGTAGGTAGTACCTACTTATTATACAGGGTAAACGATATTTCGATAGCTCCAAGCTTCATGTCGCAACACTATCAATTGGATGAAGTGATTGATATGGAAACACAATATTCGGGGAGCTCATGAGAACGGGACGTGTGGTCCCTTTATTTAACAATATTAATTTGTAACCGTGTCAGTAGTTAAATTTCAGTATAACAGTCTTGGGAGCTTGAAGCAGGAGAAGTTTGGACAAAATAGGTCAAGTATTAAGGGTAGAAACTAGAGTTTAAGCACTCAGTAACTACTGTAAGCACTCTGTAGAAGCTCAGTTAGTTATCAATGAATTTTAATTCTCATTCAATTGTGCAGTTTCGTATAAGGTTCCTTACACACTCGACATCCGCGCAGTCTGGCGGTTATCGCGCGGTCCGCGCGCGCTTATGCTTTTAACGTTTGATTGACAGTCGATCACAGACAGGTTATGCGCATGCGCGTGTGTGAGACACCGCATCTCCGCGCGGGCGGCCACCGTGGCGTAAGACTGCGACAGAATTGTTCGACAGCGTGGTCGACAATGTACTGCCGTAAAAAGTACAATACTCCACAATTTCACAAAAGAGTTCATGTTTATTGATCAAGAATACTTTGATACATACGGGAAAAGACCGACTCGAAATTATTCCATTTTGAAGTTTTGAACATGATAAATATCTTTCTACGTTTAAACAAAAATTAAGCGAGTGTGTAACCAGCATTTGAAAAAATTGTACGATAGTAGTACAATTTCTACTACTATTAGGGCTACCATATGTCCGGTATTCCCGGGCCTTGTCTCAACTCTTACGAAAGCCCGATTATGATTTTTCTTTTTTGTATTTGGCTATTCTGTTTTTCGGGGACGGCTGCCGTCCGATCTCCCAACCATATATATTATTTCTTTGAGTTGTATTGAATCTGTTTAACCTTCCGGCAGTGGCGAAGGAAGAAAATTTTCAAAATATAAGCCGGTGGAAAAAAGTTTTTACCTCGATCTTGTTTACTCTACGAATAATGTATCCTATAGAAGTGTAATTGGATACAATGTGTCGGCTTAAAAAATGGCTCTACATAATGGGGACCGCGGAAGGCGGGGCTTAAAAAGGGTACCGCGCGACACAGTCAGTCCGCGCTGTCATGCGTATCGTACGGTTGTATCGCTGGAGCCTAACACATAGCAGCAAAAAAGCCTGGCATACCATCAGAAAGCTTACTGGCGATTCACCCACAGCAAACAACCCTGGTTTAGTCACCGTCAATCAGGTTGCTCATCAACTGATACTAAACGGGAAACCCTCACAACGCATACCAAAACGCAAACCCCCTCGAAAATCCGCCGACAATACAAACAGTATCAGTAAAACATTTGTCATAGCAGATATCATAGAAGGCATCCGGTCTTTAAAATGTGGTAAAGCCGCTGGCATGGATGACATAACAGTTGAACAAATTAAACACTTGGGACCCGTGACTGTGTCATGGCTTTTAACTATGTTCAACTCGTACCTCATAGACTTAAAGATTCCAAAACTGTGGCGCCGAGCTAAAGTCGTGGCACTTCCCAAGCCTGGTAAGGACCCATCGAACCCAAAGAGCTACCTTCCAATTTCACTGTTGTGTCACTCATTCGAACTGTTCGAGAGGATGCTGTTGACCGTCTTACACCAATCTTAGAGACATTGATTATACCGGAACAAGCCAGATTTCGGCCAAAGTCATGTACTGGTCAAACCCTGAACCTTATCCAATATATTGAAGATGGTTTTGAAACAAAAAATATTACTGGGAGTTGTATTCTCGGACCTCACAGTCGCTTACGACACTGTAAATATTAGACGATTACTAACGAAGATTCACGAAACGACGAGGGATATAGGTTTCGTCAACATCTTAAGGGTAATCATAAACAACCGATTATTTCAAATGCACTTGAACTCCTCGAAGAGCAGTTGGCGTGTACAAAAATACGGACTCCCTCAGGGAAGTGTGTTAGCTCCAGCTTTATTTAACATCTACACAAACGACCAACCAAAATCACCTGGCACCCAGCGTTTTGGTCATGCGGATTATCTTGCACTTACCGCCCGCGCGCCGAGCTTCGAAGAAGCTGAAGCATCACTCACAGCCGCATTGAACTCGCTTGGGGAATACTACGACGACAACGCCCTTCGACCTAATTCGTCAAAAACATATTCCTGTGCGTTCCACCTTCGCAATCACGAAGCGACCAAAGCTCTAAAGCTGTCGTGGCGAGGCGTCAACATTGAACATTGCCCAAACCCACGCTACCTCGATGTGACCCAAGACAGATCGCTGACTTCTCAATGTTATTGCTATAACACCAAGCAAAAGGTGGGCGCCAGAAATAATTTGCTGAAACGTCTCGTTTCCTCACCCTGGGGAGCATCTCCTCATGTTCTCCGTATAACCAGGCTTTCAATCTGCTTCTCCGTGGGAGAGTACGCATGTACGAGTGTGGCATCGTTCCACCCACGCCAAGGACGTCGATGTGACATTAAATGAAACTAGCAGGATCATTACGGGCTGCCTCAAACCAACTCCACTAAACATGCTGTACCCTTGGGTAAGCATAGCTCCACCAAACGTCTCGCGAGACATAGCTTACGTAGTGGAGAGGCAAAAACAAGAGACGTATCCGAGACACCCACTGTGCAGCTACGAAATGCCCCCTGTCCGCTTAAAAAGCCGCCGGAGTTTCATGAGATCCACTCTGGCTATAGAGAGTCCGCCACAGCGAGCGAGAGAGCAAAGGTTAGAAGATAAGCATCCAGCCCCGGTAGGTTTCATCAGACCAAGCGAAGACCTGCCACCTAGATTTCATCTTCAGTGGCCAACTTGGAAGTCTTTAAACAGTCTGCAGACCCAAGCCGCTGCAGTGAAAACATGGCGAAATGGGGCTCTATAGACCGGTCGCAAGAGTCCTGCGACTGCGGGGCCCAATCTCAGTCCATGTCACATTTGCTTTTTTTTATACCACTTAGGTGGCAGACAAGCACACGGCCCACCTGATGGATAGTGGTTACCGTGGCCTATGGGCGTGTGTAATACCAGAGAAGCCACACTCGCGCTGCCGACCTTTATAAGCAGAGTCTCTGTGCCGTCAGTGTAGAGGACAAAGCAGGACAAGCCTTTAGTCATCCCACTGACAGCACAAATTCTCCAGTGAGCTCTGGCTACCCTACTTACCGCTGGGAACACAACACGAAGTTATTATAACCGCGGTATTCTGTAGGGCGGAGGTACTTCCCCAGTCGGACTGCTCAATTGGGCGGAAATGCTTTACTGCTCGATGTTTTGATTATGATACACTTGCACTGCCCACGACCTATGTAGAGCAACGGTGAGCGCTGTTGCTGTAGCCAAGTTCTGTGTCAGTAAAATTTAAATACCAGACCATTATATGTCAGAATATGAATATTTGCCTTGGTATGGGTGTTTTTATGTTATATAATAATATGTGTACCTATACGTACAACTTTTTTTTTTATCTAGGACACGCCAACTTGACTTGAACTCGCCTGATGGTAAGCTAAAGGCAAAGTCTCAGGAAAGAAGTTCACCATTACAGACACTAAGCAATGTTACAATGGTGGCACTTTATACGACAGATTTTGAATATTGTGCAGGTATGATGAAATTCAGTCTTATTAATCATTATGGAACTAAGGAGAGAGCACACGGCAAGCAAGCGGGCGGGCGAGCGGGAGACCGAGCGCGCTGGTGGGTGAACGAATTGGCGGGCAATGAAAACTATACGTGCCAGTGAACAATGGAAATTATTGCTTTATTAATTTCCATTGTTTTAGTCAAATAAAAAAGTCAATAAAAAATAGTCTAAAACTGCATGGGCAGGGCGGTCGTACTGCGACGTGTATTTTATTAATGACCTAAGAAGAAACTGTCAATGACTTGTACAAGACAAGTGGTTGCACTTTTTACATTTATTTTAATAATTATTATGTTAGAGAATTTTCGTTCATGCGTTCATCAAGGAATTTCAGTTTCAATTTAATTTGGTTCCATTCCTACGAATTCCTTATGGTTTCCGTAAAAGCCTATATGTGGTGTGGTATCCAATCTGTTTATTATTAGATCTGGGTTTTTGTTTGCGCCGAACCCTACTACGGTACCTACCTAATACTGTTTCTTAAAATAAAAGTAGGTAGCTACTTGTAACTTAAGCAATCTACAGTAAAAATCACGTCAAAATCGGAGAATGGTAAGAATAGCCAGAACTAAAAGCTAGACAGACAGACAGACAAAAATTTAATGAAATTGTATTTTGTCATAGTACCTTACAGTAGTACAAACCTGCGTTCATTAGTATATATGCAATCATTAAATAGCAGAGAGGCATTTTAATATTACAAACAGACACTTCAATTTTATTAATAGATTGTGTAATATGCTGTGCTGTGCTGCTCTGGGGCTGGGGCTCCTGCGCTCTACCTCACCTCACAATCTCTCAAACTCAACAAAGACTTAATTTATGTATGTACCCACTTATAAGATGTAGGTACCTACCTACTACCTATCTACCTAATAGGTGGCAGAGCACGGGGACGGGGACGGCAACGGAACGTGAGCCACGCACAATGTCTACAAATTTCGGAAGTAGGCACAGCGGGCCGCGAAACGATTGCGTTACCGTAATTAATAAGTGCCTAAGTAATTGCTGCGGCATGCGGCAGGCGCGAAGTGCGACGCGTGACGCGGCGCGGCGGCGAAGCTGCCTCTTGTTTATAATATTGACCATAATCTATTGGTGGGTGCCTACTTTTTGACACCTATGCGTTGCCCTGGTGTCTGTTGGCTGCCTGGTCGGTCGGACTTCAGCGGCGCGTGATGCTCATTGCTGTCGGATAAATATTCCACACGTTCCACACAACGTTATCTAGACTAGACCCATGGTAAGCATAGCTTAACTAGCTTGTGTTATGGGATCTAGAATGCGGATAAACATACTTTGATACTTTTGTTTTTGTATATACATACATATTATACATAGAAACACCCAGACCAATGCAAATATACATATTCATGCATACAAAGCTCGCGCTCGTCCTGCCGCTCCATTGATTGAAGTCAAACGATGTTACACGTTAACCGTAAAACGTCGGTCAACACTGACAGTGATTATATTCAATTGAATTAAAGTCTGCTCTCAGGATGTCACCGTTCAAGCCCTTTAACAATGTGATATCCTAATATGAGCGCGTCTGTGTGGGCCGCGTGGCTACTGTATTATTTGCAGCACCGTTTCGAGTCCTGTAGCCACTGGCTACACTGGCTACACAGTTAAGGCACAGTTAAGGTTTGTTACGGGTTACGGTGTATAGGTTAAGATACGTGTCTACTATGAGAATTAAGAATCTGAACTGTACCTACAACATTATAATTAAGGGGCTGGCCATTAATCACATGATTTTTTCTAGCAATTTTTTTACCCCCCTGCATGCCGAAGCAGGTCAGTATGTATTGGGTTTGATACACTGACACACACGATCACGTCGAGTGCCGTTACAAAGCGTCCCACGGCCACGCCGACGCGGACAGCTGACATACTTCTAGGCTTATAATTACTATATATTTTTTATACAACTTAGGTGGCAGAAAAGCACACGGCCCATCTGATGGTATGTGGTTACCATCACGTGGGCCGTGATCTATGAACGTGTGAAACACCAGGGGAGTCACATCCGTGCTGCCAATCCTGTAAGAATAGAAAGTTTCTGTGCCGTCAGTGCAGAACACAAAATTAGGACAAGCCTTTGGTCTTCCCACTGACAGCAGAATAACTCTCCAGTGAGCTCTGGCTACCCTACTCATCGCTGGTAACACAACAATTTAGCCGTGGCAAATTTATTTGATACTCTAGCAACCTAAGCTCATGCGTGTAGGTATATAACTGCACTTGTGTTTTAAAATATGTGCAATGTTTATGAAGTCTATATTTTTAAAACGTTCACGTTAGGGGAGCACTTATTGCCATTGATTTATATATTACTCTTTCCTGTAGGGAGTTCCACATTTGCACCACGCGGTTTGGCAGGAAGTAATACCGAGGCTTACTGAGTTTCATTTTTCATTAAGTGCAATCTTAGACATCTTGGATGTCTGTTGGAGCTCAGTGACAAGCTGCCGCCTGTTATTCTCAATGTGTTTTTCGTAATATCCATGTATAGTACTGTCACCTGCATAGCAGCAAATGCTGCTTGCGAATATATCATTGATTGATAGAATATAGCATAGAATATCCCTCCGAGGGCTGCCAGCATTAACTTGCATGGACTCTGAAGCACGGCCGTCACGGAGAACTTGGATGCTGGGCTAGGCTGGACCTGGCGGCGGTTCCGCGGTGTCGGCTGCAGGAGCACGTGGCGTCGCCCTGTGCACTGCACTCCTCCACTGCGTTCAATTTCCAAACGTGTTTCCGCGTTACCGCTAACAGCAGCGCAAGTGGTGCGATGGTGTCGCCGGTCGCGTTATCAGCGAAGCGAATTACTCATTTGCATCGCAAATCACCCACATTAACATTGTCGTATTTGCCGTCTCCGAGTGCGAGTCGCGTATTTACTCAGACATCATCAGACATCACCCCGGCGGCGGCAGGCTGCGGGCGGCGTTGTCACGTTTGTTCTGTGTTCTGAGGTTGTCACTGACCTACGGCGGCGCGGCGCTCCAAGGACACTGCGATCGATACCGTCTTGTTTTCTCTTTGCAACAGTTTCCTTTTTCAGCTCTGTATTTATATTCCGACACTTGTGGCCATGATGAGGGGCAGGTGCCCATGCGACATCGACATAGCGAACGCTAGTTTAGGCAGAGCCACAAAGAGTCTTATAAAGCCTATCAAACTAGGCCGCGGTAAAGCGGCGTTAACATGGCAACATATTTATTTGTAATATTATTAAGTTACTCCGTCATTAAATTAACCTCATATACTTTGAGGACTGTTGTTATCAGTTACGTTTTGATTACTCTGCACAAATATGATTGAGATGTTCTACCGAGACCGCCGTCGGGCTGGTCGGGCTGGTCGTGGTTCAAGTCAAGCTCACCACTGGATAACACCTGCCGAACAACGCGCGAGTTTCGGGTGCAGGCTTTTTTTTCAGAGTAGGGGTCCTCACGCTCCCAAGTGCACACTTTTGATGCAGCTGGAAAATTTGGAGGCGACCGGATACGCATAAGATGAAGAGACTAGGTACCTACTGCATGAATGGTATAAACGATGAAAAATAATAATCATTGATCGATATCCTCGACGGCACGCAGCCGGACGATAGGTCCAGGGAATACCTAGATTGACTCAGAGTTGAGGTCCTTAGACACTAGCGCCCCAGCGCTATCTGTTCCATTAAGAAAATGACATAAGTTTAATATAGGCAGGTACATGGGTGTCTATAGCAGACGGTTTACACACTTGCACCTAGCATATTGCGTATCTGGACTTAGCTCTGTAGGTGTCTGTCAGCAAGGACAAGCTGAGCACCGAGCAACACTGCGGGCACCGGCGGGCGAGCGCGCGAGCGGCGCCACGGCGACCGACACGTACACAAGCAGCGCCGCGGAGCAGGCTCGTCGGCGGTGGCCGGTCGATACATTCGGTACTCACGGAAGTGTGTCGAGGGTCAGCAGCGTTCCTGCTGCACGAGGTCGGGCCCGGTCGTGGACGGCGCGCGGCAGTTTGTCAACAAACACCGGTTCGCCGGTATCAAACGTAGGGTCGTGTGGTCCGTTTAGGCACTGAGTACACCGGGGGATGGTGACGAAAAGAGTCGCGTTCGACTCCCAGGTGGGATTTCTCAAAAACGCGCTCTGTCTCGGGTCGGTGTCGCGTGACGCTCGCTCAGTTCAGCCCCGTGGAGCTCTAACTGTCGTGCGGAACGCGTGCGGCCGGCGGCGCTGGCCGAGTGCCACTGGTGACTTGGTGACTGGCGCCTGGCCGCCGCCGCCGCGCCGCACGCAAGGACTCGCGCGCGGAAGTTCTTACGAACTCACTTACCTCCCTTGCACTGGTTTTTGGTACCTGTGTACTTGCTCATTACAGCAACTTATAAGTAGGTACGTATATGCTTCACGCATGCAAATCTATAATGTAATATACATTATACCTACCTATATGGAACTTATTCGTTAAGGGAGCTTAGGGCTGAGAGAGGGACCTATTTCTTGCCTGTTGCGCCCTTATCAACCACGCATTAGGCTTTTCAAGAGACAGTTCACCGTTCTCTTGAAAAACCCTAAAAATAACAAGAAAAATATATAAAAATACTAAAGAACAAAAATACAAAAATACTAAACTACAAAAATAAAAAAATACAGAAATACAGAAATACAAAAATACGAAAATACAAAAATACAAAAATACACAAATACACAAATACAAAGATATTATAATATATAAAAATACTATAAATACTACATTCTTATTGTTGATGAAACATTCCTATTTGTTAAATGTACCTATGTCACGTTTCTATGTTTTGTAGGAAATGCGTATTAGATCACTAAAATAGGACCACTATAATTTGTATTTTTTTTTTTCATATTACTTAAAGCTACTGAACCTATATTTACTGTCGATATAAAGGTGTATCAAGGGTACACTATTACCGTTTTTTATACATTGTTAAGTGCACTAATTTACTTGAAAATTAGATTTTTTGGGATTTTTGAAACTTAAATAGTTTAATTAGTTTAAATAGCTGTGTGGTTCATCAAATAAATCGAAAACTAATGTTTAAACAAATATAAACAAAAGAAGATCTGTTATTCTTATATTTTTCAAACATCTGCATTCAGCCGTTTTCAAAATCTGGGAAATCTCAAAACGTTACCGCTGCAAAATCTTGAATAATTTAAAAACCACAACACACAAATTTTGTTGTTGGCTAACATTTAATACGTAAGTAATTAAGCTATCTAATTCAGTATTTGGTTCCGGGCTAGGTCTTTCCTAGCCCGGAACCAAATACTGGATTAGATAGCTTAACGTTTCAAGAATTACTGCAGCAAAATTTGTTTTTTGCAAATGTCTATATACTATCGCTTACTTATTGCATGCTTTTGTTTATACACACATATTTTAACAAATAAAAACGATTATATTGTTACGTGCACGGGGTATAATTAAATGCCGTTTACTCAACGAAGAGATTTATTAGCTCACCACAAACTAGACAATTTAATCACTAGACTCTTCAACAGTTCCAGTCGCTCAGTAGTTCAAAGTAGTCCACAGTCGTTGCTCAGGTCGCAGGTAGAATCTTCTTCGGTTACTTAAGTTCCCTGTGTTCGTTATCGATCTCAAAGACAGAATGAATCGTGTCGCTATGCGAGCGTGTTTTTATACCTCTCAATTAGGAGGATCGAATTATCTAGAAAATTCGCGAGCGATAAATACCTATTCTTTGAAGTTCGCCGCCGTCGCTGACTTTCGAGTACATTCTCGATATTTACCTATTGTTTGTTTTTATTCGAAGGAGTGTGTAGGTACTCGTAGGTAGGTTGTGACTTTGTGTTGACGATTCTAGATTTTTCTATGCCATTCGGTAGAGTACCTCGTCACTAACAATGCGTTTCCATTTTCCGAAGATTCGATTATTTAGTTTTCGAGATGTCGGCGTCTGTCGTAACAATATTCTATTCTATTCTAACTATAATCTGCATGTATGGTTAGCGATGCCAGAATGACTTTTATCCTCATATGTTACACAACTTAAAATGTTGTCAGATGTTAAATTTTGGCAAATCGCATACTAGAGGTAACGAATTATTATTATTGTTTTTTATTTATGTAAATGAAATATAGGTAGTAATCCTAATATCAATATAAGATTTATTGAAACGTAAAAACGGCTAATCGTCTGTTAGGAACCCGAATGGGTTATTCTATCAATAGATTTGGGTCCCTCCAGCACTACACTTGCACATCGTAATGCACCACTACTAAATTATGTCAACTTCCACGACTCGTATAGCAGGATTTTATCAATACCATAGAAATATAGGTACTATAGGTAATAATAACTTTATTGATGCCATATTCCATTAAACAAACATGACTAAGATAGTACAAACAATACAATGAAGTTAAGGTAAACACGAAAAATTGATAAACCCTGGCTCCTGGCTCCCAAACTAGGTATTCCTGTGACTTAGGAGTCAGTGTTCTGCTGTTGACATTACACAAAACGATTTCATTAAACATGTGCCTTACATTATATTACTAGGTACTCTATCGCGTATGTCTCTATGGCTATTTATTTATTATAAAAATCTATCAGAAATTAGTGTGTGTGACTGACACTGACAGCACAAAAACCCTCCAGTGAGCTCTGGCTACCCTACTGTGTGTGCGTTTGTGTGTATGTATGTGTGAGTGTATTAGGTGTATGTCTGCGGGGATGTTAATAACTTTTCAGTTTTTCGAAGAATTTCAGTTTGAATGTAATTAAGTTCTCGCAACCAATTCCGAATCTTTTCTTTTATATCTGCTTTTATATATGCTGGTTTAGTTGTCCCAGGGGAATTACCTACTTTTGAGATTTTTCTGTACAAAAAAGATCCCGTGATGTAAAATTAACGTTGTGCAAATGTGGTTCTGTGTCTAATTGGTGTGCATGTGGTTCTGCTTTTCCTTTTTGATGAGTCAGGTGGCGGCATTTTTCTATGGGTCCTGATAGTGGCCTGCAGCACAAAGGGTTGTCTCACACAGGTACTCTTGCTCTTCACTCACTACATTTTCATTTTTAGCTGCTGTCAATATTCATTGTCCTACACGCGTTCAAATACAAAATTTTATTAAAAACCGTTCACTCTTACCCCCACTCTCATCATCTCACCCTATAGCAATATCGTATGTTATCATTTATGATACGTCGCGTCCACATTGCGTGGTCGTGTCGAGTCTCGCCTTTCTACATTCCCGCCCGCCGCCCGACGACACCACGCGGCAGTCCACGGACCGCCACGACGCGCGCCGACGATACGAAGATTCCAGTCATTCCTCGTTCAAATCATTCAACCAGTCTCAGCCGTCTGTTGTTTGTTGAGCGCAAGCTGTCATTAGTTTTAGTTCGTATCGCATCGCACTCGCTCCTTCAAAGAGTAATCGTTACGTTACGTCAATACACTACGCGATTTATAAGCAACAATAACTCAATTTATGTGAGAATTTTTCTTTGAGTGGCGGAATAACAGCTGTGACAACAACGGTGTGAACATTTTGTCCGTCCTCTTCGATTGGTATCGTCACTCGTCACAATACAGTACAGTACGTAATCGTAGTCGTGCCTGTTCGGGCCGTACCGCCCGCAGCCGCTCGCACTCGCCGCGCTCAGTGGCGCCGCCACGCGCCAGCGCTCCTCGCGACCAAACACGAAGCTTAGTAGTGGCAGTGGCACGGCCGCACTGCTCGCGCTGTGCTAACAGATGGCGTCATAGGTGCTAAAGTATTCATATAGGTCCTTGAGGTTATTATAACAGTGTTAAAATAACACATTACAATTTTATTATTTGAAGAATTCATGTCTACGCATGAGTGAAATGGAAGGTACAAAACAAAAGAGAATTCTAGAACAGATAATGCCGCTGCGCATCATACGGGAGGTAGAAAAATGGCCCGTGATATACACGAGAAACAGCCCAGAGATGATCAATCCTCACTTCAAATATAAAGTTTGGGAAGAGGTCGCTAAAAAACTCTTTGAAAACTATTCAATTTATTCAGCTGCTGAAAAGCAAACCAGAGGTATGCAGAACTAACTAAATAGATTAGGAAGTTATGTAGGTACCTAGATAAAGAGAAACTGCTAAGTGGCTCCCCCGTTTCACCGATTTTTTGACATATTTTTGTTTTGCATTTCTAAAAACAAACCAGAAACCCCTGGCGCACTTATAATTGAAGCAACAAAAACTACTCTGAATCGGAATAGTTTGATTTTATCACTCGCATGACCACGCATGACACTCGTATCAGTCGTATCTCTTTGCTCGTATGCACGGAGCTGACTGACGGAGCGCTTCGGACTTACACCGGGTCAATGTTGATTTTAAAATGCCGTTTTGTGCTGTTTCTACGTGTAAAAATGCTGCTGGGATTACAGAAAAACAGAATGGGATCACATTTCATGACAAGTAGCAGATACAAATGCATATTATATTAATTTAATTATTGAATTTCTTTAACATTATTGTGATCGACTTAGACGGTGACCTTCCATATTGTGTGTCGCCATTTTAATTGCAAATTTTGCCCACCAATTTTTATAAAATATAGACTTAGATAAATAAATCTCTTTTCAACGCACTTGCTCATAAAGTGGCTCTAATTTCACCACAATTATGCACATAATGGCATAATAATACTATAATCAAACTGTGACTTTTACTTGCTATTACTTCACGAGTGAGTTACCTAGTTTATTTTTAAAATTTATTGGTCGAGTTGCTTTCTTAAAAAGTTCGATACAAATAATCGTCTTCAAAGTAAATACTAATAAATTTCATGCAACTTAGTATTTAAAAAGACAATTTCAACTTGTTTGTTTATTAAAACAGTCTAATAAACATAACTTTCACTCAAAAATAACTTTTGTTTTCTCTATAAAAACTTTAAATTCCCTATTTTCTATGTTCCGAAAAAGAAACCTCATTCTTTTAGTCTATGGTCTATCCTAGATGGGCGCGTATAATAAAAGTCATTAATTAAGTAGTATACCGAGCATAATTTTCTATATTATGCTATCAATAACTTAAACGAGACATTCGTGCTCAACATCAAAAAGTTCTGTTATTGTAAATTTAAATTATGTTATTTTTTTTATACCACTTAGGTGGCAGACAAGTACACTGCCCACCTGATGGGAAGTGGTTGCCCTGGCCTATGGACGTGTGCAACACCAAGAGCGTCACATTCGCGCTAAAAAAAAGTTAGAGAACCCCATATTGTAGGCGCATCGGAAAACCGTAGCAGAGAGTTCATTCCACAGCTTGAGTGTGCGTGGGATGAAGTTTCTTTCATACCGCATAGTGCGTACCGTCTCATGTTGCAATGTTTGGGGATGAATTACTGAAAACCGATTTCACACGGGTGGAGCCACGGGTATTAGTTGATAAATATAATATTTAATTATGGTTCTCGTTTCAGTGACTAGTTTAATAAAAAAATGGCGCAACCTTCGCGACACATTCAAACGGCATTTGAAAAGAAAAAATAACGGAGAGGACAACAGGAAGCAATACGTGTACTTCAAACACATGTCGTTCTTGCTGCCGCACATCACGGAGGGTGAGGCCGAGGACGAGGCCTGCCCGCCGCGGCGGCGGCCGCGTCGGGTGCTCGCCGCCGCGCCGCCGCCGCCGCCGCCGCCGCCGCCGCCGCCGCCGCCGCCGTGCTCCTCTGCGCCCGACGCCGTCGAGCACATCGACGAGGACAGACACTTTCTGCTCTCGCTGCTACCCTCCCTCAAGCGCATGAACGACGACGACAAGCTCACCGCCAAAATGCAGATACTAAAGGTGATCAAAGACGTAAAGAACAGGTCTATGGCGCCGGACACACTCGTGACTGACGCGCCGCGGGCGGCTGGCGGCGCCGCCGTGAAGACGGAGCTGCTGGCGGCGGAGGTGGAGGACTGCGACGGGTTCGAAATCGAATGACAAACGGCGAGAGGCACGCGCGATCTGGTGACAGTGCTGGATTGGACACGCTTTTAACTACCTCCATATTAATATATTTATATCCAAAATAATGATTCAGATCGTTGGATACAAACTTATAAACTATACGTTTTATGGCAGAATAGATACCGACCTACCTAATGGTTGTGTTAACATGACATTGTTGAGAGTTACAGATCGCAACATTTGCGGCCAGACAATGAACGGAGATTTAAATAGGCAGTAGTACAGACATAAGAACTAAGAACTAACATTAGTGAATACAGCGAAATACAAGCTAACTAGCATAGTTGATAAATAATTTGATTGTAGTCGGTTAGGTACTTCATATGTGAGAGCGTACGATCAACGCTCTATAGTAAAATTATAAATGTACATCCGCGACGTACGCATAAACAAAGCCAATTAGATTAAAGTGCATTTTCAGTCACGCATAAGATTTACAGAAACTTCGGTAACGTCTCGTCTCTGCAGCACCTTAGAGGTACAGGTTGGTGGGGATGGCGGCGCCACAGGGGTGTGTAAATAGGTGACCTAAATAGGGGACAGCAAGCGGCCGTGACGGGCGGCGGCGCCGCGCCAGCCGAGCGCGCGCCGACCGGTCGGACCTGCCTGCTCGCGACAACACCTGCGCTCAGCTGTAGGTACCTACACTATTAGGTATTTACTGTACAAATAAGTACTTTATAATACGTGAACGGTTTTTTGATGAGATTAGTAGTCTTGAATTTGAACCCTTGTAGAAAAATAAACTTCAAGCAGTCCGTCTGGGGAAGTACCTCCGCCCTACAGAATACCGCAGCCATAATAACCTCGTGTTGTGTTCCCGGGGGTGAGTAGGGTAGCCAGAGGTCACTGGAGAGGTTTTGTGCTCTCAGTGTAAATACCATAGGCTTAAATTGACACCACTGACATGTAGAGGCGGGAAATGTTGGCGCGGGCGGTCAGAGAGACCCGGTGACACGGTTATCCGTTGGCCGCCCGCAGGCTGTTCCCGTGTACGGTTCCCGAACTTGTGGATTACTTAATATCCGCCAGGAGGCTAAACTAGCCTGTGTATAGTTCCCGGTGCTGTGTGTCGGAGGAGGAAACCGGAGTGGACTGCAAATATCATGCCCGGCCGATAAAGCCTACTTAATATACCCCGGGTACAAAATCGGGTATTCTGCACACTGTGCACAACCCCTCCCTCCTACCGACAAACGATGACGATGACTGTGGTGAGGGACGTAAAGACATGGCGGACATGGCAATGTCACGTGCACCGCAAAAGCCATGCTGAAACAGATGTTGTTTGTGTGCGATTGTTTGTTGTACCCCATTTTTGCTCTTGCCCCCACTCGCCCTATATAAAAAATATAAAACATATTATGTATTGTGTTTATACATAATATTATGTAAATCTATATTGGTTTATAATAATTTATTTAAATATTTCGTTGCGTACACTGCTACAGTGACTGGTTGTCGGTGTCGCCCATACGTTTACGGGTTGTCTATTCTGTACCCGAAGATTATACACCATAATCATCATATTCCCGAATTTGTTTTGTTTGCCTTAGAAGACATATGACATACTTTTAATTGCGTAAAACTTAGATACCATAAGATACGAGTGCCATACGTACTGTTTTTCATATTTTTAATTGTCATCATAATTATTGGACATAATATTTAAACGCCATAATAATCATTACACATGATATTTAAGCGCCATAATAAATTGTTTTCGAATCTTTTTCCAAGCTCGGCATTTGCACATGAGAATTCTACAGATTTCTGGCAGTTCGCCGGCCGCTGCCGCAGCACGCTCGCTTCGCTCGCTCGGCTCGTGCGTTGTCTTTCATGTTCTAACCTAACCTAACCTAAACCTCAATGTCGATGGGTGTGTAATGTAACCTAACCGAGTCGGGGTGCGCTAAAGTCTTGTATTTATGTATAAGTATTGCATCCAACTTCTCCTGATATAACAATCGTTACACACCCAATGTCGATGGTCGACGATTACGTACGTGAAGTGTCCGTAGAATCGATGCGAGCGCGCAGTATTAACTTAAGAGACCAAGCATCTTCTCCTATACCTAGGAAGTGTATTTTTCAAAGGGACATCCCAGAAATACATAGTTCTTTCGGCGCGGGAGGATGTTCGGAACCGAAGCATACTCCAAAATAGAGACATTAATTTTATATAACACAGTTTATTGTTTATCAACTTGTCTCACATCATTCACACACATTCAGCATCATTATCCACCTCCTCGCGAGGTGGGAGCATGTACGAGGCAACAATAAATGCATCGTACAGTGGCATTGCGCGTGGTCAGCAGTTTACGCCGATCCGCGCTATTTCATCATTACATATATTTAGTATCATTACGACAATCAATCACTCACTATTCTATCATTATCAATCATAGCATATCATTTTGGATTAAGTTGAGTCAATATATAGTTGATCTTAACTTCTTCATTTTATTTATCGCCTCGGTACGAGTAGCAGCTCGTACAAATATTATGGCTGTTGACTATTATGGCAAATGATATTAGGGGAAAATAAAATTCGGGCAAACGGCGGTATACCACGTTTACCTACGTCCTTCCCCACAGCGCAGCGAGGCGAATACTGTAATGCGGAACAACGCGATGACGCGAGTGTGTGGATTTGTGTGAGCATTTCTCGCGAATATTTCCGACAATACGAGGAGCATAGTCTGGATGAGGGGTTAGGTTGCTAATACAGAAAACAGTTACAAATATTTGAAAAATTGTAGGCCTAGTAAATTCATAAGGAGTATCGAATACAGAAGGATTTAATAAAAGTATGAGTAATATAAATTTTATTTTTTCTCGTGTTGCCAGCAGATCCGCCCTTTGGTGCCCGCTTTCCTTTGAATTTTGGGGACATTACTACAAATTATTTAATTTTTTTTCTATCTTAATCTGATTTGAAAAATCCTTTAATTCATACATATATATACCTACACAATTTAACTAATAAATAACTTAATTTAAATAGTAAAAATACTTATAAAATTTATACAAAACTATGCTGACTATACAATATACTTATACAAAAATGAAATGGAGAAAAAGAGGGAGACTGCAACTTTAGGCTTCGAAAAATTCCTCCCCATCGATCTCTACTGGTACCGTGCTCAAAAGGCTGGCGGCATTACCACGCTGAATGGCGATGCCAATTCTTTGAGCGAGGTAAAGGCCAGCCTTATGGTCACGGGAAGCGTCGATTAGTCGCTTCGCTAATCGACGCTTCCCGTGACCATAATAAATAACATAATCGAATTTTAAAGATACTTATTTGATTTCCATAATTCACAACGCTCCATACAGAACCATTATAATCATTGTTATTACCTTAGATGAATTTTTTAAATTCATCTAAGGTTATTTTAAGTTACTTATAAAATTAAAATAATAAAAATGTTTATTTCCAGTTTCTAGAATAGTAAGTACATAGATCATTTTATTTGAGGTTACCTTTTAAGCAAATATATGTTTGTGATAGATAACCTCGCTCATCTGAGGGACCAGCATTTAGGTAGGTACTTGATATTACAGAATATAATGATTGCGTGTGCGCGCGTGTGTGTCTATGTTCATGTGCGCGTGCGTGTGCGTTTGTGTAAGGGTAAAGCTTGCATGATTTATTTTAAAATAGATATAGTTAGTTTGGCATGGAAAGGATGATGACGCATAGGCGTTAGGCTTTATCTATCATATTTTCTACTTCATCATAGCAAGTGATTTGGGCCAATGTGTTATTGTTTCCTTACATTCTTCGTATGATTGGGGGTATATCTGTAAGTCTTTGTTGATTGTATTGTATTGTATTGAGGCGTTGGTATCCCAGTATTTCCATGGAAATACAAATAGTGGGACTAACGTTTTTTAAAAATTATATCCCATTATTTCTATTGCGACAAAAAAACGCAGAAAAATTGTGTTATTTGTTATTTGTTTGAAAAGTATACAACTTTTGATGAATAGATTAAAATTAAAACACCACTTCTCGGTATTAAAAAAAAAAAATAATCTGCAATTTTATAAATAATTCATAGATAAGAGCCATTTCACAAAATGATTGCGCTCGAGTTAAATTGTTTGTGTGCGTAGCTACGCACTCAAATGTAACTTAAACAGTGTAACGCGAGAGACTAGACGGACGAAGCAATCATGAGCCGTAATGTAATTTTATAATGAGATTTATAAAAAAAAATATGTTTTTTTATATATATTTTTTTTATACAACTTAGGTCGCAGACAAGCACCACCTGAAGGTAAGTGGTTACCGTGGCCGATGGGCGAGTGTAACGTGTATTTTATTTAGTCTAATGAAATTTTCAAGTTAGGTAAATAGAAAACAAGAAGTTAAGTAAGTATGTAAAATAATATAATAACAATTAAGATAAAAACAATCACATATTATTGTCGGTTAATAATAAAATACTTATTAATGCTATATGAATATTTGGCGTAAAGTATATGCAAGAATTTCCTATATTACTGCAGAAACCGGTTTTCTAATGAACGTTACGTTTATTTTGGAATAATTTTATTTTTGTAATTACTTTGTATTTAAACCAAACATCACGATCAAATTGCTATGTTAAACTCAAAAATTGGCCGCATGGTTTATTTTTTGACTAAATAATTGTAATACAATTCAATCATCTGTTACATTAAATGACGATTAAAATATAATATCAATGCTTAATGTATTTTTTAAACTCAATTTATTAATATTTTTGATTGAAATACGACTCTGAAATCAACTCTGCGCCCGTTTTTTCAATAAAATGCTTGTAGGAAATAGATTACTATTAGATCAAATAAGTTATTTTTAGTAAACGTGTTACATTAAACGTCTACACGACGATTTTTGCGCATATTCAATAACTTCTAGATAACCTCAGACTAATCCTATAAGCCCCACGATTTTATTTATTTCTCTGATCAGTGCCCTTGATTAATGAGGAGAGTGGTAGGTAATGAGAAGAGGGCGTAATTTAATTACTAGATTTGACCCAAAAAAACAAAGAGGTCAAACTAAATAAAACCCTTTAATTAGATGACCCGGCGAACTTCGAATGTCGAACGCTTAGTTTAAATATAAGGGCCATCTTTAATAAGAATTGTCCAGGTGTTTCATCGCCTTGGAGGAATTTCATTTGTTCATCTAATATCATCTCATCTTTTTGCAATTCGGCTATTCCTCGTTTTCGGGAATTATTTGGTATAGTGTATTCGTTTAATTTATCACCGTCTTTTATTATGTGTAAAAATTGAACAATGTTTACATTTTTTGGCACCAGTCTATTTAATTTCCTATTCCAAGATTCCACCGCATTATTACTGCGGTGACGTTCTCCAAACACACACCACACCCTTGAAAAATTATTTTTCATCCAGTAGTTCTCTATGTATTTCTTAAATTTATGTTCGGCTTCACTATCACCCATCTCTGTTAAAATGTAATTCCAACCATCTAGTATTTTATTTTTGGGCAAAAGCGGCAGTCTGCAGGTTAGTTGAATTATCTATTTCATGCGGATGGATTTATTCATGCCAAGAGATTTAGCTTTCTTAACCAATGAATTCACAAAATGAAAATAGCAGCCGTTTATTTCAACTGCAGGAAAACTTGCTGTTAATGCAGAAATCAAAGCTTTTTCAAAATCAACGGTACATTTAGTAGGGCTCCATTCAGGTAACCTTTTTTTAATAAGATCAAATAAAATGCAATATGCTTTCCGTGATTTACTCGATAAAAGCGCATAAATCACTGGTACCACTTTGCTATGATTCCAGTCACTACCAAAATCAGCGTGGATTGACAATAATTGTGCAAATGGCGATGGACACGCAAAGAATGTCCCGTCAATGAAATAATTGCCGCTTTTCAATTCGCCTCTAGTTTCTTCACGACAAAATATTATTATTCTTAAATCGGAGTCAATATAATCAGCAAGAACAAAGTCTTCAAATGTTACTGGAATTTGTACTTCTTGAACGGTCTTGTAACACACCTTTTTAACATTTAGAGCTTTGTTACGACGTCTGTACATGGAAGACTCCTTAGAGGTGTATTGTGGCAATGATTTACCAAGTAATGGAATTCCTTAGTCAACTAAAGAATTTATTGCGTTATTGAAAGCTTTAGGTATTGTTATTTTGCCCATTGCAACTTGATCAAAACTACGACTCATTGCAACTTCGATCGCGGATTGGTTACTGTCGGAAATACAGCGAGGAAAGTGCTCAATGGTTCTCGCTATGGTGTTATCCTATAAAATTTCAAATAAATATATAAAACATACAGTAGACACAATAAATGGCCAACAACCGACCTACAGCCTCTGGTAAAGTGATGGAAACTTACCGGAGATACTGTCATCGACCCTTTGCATTTTGATTTGTGGCGCTTATTACATTTCCACAATGTATTACTGTTCTTGTAAACTATCTGCCTAGTGTATTCATAACCCTCGTACAACAGTAAAACTCCCTTCCCCCTTTTTATAAACTCCATTATTTATATTGTAATAATATATAAATCTGAACCAACAACTATCCCAAAGAGAATACAATACTACGTAAGAAACTATCCCGTAAAGCAACAATAGCAAATTATAATATGGACAGCTAGTCAATCAAAAACAATTACAACAGAACTATGATCAAGAGGTTTTATCTAAAGAGGAAATAAATAAATAGTTTCTAAGTGCACGCAGTCATAAAAGCTGATGCAGCGTTTTTTTGTCGCAGCCGACAGCAATAGAAATAGTGGGACAATCAGTCTGAATCAGGCCCAGTATTTCTACCAATAGAAATACATAATAGAAATAGTGGGATACACCCCTGTCGAGCAGCATATTCCGATTTGACTGTGATTGTGGGAGCTATAGTATAATTTCTTCTACCTGTTCCTTTCGAAGAGTCAAAGGGTAGTGAATTATGTTTTTTAAGGACTATTTGTAACATGTAGAGTTTTCTTACCGATAAGACATTAGCAGCCAGATAAAGGCTATCTGATAGGTAGGTACCTACGTGGTATAAATAGCATCACTTTTAGAAGAGCTCTCTGAGCCCTCTTTAGATCCAGAAATTTTGTTTTGTTTGCACCTCCCCATACTGGTAAGCAGTAGGTTAGTTATGACTGATTGGCATAATGAAATATAAATTTGGTTTAGCAGTTCTTTTGAAGTTACATGGCGTAGTGATTTACAAGTCCAGATCAGTATTCTTACTCGGTTCATTATTAGTTCGGTGTGCATGTAACAGGATAAACGGTGGTCAATCATTACCCCAAGATATTTTGTATTTTCTACTTTGGTGATAATGTGACAAACACAGCTAGAATTTGCCAGATTATCACATTTGTGAATTTTTATTTGGAATACAGTAGGAGCTTGACTGTTAATATATATAGTAAAACAGATAGGTATAATGAGTTTTTGACGCGTTTAAGGTGATAAGGTTTTGACCAAGTCACGATGCTACTTCTGCTAAGCCAGTTTGTGCTAGTGTTCATTCCAGGATCTATCCGCGAATACAATAGCCGTGTCCTCACGTCAGCATACGAATACACATGGCCACCTTTTAGTTTTATATTACAAAGGTTATTAATATAAATAAGAAACAGTGTCGGACCAAGCACACTTCCTTGTCCAGCTCCATACGAGATTGGTTCCTCGACGCTAATGATGTTTCCTATTATGACCAGTTGCTTTCGTTCACTAAGATAAAATAATTAGCAGGTAGTACCTATAATTATCATTATAGTTACCTGCTAACAAAATGCGTTAGTATCAGTAGGACTCGTCAATGTGACTTCACCTCGCCTGATGGTAAGCTGAAGGCATAGTCGCCCTGCTTAAAAGACCCGAGACCGTTGGAAGAAAGAAACACGTAAGCTGGTAAGGAATTCCAGGTCTTAATGGTGCGGCAAAGGTCTGAGGTTCCGAACCGCTTGGTTCTTGATGGGATTCTGCACAGTATGCGGGTGACATCTAAGCCCTGCACGTTTTGTCCTGTGTAGAAAAGGAGAGGCTAGGACTAATTAGAAGAGCTCATCAGAACTCACCATTGTAAAGACAGTAAAATACAACTAAGGAACCAATATCTCTACGCAACTTTCAAGACAAAAATCTATGTTAAAGCATCAAAATGGTACAACCTTACTGTATACATCCTAAGGTACAACCAACTTACTGGTCAACTCGCAACATAGACTATCAATTTGTACCTCTGTGTGCTCGTCGAATTGGACATGATGACATTAACGCTGCTAAATAAAAATAGTCATTTTTATCGTGTCATGAGATTCCGGTACACCTATACTATGTTCAACGACCATAAATAACTTTGTTACATCATCTGGGGTTATAATTTACGCTCGGTAACAACTTAGTACGTTGTAAAGTAGTAAAAATGGGTAGTTCAAACAGGTAATGAATAGTATACTCGGTTTAGTGAGTTCCGTTTTGTCGGAGCCACCTGCTTGAAGCGCTACTAGCGCTACAGTCGCCTGCCAAATTGCAATAATTTCACTGTCTAACGTCCTCATAATCTTACAGCTCGGTTCAAACCAAATGGTGGCTCGGAAGTTCGTACGAGTGCGACACTGGCATTGGCATTTGACTCGCTCACTTCTCTCAAACGCCGATTCACGCCGATCAGTCCGAACCTGCGCAGTGCGCCACAAAGTCCCAGAAAAGAGGGTCACCATTACTTAGGTACACATACCGTGTGACAATGGTGACACTCACTTTGACTTTGACGGCCTCATCATATGCTTTTTCACGCCCCGCTTAATATTACTTTATATATATATTAATATTACTTTATTATTAGCTGTATTATACACAGAGTTTCAGTTATAGCTAAGTAATATAAATGAAATAAGTACGTCAATTAGGTAAGTAAACTTCATATTATCCCCCGACGCAAAAACGACGGGGTGTTATAAGTTTGACATGTGTGTGCGTGTGTGTTTACTTCGTTTTAAAGAAACTGAAATTTGAAATATTTTTATATAAGTAGGTATAAAACTTAAAAAGTACCTACTTCCTACCTATTGCCACTGTACGACAAAACCGTAATTTGTATATACGCAGTATAGCTTGTTTATATCAAACGCATGATGTTTTAGGTGTAAAATACAGAGATTTATCTATCTATATACGTTCACATTTTATAAAAATTGATGGGTAAAATTCGCAATTAAAATGGCAACACACAAAATGGAAGCGTCTTCGTCTAAGTCGATCACAATAATGTTAAAGAAATTCAATAATTAAATTAGTATGCACGGGCATGCGCTACATATACCTACATGAAATGTGATTCCATTCTGTTTTTACCCGACTACGGCGAAACAAAAGGAGTGTTATGATTTTGACAGGCTATGTATGTAGGTTCATCTGTTCTCATAGCTCTTCAACTACTTATTAGAACAAGAGGAGACAAATGAGGCATCGTTAGAAGCGTCTTAATTGTCCGCTGGTTATAGGCTATATAATATGTCACTAAGTATATTGTGGCGCCCTCTAGCGGTCATAAAGTACTGTTAACAAATAAATTTCAGATAAGTATGTCGTGTTCAAGCACAATAGCACATTTCAAACATGTATAAATTATACCTATTGCTTGCCCCAAAATAATATAAATAAAAATATAAGTTTAAAACTAAAACCCGACTACTGGAAAAATCATGCTCTAAAAAGTACTAAACAAGAAAATATTAAGGATGGAATTGTAAGGATCGTATGCCAGTTAGCGTAACGAAACAATACATTCTAGGGAGAAGTGGCATTCAACCACGGCTATCCTTGATATTTTCTTGTGTAGTACTTTAGAGCAAGGGAGGCATGATTTTTCCAGTAGGTAGTCGGGTTTTAGTTTTAAACTTTTTTTCTGTAATTCGAACAGCATTACTACACGTAGTAACAACACAAAACGGCAGGAGGGTCTGCTGAACAGACAATGCAACGGGAACGCGATCCGAATGCGAGGTTCGGAACATCCATGCGATGCACCCTGGGTAGTGGAGACGGATCCCGGTCGCAACGGGAGCGGCTCTTTAGAAGGTTGTCCTTTTGATTAAGTTGATTACATAGGGCATAACGGAGAGCAGGCGAGGGGCGGGTTGATACCTGAGCAGCCGCCGTCCCTCCTTCACGTCCGCCTGCCCCCTTTCCAGGGTTCGATAGGGACCGTTAATGACCCCAAGGTCAGCCGGAGAGAGCGGGATGCTCTAGGTACTTTTTCACCGCGGCTTGCGGTATTAGTCGGTTCGAGTCCGACATAAGCACTCCTGATGGCCGACGGGGGTGATATCCGAGGGAACTTCCGCACCAAAAAAAGTTGGAACGGAATCCGAACACCCCCCGGCGGAGCCGCGGGTAACAGCTAGTTGACTATATTTCCAATTTTCTCCTGATTAGATAATTTCAATGTTTGAACTACCTGGGACTTCGCTTCACTCGGTTTGTTCGTTGGTCAGTGCTGTTGCTCTTGCTCCTGGAATTGAGGAGTCACTACATATCTACTACTGAAAGTAGGTAGGTATCTACATCGCTACACGGGGGTCTCGTAACTATATGAACGGCAGCCTTACTTAATACTTAATTATATTGGTCTCATAGCACAGACCGTTAATAACGAGGTGGGGGTCCTGGAGATCGACGAGATCGTTACGTAACACAGGTCTCGTCTCCTACCTGGTGGAGGCTGCAGCTCGCGCTGATCGCTAAGGCATGAATGCAACTATAACCATTGCAGTAGCAAATAAATAAACTATCAGTAAGGTAGGTATAGGATATATATTATACAAGAGTAAGCGAAATCACATTATACCTTATATTAACCTGTTCATTATTAATGTCTCTGGAGAAAGGGATGTTAGCGAGCGATATCGACGGAGCTACGCTTGCCGGGGCCCTTATTTCTTCGTGCATTATCACAAGTAACCAAATACGAAGAGATTTAGAAGAATTTAGCGACACAGCAACACGCACGACAAAACAATCCACCGGTCTGATGTAAGACTATATGTAGAACACTGCGGCCACAGGACGCGATCATACGAAGCGAACCTGTGCGAGTGAACACTGCAAGTAGATCACCAGTGACAGGCACATTTGTTCATTGCACAAATATGAGCCTGGCAGCTCTCTCTACAGCGCGATCCCCGGCAAAGTTCTGCGGAAGTTGATCACGACGACGATCGAGTAAAGCAACCACAGCATCTTGCCCATCGCCACCAGCAGGAACACGAGCCCATAGGCCACGAGGTCGGAATCGAACGAGCTCACCACCACGAACAGGTTGATGGCCAGCACGCCCAGGCACAGCACCATGGCGGACCAGGCGTACAGCTCGCACAGCGTGCGGTTGCGGCACGAGCCGGCCGACAGCAGCAGCGCGTTCGACGCCAGCAGCAGCACGCCCAACACGCCGTGCACGTAGCGCACCGCCCAGCGCTCCACGACCCTCGGCGCGCCGCTGCTGGCCAGCAGGTGCGCGCCCTGCTCCGTGTAGGCCGCCAGGTACAGCGCGCCCGCCAGCAGCCCCGCCAGCGCCGCCAGCAGCACGCCCGCGCGCAGCCCCACGCAGCCGCAACAGTCGTGGACCGTCGGGCAGCGGTCCAGGTAGCCCATCGCACGCACTGCGCGCGCCCTCTCGGCGGGAGCGGCCGCCGCCAGCACGCCGCGAGCGGCAGGCACAATATAATCACTTTTGTAATCGCTGGCGAGCTGACATACTACGTACTCGAGTGACGCGCTGTCACTGCTGTCATTGACGACGGCGCCGTAGAGTTGGAATGGAAAAAGACTACCTACCTATTTGAGGTTGGTATCGAATTATTTTTAAAAAGCGTCAACTTATCTCAATTCCGGGAATACCCAGTGACTCATGCACCGAACTTGTCAAAAGATTACCATTAGTTCTGTGCATGTACTCATATCTCACCCTAATTCTTCTCATCTTCTTCTTTCTTACCTTTAGTAATTTTATTTTATTTTTTTTATTTATTTTTTATGATTGATAGGCTCGCGTTTGATCACTATCTCACCTTTTGGTAAGAAACATTTAAGTAGTAGTTATTCGGAAACATTCCACTCTTTGGCAGTACGCGTACGCATCATGAACGTACTGCCGAATTGTTTAGTAGATACGTATGAGTGGAATGTTCACGGTGTGTTGGTGGTGTGTAGCCGTGCCGTGCACCTGGTCGTTCGAAGATAGTTGTGGCCTTACATTTATCTAGTAACTGCTGTGTTGGTCTCTCGTTCGTTTATTCACTATGGTTCACAGGTATGCAAAGGGGATTGGGCTTATTGGCTCAGGCCCCATCGCAACTATCTCAGATCCTCTTCTAGCAAGTTCGTCTGCTGCATGATTGCCCCGCGAGCTGCTGTGACCCTTGATCCATTGCAAGGTGTGTTGGTGTGACCTATTTGGTTTAGTTAAAGGTGGCACTTCAGTATTAGTCCTTAGTTTATAGTGTGGCTGTTGTCCGAGAGTATTCATACCGAGTGGCCTTCCACTCTCCTGGACAATACCACTGAAGCTGCCAGAGTAATTCCCATACATTCAGCTTAAAATACCGTGAAATATTTCTGTAATCTTGTATTTCTTGTCGCATATGTTGTGTTGTTTGGGTACACGATCACTTACTGCTCCTACCATATATGTACTTATATATCTCCTTTGTGAATTCTGTGAGCAGTGAGGTGTGTCGTGTGTTTCTCTCGTTACATTGGTTGAGTGTCCTTAGCCGTATAGCCGCAGCTGTTGATTCTAACCGGATGAACAGATTCAGCGATGGGAGTCTAAGCATGGCTCCCACGCCGCGGTGGGGTGGATTTCATGCGACTATTGGTTGCCATGCAGGGTATTCTTTGGTGCGTTGTATTTTAGACGATATTGTGCTGTTTTTGATTCTTAGCCAACAGACGATAGCTCCATATGCTCTCATGGGGTGGATCACTGTTTCGTAAAGCCAAAGGATGATTTTCGGTGTTAGCCCCCATTTATGCCAATAATTTTTCAGCACTGCCAGAAGGAAAGCCCGGCCTTTTCTTATTTAAGTGGCTGCTCCATTTTAGCTTGCTGTCAAGAATAACACCAAGGTATTTGACCTCTTTTGATAGTTGGAGTTCAGTGTCGAAGAGTTTAGGTAGTACCTATGCTCCTAATACCCTTTTGTTTGGGAACATAGCTAACTCTGTTTGGTTCGCATTCACCGATAGTTCGGATTCCCCACACCATTTTTCTACGATACGTAGAGCTTGTTGGGTTAGGTTGCAGACCGTTCCCGCCATCTTTCCTGAGATAAGGATTGCTAGGTCGTCGGCATATCCTATGGTATAGTCTCGGTTTTTGTTACGGAACCCGTGTTGCCGATCATTGAGAAGGTCGATTGTTTCGTGATTGCGTTTTTTATTTAGTATGCGCTCCATACATTATGGACGTCACAGAAATCGGTCTGTAGTTCAGGAAACGATACTACGCACTGGACAGCTGAATCCATGATGATATTTAAATCTCTGTAAATCTAATGACGTCACATTGTCGCGTACAGTGATGTATGTTTCATGTGTTTGATAATGTGACGTCACCAAATTTATAGCATGCGAAATTGAAATATCACCGCGGGTTCAGCTGTCGAGTTCGTTCGATCGTTCAAAGCGTTCGTCCTTACAGCACGTGCCTACAGAGCTCTCTTTCGTTCTTTTCAACTTCAGGGTGCTCACTTTGTGGAGTTTCTGGTCGACCGAGAGTAACGCGGAACGCCACTCGTAACTGCTCAATAGTCTGACAACGGACAACGCTAAAAGCAAACGCTTCTAATAAAGCCGAAGACTATCGTCGTAGGTCACCAAAGTAGGTGGGTATATTAAGGTATTCACTTAACAGGCAAAGTGCTGAACTGTACACAGAAAATGCAATATCTTACATAATAGAATTATTAGAAATCGGTCACTTTACCTGCGAGAGTCCTGCGCGTGAGCGCGGCGAGCAGGCGGCGCAGCTCGTGCGGGCGCGCGGCGCGGCGCGGCTTGGCCACGCCGGCGCGGCGCCGCACGCGCTCGCCCCGCCCCGCGCCACCCCCGCCGCCGTCCGTCTCGTCCGCAAGGCCGCTACTCAGGTACTTTTCACTTTGCACTATTTGAATTTTGACCGCAGGTAATTCGATCGGCGGAAGGGAGAACTTTTCGAGATTCAAACACTTTGTGGGCCACAGGTCGTCTGAACTGTCCAGGTTGGAGGAATCCCGCGGGCTCGGCAGCCGCAACGGTGGTAGGATCCTATTCAGTGGAATCAGTCGCCGCGAGTACTCGTCGCTCCGGCCGCTCGAGCTGGAGTCGAACCACACGTCCCCGGAGAACAACGACGAGGACAGCGACTCGCGGCGCGGGTCGAAGCCCAGCGTGCACCTGCGCGCGCGCGCCACGCGCACGACGTCCACCGGCGCGGCGTGCACCGTGGCGCGCCCGAGCTCGTACTCGGGCCGCGCCGAGCGCTCGCCGGCGGGCGGCGGGGCCCAGTCGCCGACGGGTGGTGGGCCCCAGTCGCCGGCTGGCGGCGGGGCCCAGTCGCCGGCTGGCGGCGGGGCCCAGTCGCCGACGGGTGGTGGGCCCCAGTCGCCGGCTGGCGGCGGGCCCCAGGCGCCGGGCGCTACGGGCTGCATATTGACGAAGGCGCGCGCGATGTGCGCCGGCGCCGCCGCCAGCGTGGGCGGCTCCGGGGACAGCACGCCGAAAGGGTGCGTGAAGTAAAACAGGCAAAGCGGGCGACTCTGAAACATGCAATCAAAATCCTTTTAAATTATCTACCGAATGCGCAGGATTGTTCGTGTCGGGTCCAGGACACATTGAAAACATATTGTGACGAATCAACCTATTCAACGTTTAACAAAGCGACTATGCCGCGTGTGGCAGTAGTCTGTATTCAAATGCAGGCGGCTCACCGCTACGTCGTCGGTAGAGGTGGACGCGTCGGATCGGCCGCTGTTCATCTTCATTCACGCCCCGCTTGATCGCACCGCGTCCCCTTAACGACTCTTATGCTCACAGCGGAGTGTCCTCATCGCTAGGCTAGTTGAAACTTTATACGTGCGTGAAACTGTCTCACACACGAGCACTTGTCACGAACTGAGTAAGTACCTAATTGTTGTATTTACAAACAAAGCACTAAGTATAATTTACAATGGAATATCTCCGTTAGCCAGGGCACGGCTCGGGGTGGTCGCCCGCACACTGTTGTGCCGAGGCAGCGGCGGCCGACGGCGGGCGCGGCCGGTGCCTAGCACCGCCCTGCACGGCGCACGCCTCGCAGGGCAGCAATCGGGAATTCGGGACCAACACACACGGTTATTGTTGCAATATTAAATTTAATACTTACTCATGAAATCGAAACCGATATACAGGAGCAATGAGGGGTTAGACGTCATCTCAATTTTATATAAATGATTAGTCTCTAGTGTAGGTACTTAAGTCATACCCATATCTTACGGTCACTTGTACCGTATTCCAGCAACCTAAAATGATACATAATAGTACCGACATAACCGTGGGTACCAAGGACAGTAGCACCAGTTGTCCCTACGCATGTGCTCGGAGGACCAGCCTGCTCCTTACCTGCTCTTCACCATGCCCTCTGCTAGTTAGAGGGGATACGTGTAAAGCCTATGATACAACCCCCTTGCGGGAAAGAGGCACAGTTGCAACCGCGCGGAGAATAATATAACCCTATAGATAATACTAGCTGACCCACCCCAGCTTCGCTCGGGGTATATTTTGAAGCTTCATATCCCTTTAAGCCCGTATGTTTTAGTCTTCAAAATATGTATGAAAAATTGCCGGATTTGTTAACATTTATTATCAATGCTCCGCTCCCTTAAGTAGTAGCGTGATGATATATAGCCTAAAACCTTCCTCGATAAATGGACTACCCAACACTGAAAGAATCATTCAAATCGGACCAGTAGTTCCAGAGATTAGCGCGTTCAAACAAACAAACAAACAAACAAACTCTGCAGCTTTATAATATTAAGTAGGTACCTATAGATATATTATGTAGAAATAAGTAGGTACATCTATCGTTTAGTTTATAACATAAGTGTAGGTATGTCTAGTATCAGTCTGCGAGGGCCAAGTCCGGCCCGCGCCGCGCGGTGCAAGCCCGCGACGTCGCGTGCAGCCCGCGAGCGTCGCGGCAGCCAGCGGCCGGGCCCTGGGCCCCGGGCCTCCACGTGCACTAGTCACCTATATTACCATATTACCCAGCTCTTGAGCGGCGTGTTAGGTTAGTTAGGTTTTTTCATCAATTTCATCCATTTCACCAAACACTTATTTCTTTGGGGTTAGGTGCACCCCAAACAACAACAAGCGAGGAAGCGAATGCCCAAACCCGACAATAAATAGTGAAATAAAAATGCCTGGTATCCTATATTTGAATGCGTTCTATTTAGGTCAATGGGTCGGTGCCAGTTGGTGTTAAGTTAAAGGCGCGACGTAGCTAGGAAGGCAGCGAATTTGGTGGTACTGCATTCATTTGCCAGTCCTAATAGTAACTCGAAACTTAATCTTATTCTTTAATTCTCATTGGTGCGAGAGTGCGGCGTGCGGCGTGCGGCGCGCGTGCGGGGCCCGCCGACAACCGACTGGAGCTAATTGTCGCCGCGAGTTGTTCGTTGCGTTGCGTTGCTAACGAGAGGCAGCTGCCAAGGGCCACGGCTGTTCGCGGCGCATTCCACTAAAGCTTTTGATTGATTTCAATTGATCCGAGTCTTCGCGTCCCCCTCGCATGCCATCATCTTCAGCAGTGACACATTTATAGGTACTCACTCACTAGTCACTACGAAGCCAACTAATGCACCTACATAGGTACAACAAGCTGACTAGGTACCTACTCTGTTTTAAATTATGTTATCACAGGTGACCTCTGCACTCTTACTATTCTTAGCTTACAAGATGTACTTAATACATATTAATATTAGAAATTTGATTCATTTTTTGGATGTTTGTTAGGTTAATCGCGCTAATCACAGGAACTACCCACTGGTTCTAATTAAAAAATATTTTAATGTTGTATAGTCCGCAACTCCGCATTTCGAGGAAGGTCATACATAGCACATATTACCTGAATAGTTGGTGATAGGCTCAAGGGACTCAGTAGGTACATGATGGGTATAAGCATAGAAAGTAATAGTTAAAGTGCCTACGCAATCTTTTTCGAAAACAATCACTTCGATCACTGGACTTTGGGAGACCCTGAAAGGTCCATCGTTGTACAGGCATACTTCTTCAGACCCGAGAAGAGGGCCAGATCGTGAGAGATGGCCCTGGGTCGGCCGGGGTGCAAGGGATATGCCTGTCAACCTCGCCTTCGCCAACCAAAACGACCCACAGGCGGCGTGTGTTTTCGTCGGTCCGAGTCCGACATAACCTCTCCCACCGGCTCCGGTGGAGAGGTATCCGTGGGGATTTTGCGCACGTAAAAAAAAAGGCATACTTCTTTAATTCTCTTCATTTCATAACGTTTTCAAGTAAATTATGTATTAATTACAAAGCGAACCGTTGCCCATGTTATCATGTTATCGGTAATGGTAAGTGCAGTGTTTCCATAACCGTACCGCCTGTATAGTGAACGATTAGGCACAAAATTTGCCACAACAAACATTGCCAAAACCTTAGATGAATTAAAAAAGGGCCTAATCTAAGGCCAAAACACAATTTGCCAAAACAAGTGAGTCCTCACGTCCTACCTTGCCTCTATTGGGTATAAAGGGATTAAAATATAACTGTTATCTGCATTGTGAAGCAGGGGGAGGCATATTTTGCGCAATTTTAGAGGTCGCGTTGACTAAAAGTTATTATAAGCTGCTATTTATCTACCAGTCCACGATATACAATGGTTCTCTCGTCAGCCTGTTCCACGCGGTAGGACAATATGATGCAACAGTGGAGTCCGCGCATGACTTGCCACTGGCGATAAGGCAGATAAGTAATATTTAAAATTTATCATTGTGTCGGAAGATGCCGCAGCGATCAATGCCCTCTGCGCCGGGACGACCTATGGCAGCGCCTCTGTAGGCTCCCTTGCTCCCGGCGCGCCGGCGGCGGCGGAACAAGCCGGGGCTTACTCTATCAGTCACAACTCACAACTGTTTTTGTTTTGTAATGTTATTGACTTATTTCATAACTAGAAAAAACTAAATGTTCTAGGAATTGTCAAGGAAGATGCACTTGTTGAATGTGTGTGTGTGAGGTTTTGAGGTAAACTCGCACATTATTATGTATTCCTCGTAATTTTGATAACTTTTCTGCACCTCACAGATTTCGAGTGAAGCCCCGTACCTGTACGTTCGTTCTATGTTAACAATGTGTCCAAAATCTCCAGTTCTCCAGTATACATCGACCCATGATAGTCCACAGTTAGCGATCGCCATTGTGTTTAGAGCTCACTGTATTGTGTGTGGCAGGGTGACAGGGGTGTTTGGTCCGGAACATCCACGCGGGGCACTTGGGCAAGAGAGCTGGCAGCGCCTCTCTCCCGCAGAGACGCTAGCGACCTTGAAGAGGGCTGCTCGGACGCTTGCGACGTATCGTATCCCTCTGACTTGCAGAGGGCACAGCGGAGAGCAGGGGTAGATTCTCCGAGAACAGGCTCCACGACCTACGTGATTTGTCTTCTACTGACGGCACAGAAACTCTGTACTTACAGGGTTGGCAGCGCGACTGTGACTCCTCTGGTGTTACAGACGTCCATAGGCCACGGTAACTACTTTCCATCAGGTGGGCCGTGTGCTTATCTGCCAACTTAGTGGTATAAAAAAAAAAAAAAAAAAACGGGTGCTACCGCTTGTCACCCCTATGACGTCGCCGACGCGTTTCCCGTATCCCCCTGTCCGGGGTTGTATGAGGACATTTTAATCAACAATCATCTACGCCATCTACGGCATTAGGCCAACGGTTCAATCAAGATATCAAGTCTACTTCACCAATAAATAAGTGACTCGAGTTTAATAGTTCATTCCCGGACACGGCGTGTGGTTTTAGTCGGTCACAGTATGTTCGACTCAAACAGCCCCAATGGCCGACGGTAGACAGTGGTAGGTTCATGGCGATATCATGGGGATTTCTGCTCGAAAAAAAAGTAGGTAGGTATACAATACAAATTACAGAAGCGGCCGCGATTGATGATCGCTCGTGCTGCGCAATTGGGATGTTGCACTATAGGTAGTATTTTTATTAGGTAGGTACCTACTGCGGGTCTACAGACCTACGATGAAGTGCCATGTGATGTCAACTCTACCCATGTGCTACCCGGTACGCTACCGCACGCATCAGCACAGATCAGTCCATAGATTTAAGAAAGATGAGATTGTTAATTGTTCTCGTTCCCGCCATTTTCGCCAGTCGCTTGCGGCATCATCGGGTGACTGCACGTGCGCGCCGCCGCCGGGCCGCTCGACGCGCAGCGCGCGATATCGCAACTTCGATTGTTATTATCAAAACACAAATAATCAGTAGTGAAACGAATTGTTGTATGATATACTGTTCCGTGTCAGTGATAAGTTAATTTATTAACAATGCTTTCCATACAACTGGGCCAGGCGTGAGTGCGACACTGATTAGATAAACTTTGATTAGGTATTTTGCAGTTCCTACTAAAATAGGTATCAAGTCAATACACTTAAGTTGCTTTCATTTAGATTTCTTCAGGTACCTGCCCCCTCCCCTGGCCCCTGCCCAGTTGTAGGTACCTAAACATAGGTCCTAGGTAGTTGTTCTCTGTTCCTGTGTACACAATTATAAATTAATGGCTGGTATGTCAAGCAACAGTAAGGGTATTTTTCGTAGTTATAAAGTAATAGACACAAAGTTTCGTACATTACGTTTGATGGTCAGGCAGTCTCAAAACATTTTGAACAAATTTAGAATGTTAAGAAATGAATTCTGCCCATACTTATATTTTATCTCCAAAACTCCAATCTCACCCACTTAGGCAATTAAATTGCACATAATATGGCAAAATGTCAGGTAGGTAGGTGGTTAGGTACGTACTACACCACTACCACTGTCGGAATAGCCCAAATTCGGCCAATTTTATATCTAGAAACTCAAATATAAAATAAAGTCGTCACACTTTTTACTGTTTAGTCAAATTAGTAACTTTTCACTAAACTTCTTGTCAAGACAAGTTAAAAAAGAAAGATGCTTGTATAAAATAACTTTGCTTAGCTTAACATCAGGCGAGGTGAACTCAAATTATATTTAAAAAAAACTCGTAGATTCTGGTTCTTGATAATTTCTAATCTAGATAAATCCGCCACCTCTACAATTTGTCGGTTAAGAGAACTATTTGTGATTGTGGTCTTTTCGAAGGAAACGTCGTAACTATAAATTTCTTTGTGACGGAAGTGAGGACGAAGCAAGTTTCATGATTTTAGTTCACCTAAAATGTGGTCAAAGCGCCTAAAGGTTGCACTTCAAAAAATATTATGATGAATGATCATTAATTATGATGTAAATTGTTATGAGCAACATTATCGGACTTCCGGTAATAGGTCTTTTATAGGAGCGACACCGATGCCGAAATGTTGTTTAGAATTTAGTCAGTTTGTCTGCAGGTTACTTGAAAACTATTCGAGCATTACTTGAATATCACTGAACAGTTTCAGCTGACACGAACGTTCTCCTAGGGTGGTGTTAACTGGTGTTTGCTAGATTCTAACTCGACAACAGGAACAAAACAAGTAAGAATGGTTGGTTTCTGATATAGGTAGGCACCTAATACAGTACAAGGAGGTAATTGCATTAGATAATCATTTTCTCTTGTTACTCGTAAACAGTGGAGTGGACCGAGTGAACAGATTACGTGGTAGTGTCTTCTGCATAGCATATTCTCTATTATTACATTACAATGAAACTTAGAAACAGAGGTGGGAGTAGTGCCTACCTACCTGCTACTACCTACTACCGAACACAAATACAGCAGATGCGCAACATGCGTTAGGTACCTACATTAGGTTAGGAACACCGCAAATGGCGAAGTGAACACTTGAAGGCTGTACAGTTACACCGACGCGCGACGCGCGACGTTTCACACCGCGAAGGTCGGTGTCGGCCGATTGTCGGTGTCTTATAAATATCGATTTAAAACAGCTCGTCTAAATTAGTATCTACTTACTACTTATCGACGACATAACATGCGCACGCGCACGCGAGCATACCTATTCAAGTTGAACAATATTGTAGTGGAAGATCTATAACAATGTTTTAATTTTATTTTTTATACCACTTAGGTGGCAGACAAGCAAACGGCCCACCTGATGGAAAGTGGTTACCTTGGCCTATGGACGTTTGTAACACCAGTGGAGTCAGTCGCGCTGCCAACCCCGTAAATACAGAGTTTCTGTGCCGTTTAAATGTTTATTGTAAGTGCACATTAATGGCATACTGGTACTAATTGTTAGTAGGTATGCTTGCCAACCCATAGAATTGCGTTATAAGTCTATGTGCTAACCCATATATATTTATCCCTGGTAATCTTTCACTGTTCGCTGAATCAGCTGTTGCAGCTCTCGCGACTGGTTAGTGGTTAGGATCAAAATAACTCAAATGTCAGACAAACTGAGAGCACGCACCTGCCTACATGCAGCTCGAATGTGGCCGATCACAGAATTAATAAAGTGGCGGCCTGCCCCGACAAGTACTGGTGTACGCTAAACATTTTTAAATTGTAAAACATGTTGTTTTGTCACTATTATTACAATTTGTGGTTGTTATCTTGCAAAACTCGAATTATCTGAACTTATCATATTAAAATTGACGATACGGCCAGATTAGGTATAAGATGACTTTATTGAATGAGTCATTGAGTAGGTTGTGGCAAACAAGTGGAGCGAATACGGTTTAGCCATACAATTACTACAAGTATTTATAATAATGACAACTGGGTATTAGGTAAATATTGTCGAACCAGAACTGAAACGGAGCATAGCTTGTTATAATAGGTGGGTGTAATTATGAGTTCCCGAATGTCGAAAAACACCATAGGTCTTATACTTTTTTGTACGTACATAAGTAGGTACTGATTCCCGACACTGGGTGACTACCAGTCCTACAACTCACCATTCATCTAAGATACGATTGATACATTCGGAAAATGTCAAGTAGTGCGCACAAACGAACCAACATCTGAAACTAATAAATAATGCACTAACTTTATAGCAAACACGGGAAACTTTGTAACATGACGGTTTCTAGATCGAAGGTCCACTGTACTCTGCAGATAGGCATGTTATGGTACTTTGGCAATGTTACTGTAAGGCCTTTCATTACCTACGTTTTCTTTTCATATTTTGTCATGTAGCGGCGTATCACTATCATCATATGAAACACATAATAATTTTACACGACTATTAAGCATATTATCATCTAAAAAATACTATCGCCGCTATTCGCGGGTTCGCGAAGTCACGAGCGGTCGCCTCTGTGCCTGGTGCCAGACAGTGTGCAGTGGGTGTGCGTTGTGTAAGTTCAATGTGCATCGACTCGGCAAGCTGGTTAAGGATTCAAAGCTACTCTCAAGGTGAACTACATACGCCTAAAAATAACTGAGATTGGTTGGCTACCAATGAATAAAAGGGATAGTGAGCTCTGCGACAACCGCGCACTGTGTCCAAGTGTTAAAAAGCCATTATAGGTATCTACTCAAATATCTTTGTTGCTTTAGCAATGAGAGTTTGCAACCTTAACAAATCCGCGTGTCAGTCACGTCCCGTACTAACTGTAAAATCCTAAATGCGCTTATGGACCCTAAGCTTAACTGCGATGTGAATGAATAAATAATAAAAAACTATCTTTAGAATATACCTATAACTATAAAATTGATTACTTAATAACCATCGTAGTAAGTAAATGGTAGAATTCTGATATAAGAATTATATTATCTGTGATTTAAGAATTATGTTTTATTATCTGAGATTTAGAGTAGGTACTGAAAAATAAATAAGATGTCCAATCCAACAGAGCTGAAATCATAATGTGGAGAAATAAATAAATAAAAAAGAAAAAATAAAGATGAGTAGGAATTCCTTACCAGGAATTGCAAATCAGATTTAAAAGTGAGAGCATGCATTTCATTAGTGTGAACAGTGTGTGCATCAGCCGTGCCGTGCTGTGAGCTGTGAGACTGTGACTAGGTGAAGTGAAGAGCCGCGACGCGCCGCGAGTCGTTCAACTTGTGCGTGAGTGTGAGGTGCTGGTAGTGATGTAGTGCGAGTGTGCAGTGCAGTGTACAGACTGTGTGACCATGTCCCGCTCGCCTACGCTGGGACAGCGCAAAGTCACCTGGATTGTGGAAATAGGCGACGTGCCTGCATATGCATATGCGCCCTATGAGAAGCATCTAAGTAATAGTCAAAGTAAGTTAAATTTAATGTTAACGGGGATTAACGCGATGATGGTATAGGTATATACTAAGTACAGGTTGTATTTTTCTAACGGGGCAATAAGGACAGGTACCTTAACCATTGTAGTTACAGCAAAATGTTCTTATGAGACCTTCCCAAACATTTTCAAGAACTATAATAAAAATCCAAAAAGAATTTGAAAGGTACTTGCCTTTACTGCCCCGTTTCAAAACACATCCTGTATATAGTGGGGTCCTGCCTTTTCGCCAAAAATCGTTTAGCCGATTATCACTTGCCAACCAACGTTACGCCAATTTTTCACTTTGACGACTAACGATTGTCAAATGTTTGTATGACAACGTTTCATTTGGTAGAATTATTGTTAAGCTGATTATTGTAATGACAAAATACGTTTGGGGCATTTATCTTTTGCCAATTTATTTATTAGCCCAGACAACTTTTAGACGAATAACAGAATCGGTTAGGTTAGGTTAGGTTAGTATTATGATAAACAATGCACGAGCCGAGCGAGCGAAGCGAGCGTGCCGCGGCAGCGGCCGGCGAAGTGCCGTAACAATTTTTTTTTACATTTTTATATACATTTACATAACAAACAATAAACAACTCCATGAATATTATGCCAACTAAAACATTCGCTACTTGAAAGTGGGCATTTTTTTTTTTTTACGTGCGCAAAATCCTCACGGATACCTCCCCACCGGAGCCGGTGGAGGAGGTTATGTCGGACTCGAACCGACTAAAACGCACGCCGCCTGTGGGTCGCTTTGGTTGCCGAAGGTGAGGTTGACAGGCATATCCCTCGCACCCCGGCCGACCCAGGGCCATCTCTCACGATCTGGCCCTCTTCTCGGGTGTGGGGACTACAGAGTCCCCAACTGGTCCCCGGAAACGGGGAGGCGCGCCACGCGCGCCTCCGCCGCGGCCTGCTTCTGCCAGGGTGACAGGCGGCCCCACCTGTCACCCCCAGGCCGGCGCTCATGGGGGGCGGAGGTAGTTCATCGACCTCCGACGCCCGAGTTGCCTTCGTACGCGGGCAGCTTGTCTTGCGATCCTTCGTCGCTCCCGCTGCCGCTCCCGCCCCGCTGAAAGTTGGCATTTTGAAAAGTGTCATTCTAAAAGGTTGACCAAACGTAAAATTGGCAACTGAGAAGTTGGGTAATAAAAACAAAATGAAATCACAAGTTGGCAAATGATTATTCTGCGTAATATAATTCTGGGAAACGTTAGTTGGCAAGTGATAATCGGGCAAACGATTTTTGGCGAAAAAGCAGAGATCCGTATATAGTATATTAGTAGTATCATTGAATTGCCTGAGACTTCCACCATCCACTGAGCGGTCACGGGCTAAGTCAGCGACAAAATAACCAATAGGTTATTTTACGAATTTCTTTCATACTTTTTAACAAGTACATTAAACAAGTATCTAGTTATTATTATTATTATATTATCTAATATACGGATTGAAACGGGGCTCGTGGAAACTGCGCGCCGCTACGTGGGTAGGTTGGTGTTTGGTTACTTGAGTTGTGTTAGTGTACGAAGAAATAGGAGCCCTGCTCCGCGGGGCTTCTTCGACATCCTCCATTGAAATAAAAATATCTAGATATAAAGTCAAATATTGTGACTAACAACATTATGGTATAAAGTAGGTAAGTAAGTAGGTATGTCCTTGGTAATGACCACATGAGACAGCGTAAATGTGAAACAATATGATCAGGCCCCTCTTCCCCACTGGGCACTATGGGCACGTGCCCAGGGCCCCGCGATCGAATGGGGCCCCCTAGTTCCTGCCAGATTACCAAATGATAACCGATATTTAGGTATTACCGAAAAACATTAATTTTGAAAAATCTGATGATAATGACTTACTACAATACCTACGCTTATTATATTAGCTTTAGTTTGCCGCATGCGGATAGCTATACCTTGTACAACATAGCTTGAACTTTTTGACAGATGGGTCAGTGATGGGAAACAGAAAATATCTATTGGTGTAAAAAATGTGTTGGCTAAATATGTGGCTGTATGTATGTTTTAAACTATTCAAAATAAATAAATTCATTCGTCAATCAATTTTATTGCACTAGACATAAAAACATTGGGTAGGTACCATTGTTTTCAGTTTTTCTATTTAAATTTTACTTCGAAGCAATAAAAACCACTTAAGACTTTCGGAAAATGATTGAGTCCTTAACAGGTACTCTTATGTTGTGTGTCTATTCTTATGATTATTATCAATTTTTAATATTATTAAAATAAGAAAATATTGTTCGTCGTTGCAAAGTTATATCGATTTCAGATTTGACATCCGTCAAAAAGAAAGATCAAACTAATAAATAAACAGGGTATAAGTACTCCACTCTCTCTCAAAAATGAGTTTTTCCGATATTAGTATATTTAGGTTAATTTAAATACCTAAAGGAAGCTAAAAGCCTTATTAAAGAAATCGGACAAAGGCTCATCGAGGCGACCGGTGACACTCGTTCCGGGTCGTTCCTGGTCCAAAGGCTGTCCATTGCCATCCAACGTGGCAACGCAGCAAGTGTTATGGGCACTTTTGCACCGGGAGCGATCAGAGGCGGGTTATTTGATTAGTAGTTTTGACATATTGTATTGTAACAAATGTATTCGATGTAAAATAAATAAATAAAATAAAGTAACAATCCAAATTTAAATACCTATATGTAAGTATAAGAATACAATTAAAAGAAAAATTATTAAATTAAAAAAAGAAGAATTATTTGATGCGGTGTGGTTTATGTCTTTAAGAAACCTATTCGAACGTCATTCGTAATACCGAAGACAAAAAAGGGGAATTCCCGACTCCCGATCGTCGTTTCACTTGACGAACGGGAATTCCCTTCAAGTATTTGTCTGCGATGTTGTGGCGTTTGTTTTGTTTGTAGTTGTTAGTTTGTTACTGACTGTGCTTGAGCTCTGACAAAAAAATAGTATTGTTTGATTAAATCGTCGTTTGTCTGTTTTGTGTTAGCGAATATTTTCGTTATAAAATTAATTAAACACTGAATTATAATATAAAATGTCGAAACGGTCATATCCTAGTGGATCTGAAAAAAGGAAAAAAGCTCTACATCAGAAAGAAGTAATTGAAAAGTTACCAAAATTAACATCATATTTTACTACTACTACTGGAGAAACTTCTGTAAGTAGCAATCAACTCATAAATGTTCCACATGATGACTCAGCTCAATTACAAATTGCGGGAATTTCTAAACATTCATGTTCCAATTTTGAAAAAGAGATTGAATCAGAAAGCGACTATTCCTACGACGAAAGTGCAACGACTTCAGTAACTTCACTAAAACCGACAACTCCAACTGTGTCAATTGAACAGCAGTTTTCCAACACAGAAGAATTAATATCGCACGATCCCGCCGATTATTTTCACGAAAAGTTTGTTGAAATAAATCGCGATATTTTAATTCGTAAGGGACCAGTATATTTTCAAAATAAAGATTCTGACTTTTCCGAGGCATCCAGAACCTACAAAGATGGTAATAAATTAGTGACGAGATATTTCAACAAAGCATTATTTATTCGCAAATTAAAGAACAATGAAAGCGTCGAAAGAAAATGGTTGCTGTATTCGCCTTCCAAATGCTCTGTATTTTGTTTTTCATGCTGCTTATTTAACCCAACTGATGTTAATCTTTGCTCTCGGAATGGATGTAATGATTGGAAGCATATTAATCACATAATTTTAACACATGAAAATAGCCCACCGCATAAGCAATCTATGATGACTTATCTGGCACGAAGTAAAGCGGTTGGTAGAGTAGATATAGAGTTATTATCTCAACATCAAAAGGAAGTGCATTACTGGAGAAACGTACTTAAACGGATTGTAGCTGTTGTAAAATTTTTGGCATCGAGAGGGCTTCCATTTCGCGGCGACAATGAAATCCTAGGATCTCCAAACAATGGAAATTATTTGGGTTGTGTGGAATTATTGAGTGAATTTGATCCATTTCTTGCAGATCACTTAAAAAAATTTGGGAATCCTGGAAAGGGTAACATTTCTTATTTATCAGCAAATATCTGTAATGAGTTTATTGAAGTAATGGGAAAACAGGTTCTAAAAAAAAATATAAATGAAGTTAAATCAGCAAAATATTTTTCCATAAGCGTTGACAGTACGCCCGATCAGTCTCATATTGACCAGCTAACTTTCATCATTCGATACGTAAAAGATTGTGTTCCTGTTGAAAGGTTTTTGAAATTTATACCTATTAAAGAGCATAAATCTAAGTATTTAGCGGAGACCATCTTAAATTTTTTAGAGATACATGATATTCCCATAAAAGATTGCAGAGGACAAAGCTACGACAATGCTTCAAATATGTCGGGAAAGTATAGTGGTCTACAAACAAGAATCAAGGAAAAATGTGAATTTGCCACCTTTATACCATGTGCAGGACATTCACTAAACTTGGTAGGTGTCCATGCTGCTGGGTGTGTACCGGAGGCATCACAGTTTTTTGAAATAGTTCAGAAAGTGTACAACTTTTTTTCGGGCTCTACCCACAGATGGAATATATTAACAGAACATTTAGGTTCAAAAAAAGTTGTTAAGAGTCTTTCACAAACCAGATGGTCAGCCCGAGCTGATGCAGTAAGTGCTTTGCATGGGGGTTATAAAAGAATATTAGAAGCTTTAATCACCATCGCAAACGATACTGAAAAGGCACGAGAAACAAGAGACGAAGCCCTTAGTCTGTCTAGAAAAATGGGAAATCTAGAATTTATTATACTGACGGAAATCTGGAGCACCATATTGGAAAGAATAGACAAAACAAGTAATTATCTTCAGAAAGAAACAATAACACTGGACGTTGCAACCAATTTGTTGACTTCACTTTATGATTTTATTACTAACCTCAGGGATAAATTTGATAACTTCGAATCATCTGCCAAAGAAAATAACCCAGAATCTGACTACAAAGATCTATCTCAAAGAACAAGACGTAGAAGCTCACGGCTGATTTTTTTTGATGGCTCTGCGCCATCAGTCCAATTGAATGGAAAAGAGCGATTCAACGTAGAAACCTTTCTCCCAATAATCGATACCTTGAGTGTTCATCTAAAACAGCGACAAAGTTCATATGAGACCGTCAGTCAACGTTTTAGTTTATTTTTTCACTTAAAAACTCTGAATTCCGAAGAGATACGACAAGGATGCAAAGAATTTTCTCAAATCTATCACGAAGATGTAAATGAAAAAGAGTTAGAAATAGAATGTCAACATTTAAAAGAATACTTAAAAAATGTTCAGAGTGAAAATGAAGCATCTAACAGTGTACAGGAAGTATATAATCTATTAAAGCAAAACAAAATTGAAGACACATTTCCTAACGTAGAAATTGCATTGAGAATATTTTTAAGTATGATGGTAACTAACTGCAGCGGAGAGCGCTCCTTCTCCAAATTGAAACGAATAAAAAATGAATTAAGAAGTACAATGCTTCAAGAGAGATTAACTAGTTTGTCGCTGATGTCCATAGAATGTGATATTCTCAATACCATAAATTTTGAAGATGTGATTAACGATTTTGCTCATCTTAAATCTAGAAGGGTACCTTTGCAATCAACATAGAATTAATCTAAGGATTTTATGTTAAGCGAGTTACTTTTGTAGATTATTTTTTATATTTCCTATTTTTTTATAGTTAGTAACTAAATGAAAATAAATTTAGAACCTTGTTTGTCTTTCTTTATCTATTGTAACTAAATAGTGTTTTCTCAAGGTCCTAGGGGCCTCATGATCCTAATGTGCCCAGGGCCTCAAATAGTTTAAAGACGGCCCTGAATATGATGTCACGTATATTTTCAGGTTATTTTTAATTTTAATGTGCTTGTATGTTTTTTTATCAACATACACACATCAACAAAGTCTAGGGAACATGGACATTTCTAGTTTTTATTTAAAAACCCTTTCTTGTAATAGTGAGTGTTTTATATCAATAGAAGGGTATTTTTATACCGTTTTTAATTTTAATTTTAATAAAAACATTTTCATACCAATTTTTTTTTTTTTAAGAAAGAATTTAATAGTGCCAATATTGAGTATTACAACCTTCTATGATTAGGCACAAAAATAACGAGGTAGTAAGAAATACAGTAATTAACCGTACTTTAAACGTTTTTAATAATCTGTAGGACCTCCTAAAGCATTAGCAACAGCTCGACAACGGCGTGGCATACTTAGTATGAGATTGTCAATCATCGTCTGTGGAATATGGCTCCATACACTGCGAAGGTGTAAAAAAAGTCGTTCTTCAGTGTTCAGATTTTCCAAAGAATCACTGAAAGCTCTTCTCCCAAGCAAATCCCTGGCATGCTCTATGGGATTGAGGTCGGCAGACTGAGCAGGCCATTCCAACGTCGTCATATTGTGCTCGCTTAACGCATTGACCACTACCCTCGCGGTGTGTGACCGTGCATTATCTTGCATAAACATAAAATCTTGACCGAACTGCTGTCGATGAGGGATTACCATGGGGTGTATAACCTCCTGAATGTATTGGTTTGCATTCAAATTGCCCCGTATCCAAACGAGGTCGGTCCTTCCACCAAGGCGAATTCCAGTCCATACCATGATTGTTCGACCTTGGCAAGGATGAACTTCTTGCGGATTCTGGAGACGACTCCGACGTCGAGGAACTCGCCATATACGCACTCTTCTCGAATCAGGATGAAAACCGAAGCAAGATTCGTCGGAAAACAGAACCCGTGCCCATTGATGGTCGGTCCACTGTAAATGTGCGTTAGCCCACAATAAGCGACGACCTCGATTTCCACGTCGAAGAGCTGGAACCCTAAGCGGTCTGCGAGCATAAAGATTGGCTTCGTGTAGTCTTCTTCTGACAGTTTGATCGCTAATAACCACTTGATGCTGAGACTGGAGGCCTGCGACCAACTGACGAGCAGTAATCTTGCAAGAAACGATCTTGTCGCGGGGTAGTAACCCTATTTCGTCCCCTGTGACGTTCGGCAACATCCCCTGTAGACCTGTAGCGTGCCCATAATCTGCAAATTACGCTTGGTTGGGTGTTGACAGCATCCGCTACGTCGCGTTGAGTTCGTCCAGCTTGCAGCATACCAACAGCCCTTAACATCTCTTCGCGACTTAAATGACGACGTGACATGATGACTACAGTCACAAAAATGCACAAACCATACCCTGCCTCAGAGAAACTGCACAATCAAACACTTTTAAAAGTTTTCCCTCCATATTCGAAAATCATTACTTATTTAAATTTATTTTTAAATTTTGAACAACTCTGTAATCTACTTTATTCTATTTTTATTTATTTGCTGCCAGTTATTTGCAAAACAAGATTTACACGAAAAAAAATAATTGGGGTCATCTTGTTCCCTAGACTTTGTTGAGGTGTTTATATGGTAAGTATTGTAAATGAATGAAATAAATGAATTTAAATTAAATTTTAAAAACTACATATCTGTAATGCTAATATGACTTCTGAGTTCCGTTGGTAGTAACAAAAATATTTATTTTAATACTTATGTGAATTATTATGAAGAGTTATTATTATGAACATCAATCGGTAGTAAAATATTAATAGGAATAACATTTTAATCTGTATCTATCTGGGCCCTGGGCCCCATAAACTGAAAACTTTTTGATATGCCCATAGTTTGATCACGTTGGGCTGTATGCGCGCACACTGGCCTTAACCAAAGAGTATATAAGAGTGGCCTTAACTGTCGTGTAAGCTATGGGTACATAGATCCGACCAACAATCGTTCAATTGCTCCGAAATAGTTCAGTCAATGTGTTGTAGTGTCGGACAGATACAGTAACATTTTTGACTGCAATCAGTTGATAAATTAGATAAATAACGGCCGATTTATAAAAATAAATAAGAACAAACGCAAAAAAAAATATGCCTTATATTATATTTATGTATGAGTCTGTTGGACTACTGGTTAGTTACATTACATAAGCATGCCAATAGGTTGTGGAGGTTAGGTGACAGTCACTATGAATAATATTGAAATTCAACAGCGTCGTAGTTAGACTTGAAAAAATGGAGTGAACAATTGTTTTACAATCTCCAACGAATCTAGATTTCCTATCAAAAATCCCCGTGGTGTGGAATTGTTTACTTTAAAGAATTTCGTAGTATAGCGCCATCTATATGGCCATTATTACAATATTGGTTTAGACTACTAAAATAGATGGCAGTGTACTAACCAATAAATAGATTATTGTTATACTACGACAATAATCATAAATAGCGAGGTTTAAAATAGTATATTTAACCCACAGTCTACTTATTGTAAAATATTTTGACCGTTCACAACTAGTTATTTATGCACGGACACGGTATTTTATATTTTAGACTGGCCACATTGTATATCAATGTAGTGTACCGAATGCACACACACTAGTGCTATTTCTCCGCATACATACATGCATCCTCTGGCTAGTGCGAGTGTGTAAGTGTTCACCCCTCCCGCTTGTCATCTCGGTCAACTCAACTTCTCCTCGACTGTCATTTTCGTAGTTTCGAATACTTCGCTAACTTTGCTGTGCCCGTTCGTGATGTTTGCAACGCTTTTTAGTGTTGGTACTTAATTTTGAACTTCTTGTGCGCGACAGTGAGCAACAAGTGTTTGTTATTAAAATATAGTGGTAGCAAACCACGATAGGCGGCGTTCCGCCGAGATCTATTACATGTTTGGAAAAGTTTGAACAAAGTTTAAGTCAAGAGTGGTGTGTATGTGTGAGTGTTGTCATGTCTCAGAAAAACTTTTTATCATCACTATCACACAAACTGGATTGAAAAGGGAGCGTGGAGGACAAATAAGGCTCGGGGAAAATGGAGCCAAGTTTCGTAGGTAAGTGTGTCGGACTATGCGCATCTCGCAACTTTGCCGCGACACTACTCGCTACTTAGCTCGGCAAGACCTTGAGTGGTCGTACAAGAAGGTGCATGTAATGACCTGGCATGATGCAAGCGCCGCCAGGGCAGTGCTCGTACACCGGCGGCGCCGCACCTGCCGCGCGGTACAACTATGCGCTGCTATCTTATCAAACTATGTGCCTAGCACTGTGTAAACACCACTGGGCCGAATATCATCACTGAAACTGTTTCTATCAAGCCATGAGATTATCTCATCTAGGTAATCTTGTTAACAAACTATGTGTGATTTGGGTTACTTGGTATTTTCTTTTTTGCAAATCTAGTTGGATAACAGAAATATGTTATGAGTTTCTTATTAGTTTTTTTTTTAGATTTATTAAAATATATTCATACATATTTAAAAGTTACATAATCCTAGCAACTAGGACTGATCCCCTACTATTAAAACTACTGACTCATCAAGGATATCAAAGTTCAAACCTTGTGAATACTTTGTAGGGACGTAACAATTTGAGTAAGCATCGTTTTATTCAAAACATCAATCAATGACTTCTAGAAATTCTTTATTTATAATATGCAATAATTAAATTCTAGATGAAAGTGTAAATGAATGTATGCTCAAAGATAATGCTTATTATGTTGTAGAGTTAAATACCAGCACCACAGCAGCACCTTTGGTTGTTGCCCACACTTTTGAAACTTACTTCAGGTTGTGTGACATGTCAACAGTAGTAATACAAGTGATAAATTGAAATGAACCTTGTTGTCCGCAAGTGTGTGGGATGTATATGTGTGTGTGTGTGTGTATGGACACATTCCTGTGTATTGCTCAGTGTGCAGATCTGTCATGCACCAATTGTGTTGAAGAAAGCTGCCGACTATGAAACATTGCTCAGCTCATCTTTCAGCAGATCATGTTCTTCCTTATAGAACTGGTTTCTCTTGTGCATACACAAACATGTTCATACAAATTAAGCATACAAGATTATATAACACAGTTAAAACTAAAAGTATGTTCTTAATCTACAAAGCAAATATCCATGGTTCTGAGGCGTGTCCCTATGAACATGGAATGCTTAAGCTTTTCCTTGTCTTCTTGTGTTCTTCTTTTAGTTGTGCAACAATGCCGTCAGGGCACTAATGTGGCTTGTTCCTGTAGTGTATCTGGTAGGCAATATGCAATGCTGTAAAAAGTGAATCTCCAAGACTTTCAATTTTCAATACAAATAATACAAAGTAGCTTATGTATTATTCCAGACCACCATCTTCCATACACCACATTTGGGCCAAATCTTTTCTGCCATTTGAAAGTGATTGGGTAACAATGCTTCTAAGTATAAACAATCCCTTAATATTTGCTCTAGTAAACATGATGTATTACATTACAGTTGTCAGAGCACAGTGCTGGTAGGTATGTCAAATGTGGATATTTCCATTCTATGACTTATTGCATTAAACACAATCCTGTGTAGGTATGCATTTCCAAAGAGAACATTATAATTTCAGTAACTGGTACCCTCAACTGATTAGAACATGTTTGAAAATTACATTTGCATTTTTATAAGCTCATAATGTAGTTTTAAGCTAAGGAAGTATGTTATGTATTTCGCGCGTATCTGTGTATGCATGTAATATACTTTATTACCTCGAATATTCCAAATGGGTTTCAATGATAGACTCAAGTGAGTCTCTAATGAAAGGTTTACTTAATCCGAGTTTCATGTATTATTATTATTAAAATTATGGACGAGCAGCATGTTTGCTGATATGTCCACTTCATGGTGTTGGAGTACAGTTCAGTCCAGTCCATATCTCTTATTGTTTGTTTTTGTACTGTAAGCCATTCATCCAAGCGACACTTAAAGGTCGTTAGCGTAGCAACTGACACCACTTCCTCGGGCAATTTGTTCCACAGTTGCACAATGCGGTTGTTTAGTGAGTGGTAAGCTGTTAAGGAATGTGCATGTGAGCGTGTGAGAGTGAGGCTGTGACCACGGGATGAGTAATTTTTTTGCTGCCGCACAAATATATCACCAATGTTAGGTAGGTTATATTTATTGGTTAAGATTTTATAGCACTCGATGAGATCACCCCTTGTTCTTCTATCTTTGAGTGTTGGGAGTTTCAATAGTCTTAGCCATTCCTCATATGTTTTCCGCCAGAAGCCATAAGGTATTTTTGTTACTTTTCTTTGTACACTTTCCAGCAAGTCAATGTCTTTAATAAAGTATGGGTTCCATATTTGGTAACCATATTCCAAAAGTGGTCTTATGTAAGTTTTATACATTTTAATGAAGACATCTGGTGACAGATACTGAAAAGACCTGCGTATGACATATAGGAAGAAGTTCGCCTTTTCACTATATTGTGAATGTGATCTGCCCATTTTAGGTCATTAGTCACTGTTACTCCTAGGTCCCTTTGTGTAGTCACAGTAGCAATTAATGTGGGTCCTATGATGTATTGTGAGTTAGGATTGTTTTAACCCAGGCATAGAACTGTACATTCATCAGCATTTAATCTGGCAATCCACTCTATGGTCCACTCTTGCAACCTATTCAAATCAGATTGCAGCTGCCCGGACTGGATCAGAGGATTGCCGAAGAGCTTGCCATCATCAGCGAAGAAACATGCTTCTGACTCTATAAATTTTTATGTTTATTTTATTTTAGTGTATTTTAGTAGCTATCTAATAATAGTTTTAGTTTTAATTTTCAATTGAATTGTATTGATTTGTATATGTAAAGTTTTCATTGCAAAAAAAACAAAAACAATGCTATAAGGTCAGTGGTGTATATGTAGAACAGGATCGGAGAGAGCACTGAACCTTGAGGAACACCACTCAGTACATCTTGTTTGTCTGACAGTGCACTCCCCACCTTATATATATATATAATATAATAAGCCTTTGTTCTCAGATGTGTCTACATGTACTGTTTCAAACTAAGTTTAAATATATAATTTAGTTGTTGATATCTGTTTGCCTGTTGGCAAAGGCCTCCTCCAACGCCTTCCACCCCTCTCTATCTCTTGCCAGCCTAGTCCAGGTGGGGCCTGCCGTGGCATTCACCTCATTGTCCCACCTCTTGAACTGGTGGCCTCTATTCCTTTTTCCATCCCTTGGGTACCAGTACATAATATCTTTGCTCCATTTATCTATTCCTCGAATTGTGTGACCTGTCCATCTCCACTTCAATTTTTTAGTTTTAAATGATACACATTCTAGTTTAGTTTTTGCTCTTATTTGTGTGTGTTTTACTCTGTCTGATAGTCAAAGTCTCAAACTTAACATGCTTCTTTCCATTGCCTTCTGACATGATTTCAGCTTAGAGCATTGTGCTTTTGTGGTGGCCCAGGTTTGGCAACCATAGGTTAGTATGGGCATTACACAGGTGTTGAACAGTTTGGACTTCATCTGTATGCTAATTTCTCTGTTCTTCATAATCTCCTCCAATGACCAGAATCTCTTCCAAGCGTTTCCAATTCTTGTGTCGAGTTCTTTGGTTGTGAGATCATTGAATGAAATGGTCTGACCTAAGTAATTGTATTCCTCCACAAACAATATTTGATGATTATTAATTGTTAAAGATTCTTTTATACTGTTGGTCATGGCTTTTGTTTTTTGAAAGTTCATGCCTAACCCCACCTTTTGACTTTCTGTGTCTAAATTTGTGAGCATGCCTTGGAGTTCCTCTCTGGTGTTAGCAAATATGATTAGGTCATCTGCAAATCTGAGATGTGTAATCAGTATCAGAATAAACGGGATATTTACCATGTTTCATTATTTTGAGTTATGCATAATGAAACATGGTAAATATCCCGTTTATTTTGATACTGATGTCAGTGACCATGATAGTTTAAATACCTATACTGAGATGTGTAAGTTTTCTTCCATTTATGTTGAGGCCATGATTATCCCAATTCAGTTTCCGGAAGACCTCTTCGAGCACTGCCGAGAACAGCTTGGGCGATAGTGGGTCTCCTTGTCGTACTCCTCTTTTTATTTTTATTTCTTGCCCTTCTCTTTCCAATTTCACTTTTACTGTAGAGCTTTTATAAAGGTTTTTTATGATTCTTATGTACTTGTTATCCACTCCTTGGTTCTTCAGTGCACTCCAGATCTTCCCCTGCTCCAGTGAGTCAAATGCCTTGCAATAGTCTACAAATCCAAAGTAAATGTGACTCCCCACCCTAACCAATATGCAAAACCAACGAAATTTTTGTACAAAGTCTCATCCTCTACTTGAACCCATTCAACCCGTTTTCCCGCAATAAAGGATAGGTAGCCTGGGTCCTTTTTCAAGCCCTAGTCCATTTCTGTACCAAATTTCATCTAAATTGGTTCTGTGGTTTAGGCGAGAAAGTGTTACCATGTGCAACAGACAAACAGATTTACTCACGCATTAATAATATTAGTATGGATTATGATTCAGGAATTGTAAGATCCATGGCATTCAGTGGTGCGTGAGACGCTCCGTTGTGTAACCAGCCTGTAGGCCTGTTGGCACATTGCTTAAAATATTGTTCGTGTTTTCATAATTTCTTTTTACTTAACAATTAACTGTCCAGATAATTTAGTGTTTTATATTCTTGTTGATTTATTTTATGTGATTTGATGTATTACACTATGCAAGTAACTATGGGCTAATTGCCTGAAATCAACACAATTTAATTTTAATCTAATATAATATTAGTGTCATGACATGAGTAGTCATGAGTGAATTTTAATAGCTATACTATCTACCTAAACCTTGCCCAAGAGGGGGCTGGTAAATGCAACCCTATTGATAGGTCTAGAGATTAGTGTGTTAAATATATTATAATGTATATACAGGGTGTATTTTTGAAACGGGGCAGTAAGGGCAAGTACCTTAACTGTTGCAGTTACAGCAAAATGTTCTTAAAAGACCTTCCCTAACTTTTTGGGACATTTTGAACTGCATTCACAGATTTTGTAAAAAACTTAGTTAGCAAAAAAAATGCAAAAAGTTCAAATTATTTTTTTTTATGCCAATCGATTCTATTTTCATGTGGGGATCAAAAAACTCTATGGGACCATTTTAGCTTTCAGTACTAGAAAAGACAGAAATCGCCAAAAACGTTTCCCATACATTTCGTACAGAAATATGATAAATCAACTCGAAACTCATAGGTCAGGTAAAATTTTGAACTTTTTTAAATAAAAAAAATCATTTAACATTTAAGAAATTGGTTTATGAAATAAATTGCTCAAAATGATTTCCATTTTCACGAATACATAAGTCTATCCTTTTTTGCACTGAACGAATGGCGGCTAATAATGTTCTGGGATGAATATTACGTAAAATGGTCATTAATGCATCCTTGAGCTCTTGAACACTGGCGTACGTCGTCTTATACACCTCGTTTTTCACGAAGCCCCATAAAAAAAAATCAAGTGGTGTTAGATCGGGGCTACGAGGTGGCCACTGTGTTGGACCATGTGTACCTATCCACTGTGTACCGAATAGGCGGCTCAAATTGGAACGTGAAAGGTGACTGTTATGTGGCGGAGCACCATCTTGTTGAAAATGAACTTTTCGCAATTCCGACAGGGGCCATTCGTCCATCTCGTTTTCAAGATGGTGTAAAATGACTTCACTATACATGGCAGAATTCAGTTTCCCTTCATAAAATTCCACCATTATGACTCGATTGGACATTATACCACACCAACAGTTGAATGAGAAGCGAACCTGATTATGACTTGCCGTAACTCTTAGTGGATTTTCTTTGGACCAATAGTGATGATTTTTTCTGTTGTACATACCGTTATTGGAAAAATTCGTTTCGTCTGACCACAGTATGTAATTTAAAAATTCATGATCTCTGCTTATTTTTCCTCTTAGCCATCTGCAAAAAGTAAGCCTTCGAACATCATCACCCGGATGTAACACTTGAACTATGCGCCCATATCGATAGCACTTGTAGCCGTATTTCTTCCATATCTTTATCACAAGGGAGTGGGATACACCTACTTCAAGGGCGACTTGCCTGGACGATATCTCTGGATATGCTTCGACATAAGTCAGAACCGCAATCTCCGTGTTCATGTCCACACGAGCTGCCGCTTTCTTTTGAAAGAATCCTGCAATTCCAGGTTTTTCAAAAGATTTGTAATAACCTTTCTTGTTAGCACATGCCGCAACGGATACTTATTGCGGTATCACACTAATGCAGCTCCCGTATTTCGATTATTGACAAAATACGCTTCTAATAAGTCAATTTTTTCACGATTAGAAGACATTTTAGCGAAAATCCTTAATTAATAACTCATACGAAGTTTCTCAGCTGAATTTAAGTATAACACACAGATTTTCGAATCAATTCGAAATTTGAGGGTAAAAATTCTTTTTATTTACTTTACAGTCAATTCTACCCACTTCCTGGCCATAACAAAAAGTTAGACCATCGTAGAAATTTGTTTCTGTTGCCGAAATGTATGGGAAACGTTTTTGGCGATTTCTGTCTTTCCTAGTACTGAAAGCTAAAATGGTCTCATAGAGTTTTTTGATCCCCACATGAAATAGAATCGATTGGTATAAAAAAAAATTTTTGGACGTTGTGCATTTTTTTTGCCAACTGTAAGTTTTTTACAAAATCTGTGAATGCAGTTCAAAATATGTCAAAAAGTTAGGGAAGGTCTTCTAAAAACGTTTTGTTGTAACTGCAACGGTTAAGGTACTTGCCCTTACTGCCCCGTTTCAAAAATACACCCTGTATATGTATATGCCCTCTAATTACATAATCTATACTAATATTTTAGAGCTGCAGAGTTTGTTTGAACGCGCTAATCTCAGGAACTACTGGTTCTAATTGAAAAATTCTTCATGTATTGAATAGTCCGTTTATTGATGAAGGTTTTAGGCTATATATTAACACGCTGCTACTTTAAGGGAGCGAAGAAATTATCATAAATGACAACAAATCCAGCAGATTTGCAGAAGAGTTTTTTTATACAACTTAGGCGGCAGACAAGCCTTAAAAATAGTGGCTTAAAGCGGTGATATGAGGTTACAAAATATACCACGGATGAAGCCGAGACGGGTCAGCTATATCTCTGCTTTTGACGATTGGGACGATCAATTTCGTCGACCGGAACTCCCGACAGTTTGTCGGAATATTTCTTTATTTACCTCCAGTAATGTACCCGTTATCTTCACTGCTGGAGTTTATCGATTAATATTATTAATTAGTGTGTTTGATGATTTAAATTAAACGTACAATTCGCCGCGCAACGTAAGTTTGAAGAATCCTACTAATCCCAGTTTTGTAGTTCCAGTAAGTCGATGTGCCCCCGCCTCCTCTTACACAATTACACTCTGATGTCACTGCACTAATTTCGTTGAATGACTAACTAGTCGCCACCCAGTGAGGCTGCGGCTGCCACTGTGGTTCGCTGCTGAGAGGCTGTAAACGTGTATAATAGGCACTCATACTCATGCGCTAATTCGCGTGAAAATTACGTGAGAGAGCTCTTCTTAACAATCACATTGTAAATAACACGGCAAACGTTTTGCCATTATTACTAAATGGGGGATGGGCAGTTGAAGGTTAAGAATTTAAGGTTGTATGTGTTTCTCAATGCCAAATCATAGAAAAATAAAAATATGAAGAAATATATCGTATCTCAGATCTACTAAAATATGCACAAAAAATCATAAGAATCGGTCAAGCTGCTTCAGAGGCTTAGGTACCTAATGGTTATTTATTTACTGTATCGCGAACCATCAAATACATTTTAGGTCCCGTTTGGTGTTCATACTATTCATGCTGGTTATTGAGTAAGCTAGAGAGTTGATGACAGGTATATAAAATATAGGAGAGTATGGCCATTGTCAGTCATTTAGGGTGCAAAACTGAGTGTCCCCTGTACAAAGGTTCTATTAGTACGCATCGTAAGTAGGGCCACCGACCACACAAACCTGCACATACTTTGTTACTATGTATGCCTAATTGCTGCACTTCCGGGCTTCCACGTACCGCGCTGCGCGCCGGCGCCAACAGTACAATGCTCATTGACAGTGTTGTCGGTAACTGCATTGTTCGATACTAGTGAAAAAACAACTAACACAACTAGGTAACCCAACTGATTACGTTTGATTTGATAGCAGGAGACAAGTTTGATTTGATAGCGGGCGTTACCTGTTCATTTTCATCCGGCTAATGAATTACAAATGCGTACCGCCTGTTATCAAACTTGTTTCGATCTTTTCAGTATCAGTCGGGGTTTTATTTTTAATAATTTATTTTATTTTATAATTTTTAGTCATGACTTAAGTAGGTATGTATGAGATATACAAAGTGTATTTTTGAAACGTAAAAGTAAGTGCAAGTACCTTAACCGTTCTAGTCACAGCAAAATGTTCTTAGGAGACCTTCGCTAACTTTTTGAGATACTTTGAACTGCATTCACAGATTTTAGAAAAATTGTACAGGCAGCAAGAACAATTTTAAAAGTCCAACAATATTTTTTTTAATCGATCCTTTTTCATGTGGGGATCGGTAGACTATATGGGACCATTTTAACTTTGATCGCTAGGAAAGACAGAAATCGCCAAAAACATTTCCTATACATTTGAGCACGAGAATCAAGTTTCTACAATGGACAAACTTTTTTTTTGGGTAAGAAGTCGGTAGGATAGACAAGTACTTAAATTAAAATATTTTTTGCCAACGAATTTCGAATTTGATGCGAGTATCTTTATCATTCTTAGTTTGAGCTGAGAAAATTCGTGTTAAATAGTTATTATTTAAGAATTTCTGGTAAAATATCTTCTAATCGTGAAATATTGGACTTAAAAGAAGCATATTTTGTCAATAATGGAGCAAAAACAACATTATTGTGAATGGCACAGGCCGCAATTCCGGTACTTACCACACTAACGCAGCTCGCGTTTCAGGTATGGACAAAATATGCTTCTAATAAATAATCTATTAAGTATAGATAATAAAGAATGTTACAAACACACATACATGTAGGTAACATATAAGATACTGGGGAGAACATAACCCTTTTTCGGCAGTCTGGGAAAAAAAGGTTTTTATTATGTTAACTCTCACATATTGGACCTTTTGACTCTGACGAAGACAAACTTTAAGAAATCTTAACAATAACATGCAAATAGATGGACCATGGGAAGAAGTTATTATACGTGGCTCTCCCCTTCCTGATAGTGGCCGGCCGGACCGTTCGATGGTAACAATTTCAATGTCACATGTGTATCATAACAATTGGTCCTACTTTTCGGGCGTCGAAGATCATTGACACGCGAGCGACCACGGGGCACGGGCCGACGCATATTAATGGAATTGTTTACTACACGGCACGTGTTCAAGCGCCACTCGCGCTCTGCACCGGCAACCGGCACCGGGCGACCGGGCCGGAGCCCGTATCACACGCGCAATGGCTGCGTGAAGAGAAATTAGTGGCAATAATAGTTACATGGAATGTTCGGAGCACCATGCTTCATTAGAATCTTCAGACATGCGAGCCGACGACGACGACGACGCCTGTTTCAATTTCATGCGTATGGCTACAATTTATTAAACGAATTGTCGGTCTCGTTATGCTAGCTGCAAGTAGTGTGGTGCGCGCTGACCGTTGGACGATTTAATAAACGCACCAGTTCACACGCAGTGTCTATTAATTGTCACCTGCACACGACTTCGACTGCTATTCTCCAATAAACATACTCGTTTGTATTTATACCACTTATTATTAGCGTCTCACATTCGACGTGCAATTTGAAATTGGTAGACAAAAGTCAAACTCTGATTTCTTTTACGGAAATATCGTAATGCCAGAGCCAGAGAATTGACTTTATTCCATTCCAAAACAAGATCCTAACTCAACTAAAAATTTAGTTGCATTCCTATTACAGTACCGACGTGAACCCCACGCCTAACTATTTAGCTTAGGGGAAATATTCGTAATTTTCTATACCAATATTCTTTAAAAAATCCTAAGTATTATGAAAACCGTATACACTATACATGTATATTGTACAGTAAGCGGAAGAACAATTACATTCTAAAAAAACGGTGAAGTTTCTGGAGGTCCTCCCAAAATTTGAAGATAAGCGTCCATAAGGTAGAGCGGGATTGCTTGGCTAGCTTAGTGACATAATATTACTTACAGAATAATGTATCATGGAACGCGAAAGTTTAATAGTATAATATAACATACTCATTATAAATTTGAGGTAGCACAAAAGCTTTATAAAATGATAAGTGGGATTAAAAACGTCTCATGCAATATGTTTGTGTAAGGGGGCTATCTACAACTTTCTTCTCACAACAATGTGTCGGGTCCGCCCACGCGAGGGCGCGGGGGCGACCGCGGGCCGCGCTGCCATGGCCACTACGCGGGCCTCGTTCTCGGGGCGCCGGAGATGCGACGCCTGGCTTCAATTACCATCTCCCTGTGCCTTCTTATCGCTTCTCAGTAGGTAGGGAAGGATGTTTGGAGCGTAACGAGCCTTCCGTGTCACTATGCGGAGAATGCGCGTACGAATCTCATGCCGTCGATTATGAAAAGTTTAATAAATTATGTCAAGCATAGTTACATTTTATTTGGTGCAAGAATTCTTCCAGTAGGTCGCGACTAGTGTGATAAAAACAAACATATGAATAATGTTGAATGAAACACTGAAATGCTCCGAAGGGAATATAGATAGAGCCTCCATATTCAATTTGTGTTTTAGTAACCAATAACTAATCAGTCAAGTTCTGTTCTACTACACTATTTTCAGCTTGTTGTGACTTGATGGTTGTAGTGTAAACCGAAAGTCACAAAATGTTCAAATCTTAGCTCTAGTGTTGAAGCTATGATGAGAAAAATATGGCTGAGTTCAGGCTAGTGCCGCCACGCACCGCATGCACGTGTGATGTGGACGTGAGTTTTATGACGACTTGGATGCACATGTTCTTTTTAACACTGTCGAAAACGGAACGTAATAAATAAACAGTCAAAGGGTGACGTTCTCCCTTCGCTTCGTGAAGAGACGTGACTATCCAGCTATTAATATTGTAAACTAAGTGAGTTTGTGAAGATGTATGAATGGCGGCTGAACGGATCTAATTGAAATTTGGTATGGGGATATATTGTAGTCTGGAATAACACATAGGCTACTTTTAATTCGGGGAATAGGTGCCCATGGATTGCGGCAAAGCAACGGGATCAAAATTCCACGTAGGTAAAACCGCGGGCAACAGTTAGTGTAATATAAGTAGTAGTCCAACGCGGCGAGGCGTGGGGCGAACGGCCGTAAGCTTATATATGAAGGTGCCTTACTTAATTAGCGCTTGAATGAATTTGAACGATTCAGTCGACGAAGCGCGTAGGTTATCTTATCTGCCGTAAGTATTCACGTACATTGTGGAAAGAAAATGTAAATGAACGCATATTATTACACCTCGGCTTCTGGTGACGTCATCGTGCTTACATAATATTACGATTGATGGCCAAACAGACCAGAGCACCTTGTTACTTGGTGTGTAGGTATGTGCATTATATCTGCAATTTATTTGCAACCATGTTTACCATAAATTCATATCTAATATAACGAAATAAACACTCCCATTTTCAGAATATACACATAATATTATCGATCCATATGTTGCCTCCGCGTACTTAGTTACTTGTGTTAAAAAGTTGGTGAAGTAAATAAGATTACATCATTAGCTACAAAAACTGTGACGCTGCGCCGGAGCAATAAAAAACATCGTCGTTTTTAACAGTTTGTAATACCAGTGCAGTTCGTTGCGGCCTCTGGAGAGTGGCCTCTGGTGACTGGCCACAGTGGGCGGAGAAGGTGCCGACGGTGGCACAGAATAGATAATAGTGGCGGCCACAACACAACACATGCTTGCTCATTGAGGATGCAGGTCGCGGGCCACGCGCGGGCGCCTCACCGCTCTCGCCGAACGGCACACGGCGGCGTACCACGAGCGAGTTCTCATATCATATCGGCACGAGACGCGATGTCAGATACTCTCTACTCGATACACACTAGTGTAAGACTCTCTACTTGTGTATCATAATCGTATCAGCTGCGCTGTGAGGGAGCTAATGATTAATGTTTCATAGTCTTGTCCAATAATTTCACTGTATGGCTATTTTTTTTCTAATAATTCTACCATTTTCCTCTTGAGAATCTTTATAATTTATAGTGGTATCTTTATTTTTAGTGAATTAAGTTCACATTGCTCACCTCAGGCGGTAACGCCAGTGTGGAACAGCACGAGTCTAATTACCACGCAGCCGACTTGACCCTGAGCGTCTCGTTACTGTTTGCACGGGGAGATGCAAACTGTTCGGTATTCGGCAAGTGTTTGCACAAACAGAGAGTGACCCTTATCAGAAGATGACACATAGCCCGCTAATATTAACATAGGTAATGTTTGTGTAGTAAAAATAATACTCAATTAACTATAATTTATTATGGTAGCAATTCCTTTGTTAAAAATCATATTTATGTATATTCTGACATCGGCGGTATTGACTTATATTTTGATGACCAAGTTACACAATAGTACAAAAGTAATATGTATAGGAGTGCCTAAATCTATTACGATTTTTTTTTGAACCTGATAGAAAACAATAAATACAAATACATCAAACACTAATATATTTTCATAGCCACCAAATGATACGTAATCGCCATTTAGCAAGTACATGTTGTCGTGGTCTCGACTTACACCGACTTCCTCTACGACCTAGCTGTCTAGCTGTGCTGTGAGCTAGACAGTGGGCAGTGGGCACTGTGTTGTGGTGAGATCATCGAGTAGCGTTACAGGCACAAAGTGGTGTCACCCGTTATGCACATCACTCGCCTGCTGCCTGTGGGTGGTCTGGTTTGAGATGTCCGATGAGCCATAATTATATTTTTAGTTCACATTTAAGTAAATCTTTTAAATCGAGGAACTTGGATCGATGAAGAAACTACTACTTGTTCAGGCACAGAATGATTCAAATGTTTAGATTCTTTATTATATACAATGTTCTGAAAATGAAAAACCTGTTGTAAATATGTCGAGAGTTTAATTTAATTTGTCTCAGTAAAATATTTTGGTTTGGTTCTCGTCTTCTCGTACATTTACCGATCCATGCTTACTTTTAACGGGAGATGTTCACGTGACCCGGATATACGAGTCGCAGTGGCAGGTGGCATCAGCAGAACTCATTTTGGTCTCAAGCAAAGTTTGGTTAGATGGAAGGAATCCAACATCTAAAAAGGGCATGCATTACAAACCGGCTATTCTCTTACACGACCGCAAGCTATTCACAACTTATCGTCGCCCTGGTTTGGGAATCGCTTTTATACGATTATATGTACGTATGTATGCGAATGTACATTCGCTGCTTCTAAATCTTAACAGTTGTCGTGAAGGACGTCGATGAGTAATCGAAGGCCACATCGTACGTCAAATTACACAACTACAACAATCAAAGCGACAATAAAGGCGCTCGGGCGTGAAACGGGACGGCCCGCGGCCCATGTTCCGGCCACCGATGCCACCTACTTCTATGATATTAGTTTCAGTTCAGCTCACGGGAAGACAACAATCGTGTCGTCTATGCCCGTAGTTCTTATGAATCAACTGTCGCTAGTAGAGTCGTGGGTGCTGGTCGTAACAAAGTTGCTGCACGAAGTGCGCACAGCCATGTTCACACTGCTGAAGACGTGGGAGGCGTTCGCGAGGGCTCCTGCGCAGGATGACGATAGCAGCAGTATGTTGAGATGTCACTATGTTTGATCCTGACGCGCTGTCTTTGTAATGTAGTATTCTGTTTTACTCTCTCTTTTGTTTTGGTAATATTTATTGCAATTCTGGTGGAATATGTTCCATCCTATGAGGCTTTCCTTTTTATATTTCGCAAAGATAAACACTCTGTACTTACAGGGTTGGCAGCGCGACTGTAACTCCTCTGGTGTTACAGACGTCCATAGGTCACGGTAACCACTTTCCATCAGGTGGGCCGTGTGCTTGTCTGCCAACTAAGTGGTATAAAAAAAAAAATACTTGTGTTAATTACGTAGATTGAAGTGAGTCGTTGTTATGAGCCATTGTTGTTTGAAATAAATTACATTAGAATATAAATGTGTCGGCGCGCGCACACCGGTGCCGTTGAGGCTCAGAATGTCGACTTCCCAAAATGTCCCCTGGTTCCAAAATGTCAATTTCCCATAATGTCCCTTTCCCAAAATGTCGCTTTCCCAAAATGTCGCTTTCCCAAAATGTCGCTTTCCCAGAATGTCCCCCATTCTTAGGCTTAAACCGACGAAATAAAAAACCAATTTAGAATCATTTTTTTATTTTAATTAGGTACTTAAGTAGTGGGATTTTTAATTAGAAAAGGTAATGAAATATAGTCATGTGTTATCAAAATTTAGGCACCTACTTAAATTTACTTAAGTATGTATTCCAAATAAAATCAATATCAATAGGTATCAATATTTTAAACACATTCAAAAAGATCAAAAGAATTACTGTTAGTAACATATCCAAAGGTATAATTAGATATTACTTATATAATACTTGTATAATTAGATACTATTACTAATAGTAACTCAAGTATTACAAATAAAATATGTTTTAATAATTTTCTTAAAAATGATAAACATAACATTGATAAAAAACGATAAAATATAGACAGTGACATATCAAATCAAATATATTTTAATTGTGGTACTGAAATTTACTTTGGTCTATTAACATTGCGAATTTGAGTCGGTCTTAAGAGAGCCGAGGACGGTAATCAGCATACACACGAGTGGCATACGACTATTTTCACCACACTTGCGAATAATTGCTCCTTTCGGAACAGACCAAGGTTAATTTTAGTGTGAAGATATATTTTTTTAATCATTTATGAAAATTATAAAAGTATTTTTTCAACACGCTTATAAATAGGGTTTTATTTCACCGCAATTAGGCACGTAATGACACCTTTTATCAAACTGACTTTTCATTGTTATTATTCACAAGTAGTAGATTTTACTATTGTTTTAGTATTATTTTATTCGCAAGTGTGTTGAAAATAGTCGTATGCCACTCGTGTGTATGGTGATTACCGTCCTCGACTCTCTTAAGACCGACTCAATGTCGCCTCAGTGGTAATCACCAACTTTACACGCTTGTACCATAATGTACTATTATTCGTAATGTTAATTAACCAAAGTAAATTTCAGTACCACAGTTAAAATATATTTGATTTGATATGTCACTGTCTATATTTTATCGTTTTTTGTCAATGTTCTGTTTATCATTTTTAAGAAAATGATTAAAACATATTTTATTTGTAATACTTGAGTTACTATTAGTAATAGCTACTATTATCTTAATTATACCTTTGGATATGTTACCAACAGTAATTCTTTTGATCTTTTTGAATGTGTGTAAAATATTGATACCTATTGATATTGATTTTATTTGGAATACATACTTAAGTAAATTTAAGTAGGTGCCTAAATTTTGATAACACATGACTATATTTCATTACAAATTTCTTTTCTAATTAAAAAGCCCACTACTTAAGTACCTAATTAAAATAAAAAAATGATTCTAAATTGGTTTTTTTATTTCGTTGGTTTAAGCCTAAGAATGGGGGACATTCTGGGAAAGCGACATTTTGGGAAAGCGACATTTTGGGAAAGGGACATTATGGGAAGTTGACATTTTGGAACCAGGGGACATTTTGGGAAGTCTACATTCTGAGCCTCAACGACCGGTGCGTCCCGGTGTAAGTTTCTCTCCCGAACATCGCGAATCTCATAGTTATGTTACATATTATTTAAAAATGTTAAGATGAAAGCATTATTTTGATTTTATATGACTATTACTTTGATGTTCGACTATTACGCAGGGATCTTGTGTTCGATTTCCGCTCAGTGCAAATATTTGTATGCCTCAATATATATATTTGCTTTGGTTTGGGGTTTGAGTGTTTCTATTTATAATATGTATTTACAAAAGAAAAAGTATCTAAGTTTATTTATCTGCAGTCTAGAACCCACAACACAAGCTAGGTAAACGATGCTTAGCATGGTATGGGTCTAGATAGCGTTGTGTAGAATATTTATATTGTAAGTATATTTATTATTTATTTATATGATATTGACTGCTATTTCAAACATCCACAACTAAGAGATTCTCTCTAAGAGACCCTCAATATTTTTTTCTATCTCAATCGATTTGGCATAGTCTGTGACTGTTCTACTGGTCTGGAACCATGGACCAATTTTTTTTTATATAACACTTTGGCGGGAGACAAGCACACGGTAAGACCTATATATAGGGCCCGAATCTACAATTTTTTTTTGGGGGACGTATTTTAGGAGACAGTGGGTTCGTACCCCTTATATAGTGTTTTTGGGTACCGGCATTTACAACGTGTACATTCAATAGAGATATACTAATAGCTGTTGTGTGTCTGTTGTTGCAGACGAGCGCGAAGATGTTCAGAAGAAAACATTCGCCAAATGGATCAACTCCCAACTTGTCAAGGTGTGTATCATCATAAGTCATCTTCTAAACCAGACAATAAATCTATGAAGTAACGCTTCGACGCACAGGTGCGGAGAGGAGCTTTTTATTATTTTTTATACCACTTAAGTGACAGATAAGTACACGGCCCACCTGATGGGAAATGATTACCGTTACACTCGCGCTGCCGACCACGACGAAACCTTCTGATGCCCCTCTTAAAATGTGTCACGTTTGTGTATACTGCAAATTTGCAGATTTGTTGTTATGGCAGAGGATGTGATTTCCTAATCTGTACGTTACTTTGTTTATACAATTTTATTTCCTTGTAGAAATCACGTCTCGCCTGTCCATGTCTGCCATAAGCCCTATATTGTAGGCGCTTGGGAAAACCGCAGCAGGTAGATCATTTCACAGCTTGAGCGTGAGTGGGATGAAGTTTCATACCACACAGTGCGCACTGTCTCAGGTCGCAATGTGTGAGGAGGAATTCCCTGCCTATGACGAGAGGTGCGATGATAGAATGTAGCTGTGGGCGTCATGTCAAGCAATTCATCTGAGCACAAACCATTGTATAGGCGGTAGAACACACAGCGAGGCAAAGTCCCTCTTAAGGCTGAGAGGTTCCACATCGCTTGCGAGTATGGGATTGTCGACCAGCCTCAACGCTCGTCTTTGCACGGAGTCGAAGGAGTCAAGCTGGCTTCGGCCAAAAGGTGACAGCAGTACCCCACATGGGGCCGAACTTGTGCTCTATAAAGAAGGAATCGCTGCCCCGCAGTGCAGTACTCCTTCGCCCTGTTGAGCACTCCAAGTTTCTTTGATGCTAACCTAACCTTGTCCTCCAAATGACTGCGGTACTGGACGTCACTAGAGATACCGACACCAAGGATCCCGATACTCGAAGAAATGGTGAGCGTTGTGCCTAGGAATTTCGGCGCCACAATAAAGGGGCTTTCTTTGCAGTGAATACACAAACTTCTGTCGTAGCGGGGTTGAATTGGACTAGGTTTACTGTCAAAGGGCACGTGGTATCCTAGCCTTGCCGGGCAGCTAGTTCACCCGTATTCAGTATCTAGTGTTATAGGTAGTAAACACGGAACATGCAGATAAAAACCACAAATTACTTAATTGTATGACCGTTAGGCCATGACATGAAACGTTTAAATATAGAAACAAACGTTTGTCACAAGTGGTCACAACACAACAGTAATGTTCCAAGAGCGCGTAGTGCGTGGTGCTTTCAAATTTAGCGTATGAAATAATTAAGGTCAATTCTCGCGGCTCACTCCGCCGCCGTTCACTGCTGTGCACTTAACGAACTTCACCGCCGCACGCCTTACTAAATATCTAGCTTTAGGTCTTTCATTCAAAGACGAGGAAATTTAACGAAATGTGAAATTTGTGCTAATGGCGAGCCAAGGATAAACAGTATATGGCTGCCCAGGGTTGACTATTGCCCGTATTTGGCGTTTCTCAGGTCGGGTACTCGGTCACACGGCCCCGAGTCCTCCCTCGCTTCACAGTCATAGCAATCGAGCGTTGGCTTCTTCGTGACCCAACACAGGTAATCCCCGGTCACCTGCGTCAGCCGGTACGAAAGGCTCCCGTGTAGTCTCACTAGCCAGTCCTCCATGAGGGGTCCTAACGCCGCTATCACGGCGTGCCCTGCGCTCGGTCGCCCCAATCGTCGCTTTCACTCCACCACCACATCCAGACGGAGCTCTGTCTTCAATGCCTCGATTTGAGAACTTGCTCAGAATTGGTCTTCTGATCAAATTCACATGGAAGCAAGGGACGGACAGTGTACAACAATTTGGTGACCTAAACGAGCTTAGTCCACAACAAGGACTTGTATCGATTGGTTACTCTAACTTCGTTTGGCGCTTCTTGTATAAATGAAGTCGATCGAACACGATGTTTGATAGAGGGTCGTCGCGTACGACCCTCTATCATACATATCGTGGGTCCAAACTTGGAGGTCGTACGGGAACGTAGCCGTATTATCAGATCAATCACCAAAATATATCGACATTTGACCTATACTTGAACCAAGTCCGATAAAGTATGTTTACGTGCCCGTTAACCGGAAATATGACAGAAATAAAAATGTGATTGAGCATTGAGCTTCCGATTATTTTCAAGGTTAGGTTAGAGAAACATTTGGTAGCCTTGAAACTTGAAATTAGACTTAACGATTATGTTCGAGAGTGGGATGGCGTCAGGAGTAACATATTTTTTTTTTACATATTATTAAGGATATTATACCTCGAGCGCGTAGTGTAGTGTGTAATTCCGTTTTTGTGATCACATGAGCCTATTCTCGGAATAAATTGGTACAGGAAATAAAGACATGTCCGAATGCCCGACTCCACTTTACCTGCGCGCGTGTAGACGTCCAATACAGCCTTTTGCTTTATTTTATACTTTCACGATACTTATAACAACGTTCGTTTTCAAATTATATCGCCATACTACTTGTCATAATAATTTGATACGAGCAACCTGGGTGCGTTCTAAAATGCACGACAAGGAACATGCAATAGGAGGGATGTGATTCATTGGCGCTTGTACCGTTCACCTATGTAAACGTTAATTTTATTAAACTATACAGCAGGCACATGCTGTCTGTAAGAATGAACGATGGAACAAACTCAACAGCTGAATCCGTGGCGCCATTTCATATGCTCTAAATTTTGTGACGTCACGTTATCGAATACATAAACATAATATTATCACTGTCGACTTGTGCTCGACGTGACGTCACCAAATTTAGAGCATATGAAATTGAAATTTCAATTTTCAGCTGTTGATTTCGTGCAATGTTGTTCTGCAAAGAATTATGTCATTATACTTTACTACTATTTACTATAATAATTTACACTAATAAACAACTTATATGTACGATAAGTGAGCCTTATTTTAGGGGTGCCAGTTGCTTAGTCTGTCAAATTGAAAACAATGTGGGTGTTGTGGCAGTTTACCGCTCACCGTCTCTTAAAACCTCAGAGGATCATATTAACTTCGTAGAGAGTTTGAACAGTGTTTTTGATAGCTTAACGACGCAACACTCAATCCTTATAGGAGATATGAACATTAATATACATCCAAATAGTACTGACTCCATATATGAGGAATACATAACATGTAACGCATCTCATGGTTTCTTCCCTACTCACACTTTCCCTACTAGAAAAAGTCAAAGATGTGTAGATCATACTTTCGTTAAAACAAATCTTCACTCTACGACGTTAGTACTAGAATCCCACATTACTGACCATACTCCGATAGCCCTGTTTCTTGACCAATCTAAACCTATCCATAATAAAAGTCAGTGTCATAAAAAAACTTACATCAACTACCCAAATGCAAAAACTGAGATTCAAAATACTGATTTCTCTGATATAATAAAAATGGATGATGTAAATTTAGCAACTAATAAACTTATCTTGACAGTGTCAAACATTATAACCTCAAACACAAAAATCTCCACAGTCTCTAAAAGATTTGGGACCTTAAAACCATGGATGACCCCTGGTTTGGTACGATGTATCAGACACCGCGATAGACTGCATATACGGGTTAGAAAATCACCGGAGAATATGACACTCAAAATTATTTACATACGGTATCGGAATTACTGCAATCGTCTTCTACGTGAGCTGAAACTGGTATACAACAAAAACCTCATAAACGAAGCGGGCCACAATCCCAAATCCCTCTGGAAAGCCATAAAAACTGTCACTAACACCCACAAAAGAATAGATTGTCCTACTGAACTCCTGAATGGTCACGTAGACTCCAAGCAGTCCCTGAACCATATCTGTAATTTCTTCTCCTCTATGGGCAGGAATTTGGCAGACTGTATTAAAAAGAAAAACAATTCCTCTTCTTCTATCGAAACTAAGGTCTCTTCGATGGCATTGCTAGAAGTTGATGAAGCAGATGTAGAACTTATAATCTTACAGCTACGACAGGACTGTGCCTTGGGGTGGGATGGTATATCATCTAACTTCCTGAAACTGTCACGGAAGACACTGATTCCGCCCATAACACATATCTGTAATCTTGCCATTCGTACTGGTATTTTCCCTGATGCTTTTAAAAAAGCACTCATCCATCCCATCTATAAGAGTGGAGACAGAGGCTGTGTCAATAATTATCGACCAATCTCAATACTATCTGCGTTATCAAAAATCCTTGAGAAGATTCTCAATAACTCACTAATAAAGTATATTGATAAGTTTGACATACTAGCAAAAAATCAATACGGTTTCCGAGCAAATCTTTCCACTGAGGATGCAGTCATTGACCTTACTCGTACTGTTATTAGGAACATTGACGCCAATAACAGATGTTTATGCATATTCTTAGATCTCTCCAAAGCTTTCGACACAGTCTCTGTCCCAATTTTGCTGGACAAGATGGAAAAATATGGCATACGTGGTATCACGCACAGCTTATTCAAAGATTACCTCACAAACAGAAGACAAAAAGTGAAAATAGGTGAACAGACTAGTGATGAAGCGGAGATAACGTACGGTGTTCCTCAGGGGAGTATTCTTGGCCCTACACTCTTCCAGTTATACGTTAACGACCTTTGCGCAATATCTCTCCCATATACCGACATATTTACCTACGCTGATGATACTGCAATCGTCATAAGAGGTACTAACTGGTCGATGGTGAAAGAGAGAGCTGAATACTCCCTGAAACAAATTATGAACTGGCTTTCTAACAATCTTCTGACCCTAAACCTGGACAAAACCCTATATATACCTTTCGCAATATCAAAAATCAATACCCCCAAACACGATTTCACTTTAAAGGCTCACACATGTACTTCAATTAATGACTGCTACTGTACAGAATTAACTAGAGTGACTAGCACAAAATATCTTGGAATACACATAGATAGTAGATTAAAGTGGGATGTCCAGGTCACGACAGTAAAAGGTAGAATCAGGAAATTAATTCACATTTTCAAGACCTTAAGTAAAGCGACCACACTGTCTCACTTAAAAATGGTATATTTAGCACTGTGCCAATCAGTCATACAGTACTGTATACCTGTGTGGGGGGGGTCTGGAAAAATGCAGTTTCTTGCGCTGGAGAGAGCACAGAGAGCTGTACTCAAAGTCATGAACAGAAGACCGAAGCGATATCCCACTACTCAGCTATACGAGGACAACCAGTTCTTGACAGTGAGACAGCTCTATGTCCTTAGAACAATTTTGAAAGTGCATCAAAGTGCTCGTCTACCGGACCCAAACAAACGCAGTGGGCAACTCGCCTGTCCTATTTTCAGATGTAGAACTTCTTTTGCCAGAAATCAATTCCAGATTTTAGGCTGCAAATTGTACAATTATGCAAATAAAACATTAAATATAGTCAAAATGAATAAAAACAAGGTTAAAAAGACAGTAACTGCTTGGCTGCTCCAGCTGGACTATGAAGGTACTGAAACCCTACTTAAGTTCGTAGAATAGCTATGCTAAACATTTTTTGTTTATATTACAATTGATCCTTTTTGTTGTTGTAGAAAGATATAACTGAACACATATAAATGCACACACACAGACACACAGACACACACACACACACTCATACACACACACACACACACACACACACACACACACACACACAAACACACACACACAAACACACACACACACACACACACACACTCACACAATTTATGTTAATTAAAAAAAAAAAAAAAAAAAAACTAGAAAAAAAAAATATTGTTTTATCATGCCTTTATTATGTATCTGACACACGTTTCACAAAATAGCTTATTATGTGATAGATACCGATAGAGCACTGTCTTCCAACACACAGGCTTTAGCCTAGTTTGGAAGGCAGTAACAGTACCTCTTGTGTAGTATTGATAAGCCTAGTTATAAGACTTTTATTGTAACAGCATTTTCTGAGACAATAAACAATTTATATTAACTTTATTATCTCTAATGAAATTTGTGTTTCTGTGGGTATAATACGTGTAACAAGTCCCAGGATATTTTTGATGTTCATGTGTGATTTGATGAAAGAAACAAATAATTTAAAAAAAAAGTATTCGATGTAGAAACGCACTATAAAAATGTGTGTTGAGAAACACTTGAGAAAGTCATGGTAATATATGAACATCAATAATTAAAATGTCCGTGATAAAATATCTTTAGAAAGCATAGTATGAGATGCGTGTAATGCTTATGAAATAATGGTTCCCTGTGGTCTTAAACCACCAGATCCATGTGGAAGCAGATACTTGCGTACTCCAAATAGGACAACATGGCCACCCTTAGAACGCAGTTTCACAACCGTTATTGAGGCGATCCAAAAGTTAAAGAAATGATGTGCAAAGGATAAATGTATCAGGAGTATCGCTTTTGCCTCCATCATGTATCTTGTTTCTTGTGCCTATATTGTTTGATTTTTTTTTTGCAAGGAGAAATAAAAATAAAGAAATATAACGATTGGCATGATGTAAATTACAGAATGACAAGCCACTTGTAGAAGACTTATTCTTGGACCTAAGGGATGGCGAGATCTTACTGTCGCTGCTCGAGATCCTCACCGCGCAACAATATGTGAGTATACGTCTTGTTTCACAGAATCGCTGAGATTTTTTTATGTACTTGGCAAATGAACGTGTGCAGAACCAAGGGAGTCACACTCGCGCCGCAAACCGTACTTAGACATAGAGTTTCTGTGCCGTCAGTGTAGAAGACAAAGCAAAACAAGCTTTTGGTTTTCCAACTGAGAGCACAAAATCTCTCCAAAAAGCTCTGGCCACCCTACTCACCGCCCGGGAACACAACTTGAGGTTATTGTGGCCGCGGTATTCTGTAGAGCGGAGGTATTTCCCCAGCCGGACTGCTCAATTGAACGGAAATACGGTCGTGTCCTACTTCCTTGTAAAAATGAATAGATGAACAACGCTCATGTCATTATAATGGGTAACACTTGTTGGTGCATCGGCGTGGTGCGTTGTAATACGACCCTCCATCTTGCGAGCTACTTAGTACTTGTCAATGAGTGTTTCTTCTGATCACCTTTGAACACATTTAATTTCTAATAAAATTAAATTCGAATATTAAAATAGCTTAAACTGGTGAAAAATCATTCCAAAATATGAAAGACACTGACGTCATTTAGATTTTTAATCAAATGGCTGTTCTGCTTTCATAATCTGTTGTATCAAATTATGCATAGAGTGGTACGCGTTACAGAAGCGCGAGCGCGGGCGCATGCGCGTGCACCACATCAACAACGTGAACACGGCGCTGCAGGTGCTGGACGCGAACGGCGTCAAGCTCGTCAACATCAGCAGCAACGACATCGTCGACGGCAACCCCAAGCTCACGCTGGGTGAGTCACACCACTCCGCGTGCTCCTGACGCCACTGTCTATCTCTTGTTTTTGCACTTGTACGACGTCAAGGCACGCATTGCCAAAGAAGAGTCGGAAGGCGGACCCTGAACTCCGAGGGCACCTTGACCTCGGATGCAATTAGGAAAATACATCGCTATGTAGATGATAAAGAGAGAATGACTAATAATAATGTATTTTTAATCATTCGTAGGTCTGGTATGGAGTATAATCCTGCATTGGCAGGTACACTACCATCTCAAAGAGCTCATGTCAGAACTGCAACAGACCAATTTGGAGAAGACTCTCCTGGCGTGGTGCCGGACCCACACGGCGAACTATGCCGGCGTGTCTGTTCGTAATTTCACGTCGTCGTGGGCGGACGGGCTGGCCTTCAATGCCTTGCTGCATCGCTGGCGGCCACAGCTCTTCGACTACACGACCATCGTTGGGAGGAGTCCTGCTGCGAGGCTTGAACACGCTTTCAATATCGCACACACGCATTTAGGAATTGATAAGCTGTTGGATCCAGAGGGTAAGTCAGAATTGCGGCTACGGATGTTAAATATAATATTAGGAGCAGTTGTGGCGCAAGGTATGGGCGATAGCACTTACAGTCTTCAAAATTATCACAGACGGAGTTTGCCTAAACAATCTTCAAAATTATACCGAGTTGAGATTAAGTTTTCAAGGGCATCGATAACAACAGAGTTCTTGCAGACCGTTAAGAAGGATACGATGGCCTTGTACCGTGATATGCTAAATAACTTCGTCTTAAAATGATAGGCAAAAGCGAGACCTTTTGTTGACTGTTACTAATCTTTAGTACAAATCTCTAGAGTGACTTCTTCCAGTGGTGGAGGTTGGCCGTCAGCTGACGGGCATCGGGTCATGATGTTGAGTCGCTCTCGTAGCCAGACTAACCAAGTTACCACTTTAAGCTGACTGACTGAAGTTCGATGTGTGACGATACTTGTTATTTCCAGATGTCAACACGCCCAACCCTGATAAGAAGTCCATCATGATGTATGTAATGTGCCTGTTCCAATCGCTACCCCACTCGAGCGAGGACGTGGCCGACCTGGAGAGCGTCGCCTCGGAGCCCACCACGCCCGTCGCCACCAGCCCTCCAGAGGTACCCGCCCTGTCGCGTATTGCAACTGAGGTCTGATGAATGTCTCAACATTCCTATTCTGAAGTTTTACTCTTTGGGACATATCAAAAATTTTGTGAAAAAATAAAAATGGGACGTAAAGTCATTTATAAATCAGAGTGACGCCATAGACTAACCGAAAAGTTACTAGTATTATTTTTAAACTATCGCGGTGTGAATTCATAATTATACAACGGTTCGGCACTTTTCGCGCAGTAGCAGAACAACTTGAGTCGGGTACCAATCACATTGAGCTTCATCACCCCAAAGTCCTCTCCACTGATCGCCACTACTATTCACGGATTGTGCGTGAAGCCATTGAAATCAAAAAATATAAAAATTTCAATAGGGAAGATGGATTAAAACTATCCGGAACGTGGAATCCAGTGATTAAAATACTGTGGGGTACACTCATACACATACATACATACACATATATTATATGCATTTACATTCACACCAACAATATACGAACATACATACAAACACCATATACTATAATACTATATATACTATATATATATACTATAATAATACTTATATACACATTTCGTATTTATTAATTACACTAACACAAAAGTTTGCGTTGTTGTTTCTCATCTGATCTATTATATTTCCTTTCAAACTTCTACGAACTTTTATTACCGCCGATAGTAAGTACATACCTACGTACCTTACATAGCGAGCTTATAGTGCAAGCTAATTACATGGTGGAAGACCACTATAATACTAAAACCAAAAAGCACAGTGCCGTTAAAAACGAATACAGTGAGTGAGTGTGGTGCATCGCCAGTTAAAGTTCCGTAAAGGTAAAAAACCGTTCATAATAAAAGTAATGGTGGGTAGGCGCACAAAAAATATTCGCATGGGGTGACGGTCGCAAACTAGTCAAGTCGTGACCACGGGTGCTGCAACGCATCCGAAACGTCGGCAGAAATAGTCAGTTCCAAGATTTAATCGCGAATAGTCCCGAACCGTTGTACAATTACTATGAAGTTTCTAGTAGGATTAATAAAATGATGCGCACGGGTGTGTCGCAGCAGGTGTCGTCGAGCCGGCCCGTGTCGTCGGCCACCACCGGCTCCGTGGAGCTGGGCGGCTACTACGCCGCCTTCGAGGAGGTGCTCGCCTGGCTGCTGGAGGCCGAGGAGCGCCTGGCCGACGCGGCCGCGCCCGACTCCGACGAGCTGGCGCCGCTCAAGGAGCACTTCCACGCGCACGAGAAGTTCCTGCTGGAGCTGTCGGAGCAGCAGTGCCGCGTGGGCGGCGTGCTGGAGGAGGGCGCGCGCCTCGTGCTGGAGGCGGGGCTGTCGCGCGACGAGGCGGCCGAGGTGCGGCTGCAGCTGCGCCTGCTCAACACGCGCTGGGAGCGCCTGCGCACGCACGCGCTCGCCACGCAGGCGCGCGGCCACCGCGCGCTCATGCGCGCGCAGGCCGAGCGCCTGCAGCGCTTCCGCGCCTGGCTCACCGCCACCGAGGACCGCATGTCGCGCCTGGGCGCGCTGGCGGGCGGCGCGCGCGCCGTGGACGCGCAGCTGGCCGCCGCCGAGGCGCTGCACGCCGACCTGCGGCGCCAGCAGCCGCACGTGGACGCGCTGGCCGACTGCGTCATCGTGCTGGACGACGACGCCGCGCCCGACGCCGGCGCCGAGTTCGAGGACCAGCTCACGGCGCTCAGCGAGCGCTGGGCGCACACGTGCCAGTGGACGGGCGCGGCGCTGGCGCGGCTGCGCGACGCGCGCGCGCGCTGGGCCGCGCTGGACGCGCAGCAGCAGGAGCTCGCCGCCGCCTGCCGCGCCGCCGAGCGCACGCTCAAGCACATGGAGGCGGCGCCGGCCGACAGCGTGGCGGCGGCGCTGCAGCGCTGCGGCGAGCTGCGCGCGCTGCGCCGCGAGCTGCGCGCGCGCCAGGCGGGCGTGGCGCGCCTGCTGGACGCGCTGGCGGCGCAGGCGGCGCGCACGGCGCCCTCGCCCGAGCCGCTGGAGCGCGCCGAGGCGCTGGGCGACCGCCTGGACGCGCTGCTGGAGATCCTCGGCGTGCAGGCGCAGCGGGTGCGTACATACCGACCGCCGCACCCGCCGCACCCGCCGCCTTGATCCGACGTGTTGCTCGCGTTGCAGATCAAGGACCTCGGCTTCGACGTGGACCTCGAGGGCGAGGACGAGGCCGAGCCGATGGACGCGACGCCGACCGAGACCGAGCCCGAGCCCGAGCCGCCCGAGCCGAGCCCGAGCGGCTCCAAGAAGCCGCGCCTGAACGACACCAGCGCCGACTTCCAGCTCGGGTACAAAACTTTTGTGACGTGGGCGGACAACGCCGAGCAGACTCTCAGTGATGTAAGTTGTATTTTATGATTTATAAAATGTACGGAACATAAATAAGATACGATCGTTGAGAAACACTATTCGAGATTTAGAAATAAGAAATATAAATAAACTGTCGTCGAGAAACTGCTTTTAACCGCAGTTGATAGATCTATATTGCCTCTGCCGCCCGGCGGCCAGCGCTGAGTGAGCAGCCTAGTCTCATCCTGCACAATCGACTGCAGTTTATTTTTCCACTATTTTTGTAATTGTTTAATTCCAGCCGTATACTCAACAACTATTTAAAGCTAATTTGTTATTATTTTAGTGCAAGCGAGAATTGGACGTGAAAAATGGGAAGAGGAAGGAGATTCCGGCGATATTGGAGCGAGTGGAGAAAGAAATAGAAACTCAGCGCGCCGACTTCGCCAACGTGGAGGAGATCCAGCGCCGACTGGCCGCCGAGGCCGGCCTCGAGGGTGCGTCCGCCGCCCGCGCCTGGCATAGCGCCTCGCCGGGGTGACTCGGCTCCTAATCGATTTTGTACTTTTCAGAGGAAGCGAAGCGTCATTTGGAGAGCATCGACGAGCTAAAAAGGCGCTGGGAGGCCATCCAGCGGACACTGCTGGACATTCGCAACACCATGAACTTGCTGGAGGACAAGGAGAACTTCTACCGGAACGTGGAGACGTTCCAGCGGGAACTGGACGACATCCACGAGTGGGAAGAGCGGATGCTCAGCGAGAAGCCGAGCAACAACCAGCTCATACATCTGAGGTAACAGATCATGCCAAGGAGCGTTACGACCGCAGCTCTTCCCGAACGGTCCCAGTTCTACGGTGTAGTTACCGGACGTACCGTACCGTACTTATATAAATTTATAGGCAGCTCCTACTTTTTCAGAAACAAAATACGGGCATTGAAGCAGCTGGACATGAAACTGAAGGAACTGAACGCGCAGTCGATCATACTACTGACGAGAGCGATATCGAAAACGCACAAGGACGAAATCGAAGCCGACTCGAAGCGAGTGAACGCGACGTACGACGAGCTGCTGCGGCGCCTCGGCGCGCGCGAGGCCGAGCTCAAGCGCGCGCTCGGCGCCCGCCGCGCCGACGCCGAGCCCGCCGGCGACGAGCTGGGCGCGCTGCGGCGGCGCCTGCGCGCGGTGGAGGCGCAGCTGCTGGGCGAGCACGGCGGCGTGGGCGCGCGCGGCGCCATGGCGGCGCGCCGGGCCGCGCTGGGCGCGCTGCGCGCCGAGCTGGCCGCGCTGCGCCCCGCGCGCGACCGCCTGGCCGCCGGCGAGCGCGGCAGCGTGCCCGCCCTCGACGTGCGCAGCAGCCTGGAGAACCTGCTCACCAAGTTCGACGACACCCAGACCCTGCTGCACCAGAAGATCGCCAAGCTGGAGAAGGGTGAGCTTCACGTAACATCAACTTACCGGCACCATATTATCACCGCGTCGTGGGAAACGAGGTTAACAAAGAGAGAGCCGTACTCGTACCCAGGGCGTGGTACAGCGTTTACGGCCGGTCAATGGTATTCGCTTATAGTATGTGCGAGCCAATATTCACCGTAATTAATTTGGACCTGTGAAATCAGGTACGGCGCTGCTGGAGCGGCTGGAGCGCGGCGGCGCGGAGCTGCGCGCGTGGCTGGACGCGCGCGCCGCGGCGGGCGCGCCGGTGCCGCCGCCGCTGGGCGACGCGGCCGCGCTGGCGGCCTGCCTCGACGCCAGCAACGTGAGTGCGCCCGGGACATGTGCAGCGTAACCCCGAACTTTGTCGGTCACTGTGTTCTGGAAAACTACGCAAAACACCCATAGTTTTGCCATTCGGAAAATACTTTATTTTGAAAATGAGTAATTGGAATCAGATTTGATAAAGTGACAGTATCTACTTGCTTCAAATATTGCAAAGTGACCGTATTGGACCAAGCCTTTGGGTCGAGAGAACTTTTTGTGAACACGGTATTGATCAATTTCGCGGGGACGTTCTTTTTTCAGAAATTGGAAGAAGAAAAATCGACGTACAAATTGAAGCTACAAGACATAGAGGAGACCAGAGACGCCATACTGGAGGACTGCGACGAGGCGACCGCCCAGGCCGTGCGGAGCGACGTGCAGCTGCTGCGCGCGCGCTTCGACGCCGCCGCCGCCGCCGGCCTCGCGCACAACGAGGCGCTGCGGCGCGCGCTCGAGAGGACCGAGGAGGTGTTCAGAGGTACGCTCTGGTGCCGGACGACATCTCTCGGAAATATATTCGATCATATTGGTCTTTAAAAAATGTGTAACTCGGTCAGGCATGTCGGAGATAGAGGAGTGGCTCCAGCAGATCTCGTCGCAGCTGCCGCAGGAGCACGAGTGCAACATCACGGACTCGGCGGAGCTGTACCAGATGAAGGCGCGCTTCCAGACGCTCAAGGACAAGTGCGACGACAAGACGCAGCAGTTCCGCAACCTCAACGAGGCGGGTGAGTGTTAGCTCTCGGCCGAGGGCTGCCTGTCTGTCTGTCCGTCGGCGTCCGGTAGTAAGTGGAGTGGTTGTGCCGCAGGTAACGACATCCTGCTGCAGGCGGAGGGCCGCGCGCCCGCGGCGCTGGCGCGGCGCGTGACGCAGCTCAACGCGCGCTGGACCGCCGTCACGCACGGCGTGTACGAGCGCTACAAGTGAGTGCGCGGCGCGCGAGGTGAGTGTGGGGAGTGCGGGAACTCACGGCCGCGCTCGCTCGCAGGGTGCTGGCGGAGGCGTGGCACGAGTCGGGGGAGCTCCGCGCGTGGCTGATGCAGGAGGGCGCCTGGCTGGACGGGCTGCAGCGCCGCCTGCGCCGCTCGCCCGACGCGCCCGCCGACGCCGAGGAGATCTCCGAGGAGCTCTACGTGAGACCCACACTAACGCATGCTCTCTTTCGCTCTCATCCGTTTGTCTTACTAGCTTGCTTGATTTCTTTCTGGTACGCTTCCAATTTAGGGGTTCCTTTACACTTTTTACATTCGCGTTTACCCCAGGATCTAGAGAACTACATCCAGAATCACAGCGACGAGCGCCTGTCGCGCATCCAGGACATCGGACGGCAGCTCATCGACGCGCACATCATGCCGCGCTGGATCCAGGCCGAGATCGATGCCGTCACTCAGCGGTGGAACACGCTGCGGGCCGAGGTAGGATATGCTATGCGCACTGGCTCGTGCAGGTCTCCCGTGAGAATGATCGAGCAGTGTAGGACGGCGTCGCTGTATATAAACGTGTGCCGGCGTGCGCAGGCGGCGGCGCGCAGCGCGCTGCTGGAGCGGTCGGCGCGCGAGGCGGCGGCGTCCGAGGTGTCGGTGGACCGGCTGCAGCAGTGGCTGGCCGACGTGCCGGCCGCCGCGCCCGCCGCGCCCGCCGAGCGCGCGCGCCTGCGCCAGCAGCTGGCCGAGCAGCGCCGCCTGGCGGCCGACGTGCGCGCGCACGCCGACGCGTACGCCGCCAGCGGCAAGCGCGAGGCCGCCGCGCGCCTGCGCGACCAGCTCGACCTGGTGCAGCGCAAGCTCGCCGACGTGGACGAGTGGCTGGACGCGGCCGACGCGCCCGCGCCCGGCCCCGCGCCCGCGCCCGCGCCCGCCAACGAGTCCATCCCGGCGCGCCTGGCGGCGGCGGCGGCGACGCTGGCCGGCGTGCAGCGCGAGTGCGCGCGCGCGCTGCCGCTGGCGGGCCACGAGCCCGACAACGTGCGCGCGCAGCTGCGCACCTGCCTGGTGAGTGCGGCACTGGCACCACGCTCTGGCGGACCCGACCTGTCTCGTCTGGCTCCCATGGCTCCTGTGGTTCCCCTGCTTCCCCTTACTTCTTGTCACTGAACTGGACCGGATCTTGAATTACATTTCCCACTGGGGCTCTGAGAACATGGTCGAGTTCAATGCCAAGAAGACGCAGGCTTGTGCGTTCACAGCAAAGGTATCTTCTTTCCTTCCCCTTCCCACTCTTCAGAGCACACCACTGCCACTGCAGGACAATCTCAATATCCTAGGCATGGATATTCGCTGCAAACTGAATAACAGAAATTACATCGAGAGCATCATCAAAACCTCGCGGAAACTCGGACTCCTAAACGAAGTGAGAGGTTTTTTCACGCCGGAGCAGCGGTGTCTTCTCTATAAGACACAAATTCGCTCCTGCGTGGAATACTGCTCGCATCTCTGGGATGGCTCCGCGAAATACCTACTAGATGCTCTCGACAGGTTGCAGCGACGCGCGGTCCGAATTATTGGGAAACCTGAGATCACGAACACCCTCGAGCCTTTGCAGATGCGTACAGATATTGCTTCCTTGGCTGTATTTTACCGTCTCTACCACGGTGAGTGTTCTGACGAGCTCTTCCAACTAATCCCACCATCTCCTTTCCTACATAGGACAACACGTGCAGGCCTTAGATGTCACCCTCACACTGTGCAGAATATACGAGCAAGAACCAAGCGGTTCGGAGACTCTTTTCTTTGCCGCACCACCAAGACCTGGAATTCATTACCAGCACACGTGTTTCCTTCTTCCTACAGTCCCGGGGCATTTAAGCGGGGCGTGAAAAAGCATCTGATGAGGCCGCCAAGCTGAGTGCCACCATTGTAGCACTTAGTGTCTGTAATGGTGACCCTCTTTCCTGAGACTTTGCCTTTAGCTTACCATCAGGCGAGGTGAGGTCAAGTTGGCGTGTCCTATATATATAAAAAAAAAACTTCCCTTGGCTCCCCTGCCTCCCGTGCTTCCTCTGGCTCCCATGCTTCCCCTGGCTCCTACTTCCTCTGGCTCCCATGGCTCCCCTGCTTCCCCTGGCTCCCTTGGCTCATCGCGACGAACATTTCATATATCACACAGTATTCAGTTTTCGCACTGCACTGCATCTCGGCTTACTATCAAGTGGAGTGTAGTCATCTAAATACTAAAAAAGCGATTGAAGGTCTGCTAAAATCGGCAAATTATAGTTAGTACGTAATGTGATACTATCGCTGTCCGCACGCCGCTGGCCAACCTCGCGGCCACACGGTGTGCCCAGGCGGCGCCGCACCGCACCTCTAACTCTCGATACGTACACTTAGTACTAACGCATGCCACGCTACATTTTACGTCTAGAAATGCCGTTTTACGCCCGTTTGAGAATTATTTGTAACAGTAACACATTTGGCAAAAACATTCTTTCGTAAGAAATCTTAACGGTTTTGCGTCGTAAGTCAGTGTCGCCTAGTTACGTTCCCTCCCTCTCGCAGGAGGCACATCGTATCGAAGACAGGCTCAGGCGCAGGCGCAGTAGAGCGCGCATTGTTGTCGCTGTAGTTTGTAAACAGTGAGCGCGGCCGCCATTGTGTCCGCCGGACAATGTGTTCTACTTCATCTCGCGGTGATCATTCTATTATAGTATTTGGTTGGAAGTTACACGTAAAATACGCTTATTCGGTATATATTTCGGTAACTTTTTGTGCATTCTGTGGCTGGGGAACGTAGTGTCCTTAGCTGAAGCGATTTTAACATTTGCTACAATGAATGTCGGGAGATCGAACAAGATATTATGTTGGATTTTTTTATACTAATATATTTGCTCTAGTCAGAATGTAGTCTAGGATCAAAGTAATAAAATGAGTTTCGTGACTACCACCAGACCAGACCAGCTATCTACAAGTAGATCGTGTGCTTGTTCACGTCCTTCGGAGATAAAAAAAAAGTTATTTTTCACATTATCGGTAACGACGTTCCTAGGACGGCCGGTGACCACACTGCAATACCCAAACTTGACGATGTAAAGTACTTTTTGTACTTATATTTTGTACTTTTAGTCAAATCTAATTATTCGGTCAGTATGTTTAAATGGCTGTAGAGATGCTAATGACGTCACAACTAGGTAATCAAAAGGGCATCGCGCCGCTGGAGCGCAGTAGGCGCGCTCAATGGACGCGCACAATACCATTAACCAGCCGAGCGCGGACGTGCCGGACGTGCGCGGACGTGCGCGCCCGCCTGCGCTCGCGGAGCGGGCAAGGGCGCGCACTGGCGACGCAGCGGCCCACAGTCATAGCAGCAGTGTGGGTTGCTAATATAAACAAGCTATCGCTTTTAACTTAACGCTTATAAAGTAACCGGCTACCGTGGCATATGAACGCTTGCTACCCACAGATGGGAAGCGAAGAGAAAAGAGCCCACCGGCAGTCTCATCAATCCGATGCCTCTCTTATATATCAATTGTAATAAATGTAGTTTCTTTCTTTCTTAAGTGCGAGGGGTGTAGTCATTTCTAATTCGCGGTTAAATAATATTCGATAAGTATGCCACCTCCATTGCATGTTAGCGTGTGCGAATGTGTACAGTAGCGCTTAGGTCCGCGCGGAGTGGCGGCGGCCCACTCGCAGCTGGCGCCCGCCGCCGTGAGCTGGGACTCGCTGTGCTTCGTGGCTATCCTCGGTGTCGCCCTGCTCGAGTGGTTCGTAAGTACCGGCGGGCGCGCCCGCGAGACCGCCTCGACGACGATGGGCCCGGGCTTAACACGAGCACGGGCTCAAACGTGCTAACGAACGACCAAATGTTACGTACAAACCGATTTTCATCGAAAAGTGTAATTCGGACTGACGAATAAAATGATTATATTACATCTCGTCTCATGTAGTTTCTTTTTCGCAGCGGTTTTACCGGACGCTCAGTGAGATCAAATCCGAAGTCGAGACTATCATAAAGACCGGGCGAAAGATGGTCGAGGAGAAGACCGTCCCCGAGCCCCAGGAGTTCTCCGGGAAGATCGACTCGCTGAAGGAGCTGTACAACAAGCTGGGCGCGCAGATCACCGAGTCGAAGAGCAAGCTCGAGTACGCGCTGCTGACGGCGCGCGAGATCCAGAACGACCTGCAGGCGCTGACGGCGTGGCTGGACGGGCCCGGCGCGCGGCGCGGCGCGCCCGCGCAGCTGGAGCTGGAGATGTCGCGCATGGCGGCCACGCGCGACAAGCTCAACGCCAACTACGCGCAGCTGGCGCGCGCCTGCGCGCCCGCCGCGCTGCCGCGCCTGCGCGCCATGCTCGACGCCGCCAACAAGCGCTGGGAGCAGCTGCGCCGCCCGGTGAGTGCGCCCCGCCCCGCCCGCGGTATACAGTGGGGACCGGCGCCACCCTCGCTACGCTCACTTCTAAATACTATTTCAGCTAAATTTATTCTCAGTTGAGCTGGTTCGCCTCGCTGAGCCCGGCGAGGCAGAAGTACGGATTTGTCGATTCATTAAAATATTCATCGCGAGCGAGTGGCCTATTTCTCACTGTATATCGATGGTCCATTGTTTTAATGACCGGGCTGTGTCGCCGCTCCAGTGGCGGCGGCGACCGGTCGCGGCTCCTGGCACGCTTTCCGTTAGTGAGTTACACTGAACATACTGCACGTAGTCGCTTCTGCACGTAAGTGCCGACGCGTACCGGCCGGCCGGTGCCGGTGTCGACGGTCGGTCGCGACCTGTGTCCAGTAACAAACTAAAACTAGTGATGTTTGTCGCGTGCTCCTCCTCCTTCTCCCGCTTCCTCGGAACTCTTGCGCCGTTATTGTGAGGCGAGTCCGGCCGCGATACTCCTGTACATAAGCGACTGGTGTTGGTGTAATGTGTTGTGTGAACGATGCTTTGTGTCATGGCGTACCATTGTACACTGGTGCCACCTCGGCTTTTAACGGACTCACATTGGCGGGGAATCATGCTTGTATCACCTTCATCACAGCGCGGCGCTTGGGATCATTCACCGTCACTGGCGAAGGTACGAGGCGAACAGTTTTCACTAACAATGTAAATAACAGTGTGGATTAACAATAACGGTAGCGACTAAAGTGACCGACGGTTTGTGCTTGCAGGCCGCCGCGCTCACTGAAGACGTGGTCGTTGTCGAGTACGAGAATGTCACCGACACGATCAAACGACGCCTAGAGAGCCCCGTCAATACTCCGGAGACCGAAAAACCGGAGTTTAAAAAATCTAAAATACCTCTAGCGTTGAAAAGCCCCGTACCTATCCGAAAAGAGATCAAAGAGGGTGGCAATAGAAGTAGGGGATCTTCTTTGGAAAGAGGTAAAAGAGTATCCGAGAGCCCCATGTCGGATAGCGCGTGCAGCGCCATGTCCGCCGACTCCATCGAGCCGGCCGGGCCGCCCGCCCCCCTCGCCCCGCCCACCCCGCCCACCCCCGACTCCGCGAAGAAGGACAGCAGCACATTCAACCTGCTTAAAGACAGCGATCTCTTTACCCAAATATCCAAAAACAAAATACACCCGAAGCAACCACAGGAGACAGAGAAACCGAAGGAGGATCCTTGCCATATGGTCGAGGTTAAAGAGCACGAGATAGTTAAATCGACCGTGAGTGCCATAGAACCCATGGAGATATATCCGTTTGAGGCGGTCGACGCCGTTGTCGAATTCATACCACAGAGCGTTGAGACCGTTGAAATAATCGATGACACGGAAAACGAGTCCTTGAGTGAATCTGATGAAGAGGGCCACCCTGACTCCTACGAGAGGCGACCGACGGTTGACCTTGGCACAGAGCCTAAGACTTTTGTAGTGGAAGTTAAGACTTATGAACAGAGAATGAGGCCTACTCTTGGCATCTTGAAGCGTAAAAATAGTAACCAAGATGAGAAACCCAAGTCAATGCGAGTCACTCTGGACGTTCCCGACTTGATCCCCTCGGCGGAGAAGCAAGAAGACGGTTCGGCGAACACGCCGCCACCTACGCCTTTAGACGACAATGAGAGCTCTGAATGTCCTTTACTTGTCGACTTGGCTGCTCGACAGAAGGAAGCCCAACGTAGTCTAAGAAGAGACGAAGTCAACGAGTATCTTATACTGGACGAGGTTCCTAAGGACCAGGCCGCCTTGCCCGAGCAGTCGGCGACGGAAGACACGTTTGACGTGCCCCAGGTGGACGCCGCCGACAAATCGTTGAAAAAGGCGGGCATCAGTATCAGTGGATCTACTCCGGAGAGGGTAAGCAGGAAGTCCAGCCAAAGTGCAGAGGAAGAGGAAGTTATCTATTCCGAAGTGGAGGACACGCCTCAGGTAAACGTCCTGTTACTGTGATCTCATGGTTAGGTCATGCGTCGGTTAGGGAGCGTGCAAGTGGCCAACTTGTGCGACCCCTCGGGTACTGAGTGTCTTGTCAGAGTCATGTTTAGGCGCCCAGGTTAAAAGAATGAGGTTCTACTCGACAATTGTACATGTAAAATTAAAATCTCTATAGATCAGATCTTTCTGCAGTAGACTCTTATCCTAGTCATCAGTTTTCATTTGTGTTTTGTAAAAGTGTTTAGATGCGGCGATTTTTATACTATTGGAATCACCTATGCTTTCTAATGAATGCGTGATTTTATATTTGAATATATTTTCCAGCTACGGTCGACATCATGTAGTGAATTCGAGGATAAGCAGCCATTATCTACTTCCACTCCGATCAAGGCGGGCGACAAGAAGCAGGTGCAGGTGGTGGCCATGTCGCCCAAGCTGTCCGCGCGCCCGGACGAGCCGCCCGGGGCTGCCCCGGCCGGCACGTCGCACATACCCGTCAGCAAGGAGCCCGGCGAGAAGTACCAGCGGACCGACGACGACCCCGCCAAGGTACGACCGGAGCATCTGACTCCCGGCCTGGAGGTTCGGTATGAATGAATACTTCAATTTTGACAGCACATGGAAATTGGATACGTCCTCGTGGATTCAGAATACTATAATGTTCGCTCGGCCAGCAGGAGGTCGCGTCCCCGCCGGGGGAGGCGGGCGCGGCGGGCGCGGCGGGCGAGGCGACGGGCGAGAGCGCACTGCAGGCGCGCTTCGGCGCCCTGTGCGACGCCGAGCTGCTGCAGTGGGAGGCGCAGGCGGGCGCGCTGGCGCGCCGCATGGACGTCATGCTGCTCACCGTGCGCGGCGTGGGGCGCGAGCGCGACCCCGCCAAGCGCCTCGAGGTACGCCGTGTGTGTGTGCGTGTGCGCGTGCGTGTGTGTGTGTGCCGCGCCGCGCTCACCGGCTCGTGTTGTGCGCAGATCCTGAAGAACCAGCTCGGGCAGCTGGCGCCCGACGCGGCGGCGCTCATCTCGCGTGGCGACTCGCTCGTGTACGCGCGCCACCGGGACGACGCGCTGCTCGCCGACTACCTGCAGACGCACTTCCAGGTGAGGCTCGCGCGGGGGGAAGGGGCGCGGGGGGCGCGGCGTAGTTCCGAGTGAGCAGCGCTCGCTTGCGTTGCAGGACAAGCTGCGCAACAAGTGGTCCATGGTGATGTCGGAGATCGAGCTGAAGCGCGAGGCGGCGCTGGCGGCCGAGGACGGGCTGAAGGAGCTGGCGCACCTGGTGCCCGACCTGCAGGCCTGGGCCGACGCGCTGCCCGCCCGCATGGCCGACGAGCCGGTTAGTGCTTGCGACCTACTATATTCATTTCCTTGGGTCCTTTCTGACGGGACTTTGGCTACACCGAGCAAATGCAGGGAGGAGGCGGTACAACGATTCGATCACTAACAAAACTGTTCATTTCGTTTCGAGGCGAGTCATTTTGTAACTGACTGGCAAAAACAAAAATTAAAAAATAATAAAGAAAACATAAATCAAAACCAAAAATTAAATAATACAAACATCACAGCTCATAATATAACCAATTAAAATTATTAATGAATAAATTATAAATCAATTTTATTAATCAACCCAACTAATATCACACGTCATTACGCAATACGTGGCTTTTGTGAACTCATTCAGTGAGCACGAAAATAAATCAATGCGGTCCGCGACCACATCGATTCGATCGACGCACGAAGGGCGCGCGTCACTAGCGCCCGCCGCCGCACGTCGGTGCGCGCCGACACGCGGCCCCACCTCCCGCAGGGTAGCGGGCTTGTGAATGTGGCCGCGAAGCACGTACGTGGCTAGAGCCACTGCTACTGCATCTAACGATTGCAACAATGTACTCATTGCTTCATTCGTTTGCGGTGCACATATGTCTCACAATATGTGAGGACAATAAATGTTGGATGTCACGACGCTGTCATTATTTTTAATGAGTTCAAATGGCTGTAGATAAAGATAAACTTGGCACACAAACGAAGATTACGCCTGTGCCACCTGCACGCTCGTGCTGATGTGCCGGCTGCCCTCAGGAGCAGGCGCGCGCGGAGTACGAGGCGCGCGAGGCGCAGGCGGAGCGCGTGCAGGCGCTGAGCCGCTCGCTGCGCGCGCAGCACGTGGGGCTCGGCGAGCGCGGCGTGGCGGCGGCGCTGGGCGCCTGGGCGCGCGCCGCGGCGCTGGCCGGCGCCGCGCCCGACGCCGACCTCGTGCTGCGCGCCAACCGCGCGCGCGAGGCGGCGGCGGCGCTGGGCGCGGCGCTGCGCGCGCCGCCGCTGGGCGCGCGCGACTACGACGACTTCCCGCTGCAGGACGACGCGCTCGCGGTACGTCCCCGCCCACCCCGTCCGGTACCTACCTGATCCCCCGCGCAGCACTAATAATATTTTGTTAAATCTGATACTATATTTTGATAAATTGTGTGATGAAGTACCTATGTGTAAGTCAAAAAAGTAGTGTGGTGAAATTGACCCGCACGGGGTGTGCCGCAGCGCGTGGCGGCGGGCCTGGCGGAGGTGCGCGAGGCGCTGGCGGAGGTGGAGCGCGCGGCGGGCGACACGGCGCAGGCGCAGGCGCGGCGCGTGCTCGACAAGCTGCGCGACGAGTGCGCGGCGCTGGAGCGCGCCTACGCCGAGCGGCGCGCGCGCTGGGAGCGCTGCCGCGGCGTGTGGGGCGAGCTGTACGCGCTGCTGGACGGCGCCGGCGCGTGGCTGGACGGGGCCGAGCCCGCGCTGCGCGCCGCCGCCGACCCCGCGCTGCCGCCCGCCGAGCTGCGCCGGCGCGTGCGCGAGCTGGACCGCCAGGTGCCTGCCGCACCGCCCACCCTCCCCTACCCCCTCGCGGCGCCGTGGCTGACGTACGTGTGTCCGCAGATGCTCGGGCGCGCGGGCGCGGTGGCGTGCGCGCGCGCGGCGGGGCGCTGCGTGGTGGCGGCGTGCGGCGCGCCGCTGGCGGGCGCCGTGCAGGACCAGCTGGAGCTGCTCAACGAGCGCTGGGCGCGCGCCGCCGCCGACCTGCAGGCGCTGCGGGACAGGTGCGACCAGCGGACCGCACGGTGGACCTTGTTGGGATTTTTGATATCTAAGCCCGCCATACCGACGACAATCGAGCAACCCTGCTGATTGACAAACTAAGCTCTGGCGCAAGCTTTCCTCTCCGGGTAGAGTTCTCGGACAGCAGTCAATTCCACAGTTGAATTATGCGCGAAAAAAAGAGATTTCTCGTCTTCAAATACAAGCTTCGTGATGACGTCCTCAAATTTGCGACGAGAGGGCAATCCAAAAATTTCTTACAAAATCAGTATTTGAGTTAAACCCGTTGGTAAGTGCGTTAACAACATGTAGGGCACTACCTGGCTACAGTAGTGATGGCGTGCGCAGGGCGGCGGCTGCGGCGGCGGAGGAGGAGGAGGAGGAAGAGGAGGACGCGGGCGGGCAGGCGGCGCGCGCCACGCTGCGCCACGTGGGCGAGCTGCTCGACACCACCAGCGCCAACGTGTCCGACCGCACCTGCCTCGCCGTCCGCCTCAGCCTCGTCAAGGTACGCCACCACACTACGCCACACACCGTTTACAACGCGACACCACGCCACATGACCTCACCACGCCACACCACGCCACACCACGCCACACACCATCACAAACCGCCCCACCAAGACACACACGGCCACTCGCAGCCACACATCGCTGCACTCCGCCACGCGCTGCCACGCACCTGCTCCCCACGCAACACTCGGCCGCACACCGCCGCTACACGCCACACCACGTCTCACACCGACACACCACGCCACATACTGCCACACACCACCACACCACGCCACACACAGCCACACCACGTCACACTACGCCACATCACAATTTTTAAATAAATTATAACAAAATAACCATATTCGTTTTCACTTATCTATATATTACTACGTGAAGCGAAAACTATTCCTCCCATTTTACGAAAATTGCGAGCAAGTAGGAGGGTAAGATTTGGCATAGTGATAGCTTAGGACAGAATTCTAAAAATGAAATAAAAAAAAAAATACGCATAAAAATACGTTCAATTAATTAAACTGAACATTACAAATGCATTTAAAAGACACACAAAACCATACCATGTTACTCACATAAGTTCATACCGCCAACACAGTCTCACGACTCGTAAATCATACAGAGTGCGGGTGAGCGGGCTGGCGGGGGACCGGGGACGGGGCCGCACCGAGTAGCCATACAGCTTACTCGGTACTAACATGTACTTAGAATTCAGGGCTGTCTCATTTGTAATCATATTTTTTTTATTATGTTTTTTGTTGATTCATTTTATTTGTTTTTTTTTCTATTTCGATTACGAGTACATTATCCATTTGGCAGAGACCCAGGATTTTCAATAAAATAAATATGAGTATCGTTTGCAACTAGTTTCTACTATTGTTATTAAATTGTAATTTAGTTGTTTAAACATGTTTAAAAAAAAATAGAACATATTATGAATTTCCAATTTCTTTAATAAAATCTGTATTTTCGCCATGAACATGAAAATTCTAAGTGGATATTAGTACAGTTTCATCAGTTTGAAAGGTTTTAGTAAGACTTACAATATAACGTATTTTTGATCATAATTGGTTGAATAGAAATCAATTATTATCAAAAATGTTGATCATATCTCCGGTTCTTTTGATCCTAATAGACGTTCTGTTAGGATCAAAAGAACCGGAGATATGACTAATACTAGTATTGCGGAGGTGAGTAAAAGATGGTTTACCAGTTGGAACAAGATTAATTTATTTACTATTTACACACTCTTATATACTAATTATTCTACATGATTTTACTGAGATTAAGAGTGGGGTTTTACTCATATGAGTTTAGTGCTGACATTATTGTTTATTGATACGTGCTGTTTATATAATATTATTTCCTAGTTATAGTGTACTTTGCCTATGACGCATAGCACGTCATAGTACTCCCCCCTTTATAAAAATTCTAGTTATTATTTGCTGTGGTGCGTCGACCTTGTCCGTGCACGCTGTTTGCTGAGTTGTACTTTTTCTGCAGTTGTTTACACTTGTTGCATTTCCTTGATTATTTTGTTTATCTTTTTGTCCATGACTTTGTTAGTTTTCCGTACGAGTCTGGTGATTGTTATTATTATTGCTGCTAGTATAATTATAGCGATGAGTACTCCGATCCAGATTTTTATTTTTTCAATTTCTGCTGCCATGTGTGTGTTCTTTTCTGCCTTTTCTGCCAGGTTATTGTTCTGCACCATGTTTATTTGCTCCTTTTCGTGGGTTTGACTGCTTCCCATCTTGTGTGTTGTTTCTTGTGGCTTGCTGTGGAGTGACTTTTATTTTCATTTTGCCCTTTTTATATCATTGTTTGAAACGGACCGTGGGTCGTGATATTCTTCCCGAACGTGTTCTTTTTATGTTTTGAATTGGCTCTGCCTTATCTTGCTCTTGATTTTGAGCTTCTATCTTGTCGTCGCTCGTCGTGAATGCTGGCTTTAGCCTGTCAATCGACACGTTCACTTCCCTGCCGTTTCGCTTGATCGTGACTATTTTGTTGTCACGTTTGACTACGAGAAACGGTCCGTCGTAAGGTGTTGTGAGCGTAGGACGTAGCTTATCGCATCGTAGAAACACGTGTGTACAGTCGGCTAAGCGTGGGTGTACGAATATGTTTTTGTTTGAGCTTTGTCGTTGTGGAATTGACGTCATGTGCGTTATGTCATCTTTAATTTTCTCCACAAACTCTGCATACGTTGTGTTTTTAGAACAGTCGCCAAAATATGCTGCTGGTAATTTTATTGTTGTTCCGTAGACCAATTCGGCTGCTGAGTATCCAGTGTCTTGTCGAATGCTGGTACGTATCCCGAATAATACCGATGGTAATTCTTTCGTCCAATTTTCGGTATTTCCTCTTGCCATCAAAGCTGCTTTCATGGTTCTGTGCAGTCTTTCTACTTTGGAGTTTGATTGAGGGTGATATGGTGTAGTACGGATTTTTTGTATACCCAGGAATTTGGTTAGGCTTCTGAATAGCTCAGACTCGAATTGTCGTCCTTGATCCGTTGTTATATAATTGGGGCATCCAAAACGTGTGATCCAGCCATCGTATAGGGTTTTGGCTACAGTTTCTGCTGTGATGTCCGAAATAGGATATGCTTCTGGCCATGACGTACAACGATCGATCATAGTGACGATGTATCTTTTGTTTTGTGATGTCGGTAGGGGGCCCACAATGTCTATGTGTATGTGGCTAAATCGTTCTGCTGGCATAAATTTGCCCAGGGGTGATACTGTGTGCCGCTGAACTTTTGATTGCTGGCATTGTAAACATGTTTTGCACATTTCGTAAATGTCTTTGTGCATGCTAGTCCAGATGTATTTTGCGGTTATCAACTTTTTTGTTGTGTTTTTCCCTGGGTGGCTCATGTTGTGAAAACTATCAAAAATTGTTTTTCTGAACTTTTGTGGTAGGTATGGCCTTGTTGTACCGGTGGATATATCACAATAAATTTTGGTATTATTGTTTTGTACTGGTACCTGTGTTATTTTTAGTGACCTATTTTGTTTTAGTTTTGTTAACTCCGGGTCACAGTCTTGGTATTTTTTTACCTCTTGCCAGTTGAGAATTTGGGGTAGTTCTATTGTTTCTATTACCCGTGATAGTGCGTCGGCTACCACGTTTTCGCTGCCCGTGACGTGCCTTATGTCTGTACTGAATTGTGCAATATATTCTAGGTACCTTATTCTTCTAGGGGATTCATCCACTGATTGCTTCTTGTCGAATGCATGAATCAGTGGCTTATGATCAGTGTATATTGTAAATGTGCGACCTTCTATTAGTCGTCTAAAGTTTTTTATTGCCATGTAAATACCGAGTAGTTCTCGATCGTATGTGGAATATTTTGTTTGTGTCTCGCTTAACCCTTTTGAAAAAAATGAAATGGGTTTCCATTTTCCTTGAACTTTTTGTTGAAGTACGGCGCCTACACATTTTAAACTAGCATCTGTCATAATGGCTAGTGGTGTGTCTGTTTCCGGAAATGCGAGTGTTGTGACATCTCTTATGTCCTGTTTGCAGTGTTCGAATGCTTGGTTAGCTTCCGTATTCCACTCGATTGGCGTATTGTCATTCTTTTTGCAGTTTATTAAGTATTTGTTGAGCGGAGCTTGGTGTCCGGCGGCGTGTGGGATGCTACTTCTGTAGAAATTCATCATTCCCAAAAATCGACGTAGCTCCTTTACCACCTTTGGCTTTGGGTATTCGTTTATTACTCGTACTTTCTCAGACGTGGGGGTGATTCCTTGGCTCGTTATATGATAACCTAAGAAATCTATCTCTGTCTTTTCGAATTCGCATTTGCTCGTATTGATTGAGATGCCGTTTTTACTTAGGCGAGTGAATACTTCCTCTAGTTGAACGTAATGTTGTTCGGTATTTTGACTTGCTATGAGTATGTCGTCCACGAAAACATATATATAGTCCAGGTCTCTAAACAGGGAGTCCATAAACCTCTGGAACGTTTGGGCTGAATTTCTGAGGCCAAATGGCATGTAATTCCAGTGAAATAAACCCATTTGCGTGATTATTGCGGTCTTTTCTGGTTCCGCAACAGGGATTTGGTGGAACGCCTTCTTTATATCAATTTTGCTGAATATTGTTTTTCCACTTGCGATGTATGTAAAGTCTAACAGTCTTGGCAAGGGATATCTGTCGGGAACTGTTATTTTATTTAACGCGCGGTAGTCTCCGCATGGCCTCCATTCCCCATTCTTTTTCTTTACCATGTGGAGAGGCGATGCCCAAGACTACTGGAAGGTTCTAATATTCCTAAGTTTATTAGCTCTTGGAATTCCTTTTTTGCTGCCTTATATTTGTCGGGTGGTAGTGGGCGCGCGCGGGCATAAACTGGAGGACCTTTTGTTATGATGTGATGCTGTATTCCATGTTCTGTGGGTTTTTTAAGTGGTGTTGGTCTAGTGACGTTTACGTATTTCTCTAGCAGGTGCTTTATATGTTCGGGTAATTTCGCGTCGATGGATCTAATTGAAGGCATGTGTGTTGCTCTTGCAATTTTCGCATGCGTCGTTAATTTTGTTTCTTGGTCGATCAGCCTTTTGCCGTATAGATCCACTAATAATCTGTGGTGCTCTAGGAAATCAGCTCCTAAGATAGGCATTTTTACATCGGCGATTACAAACGTCCAAGTAAAAGGTCTGCGTAACCCCAGATTTAGCGTTATTGTGCTTTCGCCATAAGTTTCAATAGTTGACCCGTTTGCGGCATACAGTTTGTAGTTGCTTGGGTTTTTCTTACCCTGTGCGTTTTGTAATACAGAAATATTTGCTCCCGTGTCTACTAAAAACCTATAACCACTGTTTGAGTCGGTTATAGTTAGACGGTTGGCGGGGTGTATGGCACAGAGTCCCGTCTTATTCTGCGCTAGTTCTCGTTTCCCGAATTTTTATCGGTTTTATTTATCCACGAGCACGGCTGATCGCATTTATATGCTTTTGTTTTGAATCGTCTGTGATAATAACATAGCCGTGTACGTGACCGTGAGCGTGATTGCGACCTTGCTCGGAATTTGCTGCGTTGCATCGGTCGGCGATTACTCATACCGCGGAGCTCGTTTATTTCAACTCGCATAGCTGCAATTTGTGACGTTAGCATTGTTATTAAGTTAACGTCGGCGGATTCCTGTGACGAGTTGTTTGTTTTGGTTTTATAGCGCATATTTTCATAAATTCGGTCCGCCATTTCGCATAATTTTGTGAGGTCGAGGTCTTCGGAGACTGCCAATATGGAGGTGATTGATACCGGAAGCTGTCTGAACCATAATAATCTGATGGTATCTTCGGTCATTTTGTCGCAGCTGGCTTCTTTCATTTTTCTCAACAGTTGTGATGGTGTTGAGTCACCTAGGTCCATCTCCGAAAGCAATTTATGGAAGCGTCGTTGCTCGCTTTCCTCATAGCACGCAATTAATCTTTCCTTGATTTTAAGGTACTTGTCTGCGTTTGGCGGTGACGTCAGGATGTCGCTGACTTGATGTATGACCTCTTTTGGTAATTTTGCGATGACGCTGTTATATTTATATTCGTCACCTTGTTTTTGGGAGGCTACGATGGCCTCGAATTGCGCGAACCATAAGCGCGGTGAATCTGTCCAAAACGCTGGTATTTTCTCCGTAATGCTAATTGCAGCCACCACCTGGCTGTCGCTGATTGATTCAGCCGATGTACCGGGGTTTTTTTGAGGTGTCCCTGGAATTATCGGTGCCATTTTTCTAGCCTCTTGATATTTCAGCTGGTTTGGACCCGCTTGTGGGAAGTCAACTGAAATGTGCTATTTCGCTATTTCGCTGATGGTGGTGGTCAGTAAGCTGGTGGGCTGTTGGGTAAATTTTTCCTTATATGGCTCCACCGTTTCTGTGATAGTTCCTAGGTTTGCTGCTGAAAACCTTTTCAGGGCTGCAGTTGGCCTGCAATTATATCAGCACTAGGAGATCACGTCGGGGTCACCAATATTGCGGAGGTGAGTAAAAGATGGTTTACCAGTTGGAACAAGATTAATTTATTTACTATTTACACACTCTTATATACTAATTATTCTACATGATTTTACTGAGATTAAGAGTGGGGTTTTACTCATATGAGTTTAGTGCTGACATTATTGTTTATTGATACGTGCTGTTTATATAATATTATTTCCTAGTTATAGTGTACTTTGCCTATGACGCATAGCACGTCATAACTAGCAATAACCACGCGAGCGGAGCCGCGGGCGTCAGCTAGCAACATTTATATTAGCGTGAATTGATGTGCCTTAAGAGAAATCTTTGTTTCAAGGAGACAATTATGGTTAAATAAATATAGCAGAAATTAAATTAAAAATAAAAACTAATGTGAAAACCCTGACAAAATTGTAAATGTCTAGACGGAGGGGGCTGCATTTCCACATACATCAAAGATGAACTGCTGTAAGGTTACTGTGCCGCCAAAGTCAAACGAATTATGATATTTGAAAATAATCACAGTTGGCGGATATAAAAAAATAAAAATAAATGATAAGGTGGTTTCACTTATGTATAAAAATAACCTCTTTCATAAAAAAATATAGTTAATATCGACCACTCCACGGAGCATTTGTTTAGATGAACACAAAATGATATTGCCATATTTCGCAATTTGCAATTAGACGAAAACTTCACATATCTGCAAAAACTACAGCGTGTGGCATCCCGCGCCATAACTCAGCCGGTAGGCTCCCGGCGACTCCTAAGCGCGGCGAGCCGACGTTGGCAGGCGGCCATCTGGCGCTGGCGATGCTATATGAACCTTATCTGGGAGGGTTAAGACTTGCATTACGTTGGTGTGGATATTGCACGCCAATGCAGTCTCACGCGTAGAGTACGTTATGTGCTGGAGTTAGTATTTTGCAAGCAACAAATCCTAGACTCTCGCGCGTGGCCCATAGGGTCGAAAGTGAGTTGCGTGCGGCGGCTCCGACACGTGTACTTGTTTGTTTGCGCCTGTTTGTATATTTGCAGTTTCGTTTCGCTTCCCAGCCCGCCGTCCTTTTGTACTACAAAGCCTCGTTTGATCTAAAATTTATTTGCTAAGTTAGGTGTAAATTGAAATTTATAGCTTTTACATGACTTGGATAATTTAGCGTTTTCCGCGAACGACAGACGACTTCTTTAGAACTAGTGAACCATAAATCAATATTTTCTAGTGTGGTCAGCTATCTATAAATTAATGAAATAGTTGTATGATCTTTAATTTTAATGTATCTCCGAGTAAGAAAATTTGCTGTACCCAAACCGAGTTACAGATGTTTAGTATAGCATCTGTGAGATACGCGTGAACGCTAATAAATAATTTGACCATGACTTTGACTTTGAAGTGTCCAATATGACAACCTTAATGTTACTGCTGGATTAAAATGTACTAAGTACCTAATCCTATCTCTTGTCGAGCACTTTGACGGAAAATTCGTGGACCGGACCTGGTCGAATTCTTAATGCTTTATACGCGTTAGCTTTGTTGAAACGACTTCAGCGGCGTGGCGTTCGCTCGGTAGGCCGTGCCGTAGCATTATATCATGGGGAGGAGCTAAACAGCTCACGACTAAGCCATAAGCTCTTACGACTCTACACTATCTGTACAATTGTAGTAATTGTGTGTGAGTCAGATCCGTTGCTCATTTTAAACACTGTACATAAATATGCAATTTTCCTTAAAACTTAAGTTGAAATCTAGGTAATTTGAAGTTCAACACAGTTCACGGGCACACATTTCAGGATCTTGGACCCAACAGTATATTGAGCTATCGTAGCATACAGCAATATAATCCTAAACTTGACACTACCAGTAGAGTCACTGCGTAGTGCCAGGACGGGGCAGTCACCGAAATAATGCACGAAAAGTTTATTCGGTTACTTTACCGGAACTTTCATTGGCTGTAAGCTGAAAGGTGTAATTTGGATGTAAATATTAATTCATATGTTGAGCGACATGTAAAAACCCGTAAACGACTAGCGGCTACATAGTGACTAAGGTGCTAATACACGACACGACACGACAGAATACATTGAATTTTCCGATTCGTTTAATGTTTCCTTTATTCAGAGAAACGTTTTATGTCCACACTGCACGCTGCACGTGCACGCTGACACGAACAAGTGCTACGTCGACGTGAGGCCGTGCAGCCGCTCGCGCCTCGCTATATAAATAGCACGCGATATTTTCGGCGACATTCCCGAAATAGCATTTGTTTGTATTCTTTAAATAATGCATATGCGGTTGCTACTAACTTATTCTGTCCATTCACAAAAACATTTTGTGACACTTTTGTAATTTTATTTGTCTGCAATAAAATATTTTAAATACAACAACTCATGCAGGTTGATTAATCTTAGACACAACACAATTAATCCGTGAATCACAGATTTCTCCTTTAATATGCGCGCTCGTGGTATTATGGCTACTTTCGGCAATTTGACAAAAGTTTAATGATTTTTACCAGAAATCTTGTAGCTCGACACAATCTCATTCTATGCAGTTAAAAAGCGGTATATAAATGAGCGCAGTTACGACTGCAGGCGCATTGCTCTCATAAGTAAAATTACCAAAATAGTATCGCGACGCCGTGTTTAAAAGGATTGTTTGTTTTGTTCGTAAATTTAATTAATCTCTGTTGGCGTTTTGTTAAGTTGTAATGTGCCATGAAAATACCATCACTAGTAAACATATTAGTTCATCGTTATTTGATCCTGTGGCGTTTTGTTTGAATTAACCGATTCTGTTGCTGTGCGTGCAGCGTTATAGTATATACATTTTATATCACGAACTACGTAAAGAAATTAGTCACTTTGTTTTATTTCCATTTTTTTCACCTGGCAGACAGGTCTCTTTAATTTGAACTAAAATATTGAACAGCTACCGAATACGTTCGGTAGTGTGGTGTTGTGTTGTATTGGGTGTGTTGTGTGGTGGGTGCACGTAAACCTGTTAGCGCGCGTGGCGCGGAGCCCGCTAACGAGCCCGTCCGTCGGCGCGGCGCATTTGCTCACTACTTACTCGAGTTTTCAAATCGTTCGTTCGAAACAAGCATATTCATATATAATCCCGCTGTGTTTTTATTTGGAAAACAACTTCAAAATAGTAGATGGATCTCAATGAAATTCGAAGTATTTTTTTTATAATTTTTATGATGTAGTTACACCAGATTTATATGACAGGGCGACGGGATGGTTTGTGTAGATCTTTATTTCTTTGATGTCGAGCTTATAATATACGTAAAGGAATCCAAAATAAATATAATCTACAATATTTACTCTTAACATAACATCCCATATACCTGTATTTGCAATTATAAGAATAAATAATTAAATAAATAGTCTTGTGTTACATGTTTATCCCGAGCAATTTCTTTCCCTTTTAAAAAAAAAAACCTCGCGACGTCAATTTCGTATTCTTGGTATCTTTTTTATTGCACTATATCACTAAAGTATACACATTAATATGGCAAGCCGTACTTGCACAATAAGCACAGGTAAAGGTGGGGTGGGGGTGTCAGTAGTAAAGGTCAATATGAAGGTACGGCGTACTTTCAAGGTCCTTTTTATGCTTTGAAATAAAAAAAATAAAAAAAAAGAAGCGATATCTAGCAAATATATGACAGCAATTGTGACTACCAACATTTACGATGCGGCGGTGTCTGCTACGTCAGCCATGTCCATTTTTTTGTATTCATTCAGATTATTTCAAATATTTACTTTATTTGAATATCATTGATATATTGGCTGTCTCTTATAGTGGTGTAACTACACGGCTGTTGTTGTGCCGACCGAATAATCACAATTGTTGCATGACAACCTGGGCCAAGGGACGAATTGAGTACTTAGCCTTCACCGTGAGCTTGTTCGTATTCACTTTGATAACTTGTAAGTATATAATTTTCCAAACTGTAGCTCAGTTGCGATGTGTCGATGTGTCGTTGTGCGCTATAAATGCGGTGCATCCAGGGTGCACCGTGCGCCCTATAAGGAAGTGAAGTGACGAGTCGCACATGTATCGGGAACTATCTCGGCGCGGCTATTTCTGACTAGGAAAATATTCGTGTCCCATGCGGCCGCCGCGGGCGCGGACACACGCGGCAGATGATCGGTGCAGCATCAGATCAGTGCGGAGTATATTTAGTAGTCATGAATATTGAATGTTTCTCCGCCGCGTGTGTTCAGTATCCCTGCGAGCAGTTCCGCGAGTGTGCGTGTTGTGAGGCGCGAGGGCGCGACCGCCACGCGAGCGCGGACTCCGTTCGAACCTCGTGCGGCACCAACCAAGTGACAAGCAGTAACAATATACATCGACGGTGACAAGTATCGTTGATGAGCGAGCCGGCATTCGTTCTGTCTCAGAGGCAACTCCAACTGATGAAAAAAGTTTGCGGCTAATATTAATATATTATTGTGACATTGTGTGTGAGTAGGTAAGTATATCGAAGTGTTGGAGAGAAGTGCTCGTATGAACTTGTTTGTTACTCGTTAAATAATAACGGGACAATAGGGACCCTTTTTATTTTTTTTATGTGCGCAAAATCCCCACCGCCGGTGGGGCAGGTTATGTCGGACTTGAACCGACTAAAACGCACGCCGCACCCCGGCCGGCCCAGGGGATAATAAGAACCCTTGCGTATTGTTTAAGATACATAAATGCATTTTTGAATAAGAAACTGATTCCCTATGAAGTAATCTACTGTTATAGAATCTGTTTCAATTTTTTTCCGTTTTTACATAACAAGTCTAAGAATTCTTTGTAAATTGGTTCAGATGTCGTCTCGTCTCGTCTTCGCCGTAATATATAATAACGTAGTCTTCTTATTCTTCATACCTTTTTGGTATCATTTACTGAGGCTCGTCTTATATTTACCAATTTCTTCAGAGGGATTGTAAACCCGCTAAGCAATAGGAGTGAATCTTCTATCGCTTTCACCCTCTCCTATGTCTGTGAGTACTACAGTTGACAGGTTCGAGGCCGCCTTGTCAGGCGAATGGCACGTCGCGCGCCGGCGGGAAATGTAATAATATTTGTGTTTATTTATATTGTATGAGCGTCGTGACGATCGTACAGCAGCAGCGTCCTGCTGGCTGCCGGCGGCCGCTGCCGCGAGCTCGGCGCCGCGCGCTGCTCGATGTGACACTCGTAAAAGCGAATGGATGTCTACCCCTAGGGGCCCTCTAACTACTCCATCCCTATGCGTATGTTGAGAGCCATCTTTAACGACAATCTCTTCTCTAAGTAAATGACATTTTAGGTCAGGATTTAACATTTGTTTGGACTGGGTATAGAGCTGGAAGCAAATAGTTGGATTTTAGTTGTTGAGTCGCGGATAAGTGTAAATATAATATAATAATTTGTATAGTGTATATTTATTTTTAGCCATCTTTTGGTTCTAGCAATAGTAGAAGCAACTCTTTACAGATGCTTGTGGTATATGTGCGTAAATAGTCGTTCATTGCTGCGCTGTCTTGTCTAGTCTGTGTGGCGAGTACACGCTACTGCATAGTTCGCTCATTGCAACTGTCTACTAATCAATTTTGTTCTTCTTCAACTGCGGTAGCCTAGTGGTACTGTAACTGCTGAGACGAGGTCTCGGGTTCGATCCCAGGTTTACCATTTTTTTTTTTTTTTACCATGGCACACCAATGACTTTTCGAAGTTATGTGTGTATTTATCACAGGTTTATGAGTGCCCGGTTAATGGCAATAGGCTCGCCACATATTACATTGTGACCTAAACATAAACTGGCGAAATGTGGGTGCTAGCACCTCTGCCTACCCCTTCGGGGATATAGGCGTAAGTTTATGTTATCTAAGCGTTAATCCCAGTCTTGATCCACTTTATAAATCCAACTGCGGATTTGACTAAGTACTTTTGTTATACATAAATCTTTGGACATTCATTCCGTGTTCTTCGAAGTTCAATAAGAACAACAACAAATGAACGGTGTTCTCGTTGCGTGATGCCGTGCACTGAGGGAACATGGACGGTTACTTAGCGCTGGGCCCGGCGCCGCGGGTCGTGGCCGCAAGCCTCACATGGGACGAATATTTGTGTACTTTGCAAGAGTTGTTAGGAGTTTGGGTACAGCTACTTCGCGTTGTGTCCGTTCACTGTATGCTTATGAAGTTTCCGTATTCCTAATGCCTTAATTATATCGTAGTCCGGGATTGGTCCTAAGAACCAAATCGACGATGACGAGGCGACTACGTGTATATCTGAAATTTATGAGTAATAAGAGGTAGGACACAACGGTATTTCCTCCCAATTGAGCAGTCCGACTGGGGAAGTACCTCTGACGTACAGAATATCATGACTATAATAACCTCGTGGTGTGTTCCCGGCGGTGACTAGGGTAGCCAGAGCTCACTGGAGATTTTTTGTGCTGTCAGTGGGAAGACCAAAGGCTTGTCCTGATTTTGTGTTCTGCACTGACGCCACAGAAACTTTCTGTTCTTACAGGGTCGGCAGCACGGGTGTGACTCTCCTAGTTTTACACACGTTCATAGGTTACGGTAACCACTTTCCATCAGGTGGGCCGTGTGCTTGTCTGCCACCTAAGTTGTAAAAAAAAGAAATGTTTGCGTTAAAATGTTGAATGTTTAATGTAAAGCCAATAGAAATTACTAAGATATGGCAGTGAAGTGTGTCTGCGTGGTATTGATCTGTAAGTGCTGCGGTGCGGTATCGCTCTTGTACACGGAGATATGAGCGTAATGCGTGTCACTAATGTGCCTTAACGACCGCCAGTCCCGCTCCACTGCCTGCCTGCCTGCCTATCTACCTACCTACCTATCTACCGCCGCCGCCGCGAGACACAAATATTCACTAATTGTTTTAATGTCGCTAACGTAAATAGTTTTAGAGAGTTTTAGAATGTTATGGAAATTAGAATTTCGTATTAACAACTTTAATGTACATTTATTGTATGTAATAAATACACCTCAACATTTACTCTTTTTTTTTTTAATTTGCCGCCAAATCGTAAATAAATGACAAATGAATAACATACATATAAAATAATATTGGCGAAGAGTTCCATTTTCAAAATTTGAACTTATTTTTTTATTATTTTTTTACAAGTGGCCAGTTATAAAAACTTTCAGTGTCGTCCTCGTACAAGATTTGAGATTTTTATGCAACCTATAGGACTACAATGTTGCATATTGTTTTAAGTTTAAACCGTTATACATCAATAAAAGGGCCTCTTGCCTTTTAATTATAAATCACTAAAAATAGGTAAGACAAATAACAAACAGAAATATACGCTATTGTGACGTCCAGCAGCGGCGCGGCGGTGCAGCCTGTCGCAGTATCGCGTCTATTCGTAGTTCGTACGCAGTGCGTTCGCAGCCCCTGCAACATTAGCACTGCCCCTTTACGCGTCCCGAGCCGCATGGTCCCCCAGTTGCATCAATATTTTAGTGTATTGTCTAGGAAAAGATTCGATTCCGCAGGTACAGTAACAGATGTCTTGAAGTAGTGAGACTTTTAAATAGTAAGTCAGTTTTGGAGCGGAGTGCATAAGCAATGAATTTTATCTACTAATATTTTGTATCAGCAATTCTATACGTCATCAATTCATCTTATTATTAATGTACTTACCTAGTTAGACGTACAATATGTAATAAAATATAGAACCAAAGATATGTACGGCAAACACGTTGCAAATGCAAAATGAAATGCAAGTTAATTGTTTATAGTTTTATTAAAGTCACCATGCTCACCCTCCTGCCGGTATCCCAAGTTTATTTGCGGTCGGCGCAACATGTGTCCCGTTTTCTTTCATCTCTGGTTGCAGTCATCTCAACAATCCCACTCCTTGCCTGGCCATATCATCTTTCACACAGTCCAACCACCCCCTTTTACATCTTCCTCTCCCCTTGTAACCACCCACTTCTTTACGACATCACTTTCATCCCTACGCATTGCATTGCCGAACCAAGACAAACGTAATAGTGATCGGCAATTTCGTGACAATGTACCCAGGCTGCGCAATTTTAACCACTCAGTTTTAGGTGGTTAGCATGCCATTCAACCAATCTTAGATTATAAACAAATCGCAGACTCAAGGGCTCACGTCCATTGAGCGATCAGTTCTTCTATTGGTTTTTGGATTGTCTTGTTAGTGCTGCACGAACTTTTTGTTGTATGTTCACGAAGTTTGCCGCTTTGCTAACGTTGTAGTGGCACTGTATCTCTATTCATGAACGTTGTTTGTTGTGCGACAGGCGCGCTCGGAGGAGGTGGCGCGCGCGCTGGCGGACATGGACGTGCTGCGCTCGCGCAAGCCGCCGCGCGACCAGCAGGACCTGCAGGCCGAGCTGCTGAAGGTAAGCGCCTCGGTGTTGTACGTGGGACATGGACGTGCTGCGCTCGCGCAAGCCGCCGCGCGACCAGCAGGACCTGCAGGCCGAGCTGCTGAAGGTAAGCGCCTCGGTGTTGTACGTGGGACATGGACGTGCTGCGCTCGCGCAAGCCGCCGCGCGACCAGCAGGACCTGCAGGCCGAGCTGCTGAAGGTAAGCGCCTCGGTGTTGTACGTGGGACATGGACGTGCTGCGCTCGCGCAAGCCGCCGCGCGACCAGCAGGACCTGCAGGCCGAGCTGCTGAAGGTAAGCGCCTCGGTGTTGTACGTGGGACATGGACGTGCTGCGCTCGCGCAAGCCGCCGCGCGACCAGCAGGACCTGCAGGCCGAGCTGCTGAAGGTAAGCGCCTCGGTGTTGTACGTGGGACATGGACGTGCTGCGCTCGCGCAAGCCGCCGCGCGACCAGCAGGACCTGCAGGCCGAGCTGCTGAAGGTAAGCGCCTCGGTGTTGTACGTGGGACATGGACGTGCTGCGCTCGCGCAAGCCGCCGCGCGACCAGCAGGACCTGCAGGCCGAGCTGCTGAAGGTAAGCGCCTCGGTGTTGTACGTGGGACATGGACGTGCTGCGCTCGCGCAAGCCGCCGCGCGACCAGCAGGACCTGCAGGCCGAGCTGCTGAAGGTAAGCGCCTCGGTGTTGTACGTGGGACATGGACGTGCTGCGCTCGCGCAAGCCGCCGCGCGACCAGCAGGACCTGCAGGCCGAGCTGCTGAAGGTAAGCGCCTCGGTGTTGTACGTGGGACATGGACGTGCTGCGCTCGCGCAAGCCGCCGCGCGACCAGCAGGACCTGCAGGCCGAGCTGCTGAAGGTAAGCGCCTCGGTGTTGTACGTGGGACATGGACGTGCTGCGCTCGCGCAAGCCGCCGCGCGACCAGCAGGACCTGCAGGCCGAGCTGCTGAAGGTAAGCGCCTCGGTGTTGTACGTGGGACATGGACGTGCTGCGCTCGCGCAAGCCGCCGCGCGACCAGCAGGACCTGCAGGCCGAGCTGCTGAAGGTAAGCGCCTCGGTGTTGTACGTGGGACATGGACGTGCTGCGCTCGCGCAAGCCGCCGCGCGACCAGCAGGACCTGCAGGCCGAGCTGCTGAAGGTAAGCGCCTCGGTGTTGTACGTGGGACATGGACGTGCTGCGCTCGCGCAAGCCGCCGCGCGACCAGCAGGACCTGCAGGCCGAGCTGCTGAAGGTAAGCGCCTCGGTGTTGTACGTGGGACATGGACGTGCTGCGCTCGCGCAAGCCGCCGCGCGACCAGCAGGACCTGCAGGCCGAGCTGCTGAAGGTAAGCGCCTCGGTGTTGTACGTGGGACATGGACGTGCTGCGCTCGCGCAAGCCGCCGCGCGACCAGCAGGACCTGCAGGCCGAGCTGCTGAAGGTAAGCGCCTCGGTGTTGTACGTGGGACATGGACGTGCTGCGCTCGCGCAAGCCGCCGCGCGACCAGCAGGACCTGCAGGCCGAGCTGCTGAAGGTAAGCGCCTCGGTGTTGTACGTGTGCCGCGTGCGCGGAAGCGAGACAAGGGGGGCGAAGCGAGAATTATGCCTTCAGGTTCAAGGGTCGCAAACGCAGCGAGCCCCTGGCTGCCGCGGGCAGCGCGTGCGAGCGCGACCGGCCGCGCGCACTTCACGACGTGGACGCGGGAACTGACTGCTCACGCCGCCCATAGTCTATCACAAACAACTATTTAATAATCTCAATTATTCCTGATTTTAAAATATTAGTACCGGCTCATATCCAAACCTGGGCAACTCGACCTGGTGGCTATGACATGCTCCTCTCTCGGTATTTAGGACGTAAACTCAACCTCGTGAAATACGAGTGTTGATTGATGTTAGACTCATCTCGGCGCAGATACATCTTCGTGACTTTTACGAGCTGCCGGCTTGTAAGTAATGTGATGTTGCGTGATGACGCGACGAACAGCGCGCGGCGCGGGGAGTGTGCGAATATATTTATAATAATAATAATGAATGATGCTACAGGTATATTCTGCCTTATATTTCCCAAATCTCGGTTTACCTTATTTTAACATACCGGATTGTAAACTATCTCATTTATTCGCACAGAATCACTTTCACTTCGTAAATAAGGCTTGACACAAATTTATATACCGAATTCATGTGTACTAGTGTCCTTTTGTGTGGTCCATACCTAGTTAAATTAAACATTTTTATGAATAAAAGTACTAAAGATAAATACGCGGTCGAGTTCTTCGGACCTTGACAATGAACTAGCTGACCTTGGTGAAATTTGGAACGTTTCCAATAAATTAGTTACTTGAGAAAAAGTAGTTTTGTATACCGGTGATCATGACGCTAACAGTTCATTGGCGCGTGCTCCTGTTGTGTACACACACTTTTACATTTTGTAGGGGGTAGGTAGAGGTGGAATTTTGTTCTACGAGAAAGTTCTAATAACGCTTGAGGCAGAACCTACAGGTGTAGATAAAAGACTATCTCGTTGCGCTCCAATGTAAGTGCAATTGATTATCGTTTAAGCTTTTTAATAATTCTTTCAACATAATTTAAAAAATGAGAGTGCACTTACATACGGAAGTTATATCACACCTGTAGTGAGTAATGCGCTATATGAGTGTGTCGCTAGTCGCCACTGGCAGACGGGGTACAATGTACAGTCAGCTCCTTATATACAGTGACAGATTGCATATCCATACATATAGGAACTCCTTAAGTGATCAATGATACGAATACAACCAAAGTCTTCTAATTATGTAAATCATATCTTGCACATATAGTTCGCAACATGAATATCGTCAAATATATGAGTTCATTCAAAGCGTTATAATCATAGTAGGGAAATCTTAAAGAGACACGTTGAAAACGTGTGGGATTAGTAAAGAGGAGACTTGTCTTGTTCGCAACTTGTCCCGTTCGCAACTGGTCCCGTTTGCAACTTGTCCCGTTCGCAACTCGTCCTGTTCGCTACTCGTTCCGTTTGCAACTTGTCCCATTCGCTACTCGTCCCGTTTGCAACTTGTCCCGTGCGCTACACGTCCCCTTTGCAACTTGTTCCGTTCACTACTCGTCCCGTTTGCAACTTGTCCTGTTCGCTACTCGTCACGTTTGCAACTTGTTCCGTTCACTACTCGTCCCGTTTGCAACTTGTCCCGTTCGCTACTCGTTCCGTTCGCTACTCGTCCCGTTTGCAATTTGTCCGGTTCGTAACTCGTCCCGTTCACAAAGATTCAGAGTAGTTATTGGACCTGGAGCTAGAACCTCGTCCCTATTAAAGCTGTCGGTGCACTGTTTATTAAATTTATTTACTATTTCATGTAGTTTATCGAATATGCGTGCTATGCTATCTCCTATAATGTACTGCTGCGTGCGCGGTGTCGGCTCTAGGCAGCAGACGAGTGGACAGTTCGAGGACGAGGTGCGGGTGACGTTGCGTGAAGTTCGAAGTAGAAATATTGCATAGGGTTTAATGTGGCACTTGGCGGTGTGCGCAGGCGCAGGCGCGGCTGGCGGCGCACCGCGAGTTCGTGAGCGGCAAGCTGGCGGCGCTGGAGCGGGCCGCCGCGCGCCTCGACGCCGCCGCCGCCTGGGCCGCCGACGCCGCCGCCGCGCTCGACCGCGCCGCCGCGCTGCCCGCCGAGCGCCGCGCGCGCGCGCTGCGGGACGTCGCGGTGCGTGCGCCCCCCGCCCCCCACGCCCCGCCCCCGCCCCCGGGCCCGGCAGGCGACCTAATGAGTGGTGTTTGTCGGCAGAGCGCGGTGGCGGAGCGCGAGGGCGAGGTGCGCGAGGTGCTGGAGAACTACAACAACATGGAGCGCGAGTGCCAGGCCGTGGCGCCCGCCGTGCGCGACCAGGCGGCGCGCCTGCGCGACCACTGGGCGCGCCTGCGCCAGGCGAGCGCGCCCGCCGACCGGCGCGACGCGTCGCCCGACAAGCGCGACGCGTCGGCCGACAAGTGCGAGGCGTCGGTCGAGAAGCGCGAGGCGTCGGTGGCGAGCGACACGTCGCGCCACAGTTCCAGCGACAGCGCGCCGAGCGGTGAGTGTCGCGCTTGCTTGTGGGGGCGGTGACGTCGCAGAGCTCGCGTCGCGGTGCGCGGCGGTCCGTGCTGCCGCGGCGGCGGCGGGCAGCTCACAGTCCAGCCGTATCGGTGACGCGCTGATTTTATTCGTTACAATATTATTCCAACAAATATTATTTTTTATAAAATTCTGAACCCCTAATTCTAGTCATAAAACGTTCTAGTCAACAATTTAGTAAATTTACTTATGAATAATTTAACTTAAGCAAATATCAATAAAAGAAAACTAGTGAAAAGAAGTTAAAAACTCTAAATATACTCGTAATTGTATAGCTAAATGAGAGGCAGCTCGCCCCTGACCCGTCCTCCACTTTCTCAGTGGCGAGCGCTGCCTACCCCGACACGGGCTCTGCAAGTGGTTGTGTCGTGATTGTACTTGTAAATACATGTTGGTACAATAAACGTTTGGTCTACTAACAGCTCGTTTCATTCACTAACCGTAGCTCTAATGCTAATGGTCTTCTACTAGATTGACGCCCACAAAGTGACGCTTGACGATAGATAAACTAATTCCATGGCAAAACGTTTGTAGAATAGAATAGTTTACAATAGTATAGATTGATTACCGTACGGGGACGGCGCCCGTCGACGACTGTCATGAACTTCAAAATGCGTGGCAATCACATACAAAATTTATCTATTCTACAACAACCCGGCCAAAGAAATGACACTAGTCTAAATGGGGGAATATTAAATTACAATATTCGTATTTTTATTGAAATCTTTTACAAATGACCTGCTATGTACTATGATTCCTAATATTGTAATAATTTAATACATTAGTAAGAAAAAACTAAAGAAAGAACACAATTTATATTGTGATACAGTATCAGTGAATACAATGAACACAATTATTTAAATACAACGTAGTTCGGACATGGACTGTGGCATTGCATGCGGCCGGCAGGTCTCCGGCCGTAGTCGGTGCCAGGTGCCAGGTGCCAGGTGCCAGGTGCCGGGCGCCAGGTGCCAGGTGCCAGCCGCGCGTGGGGCGGCACTAGTCAAGCGTCACGTTCCCGGCGGCACTGCCCGCGGGCGCCGCCTCTCACGCACTCACTAACACTTATTGCACTTGTTTAGTAGCGTAGCATTAACACGTTAACACTTTATATCACAATATTGTCGACAGGTGTAGCGGGGCTTTAACCTTACTTATGTACACAAGACAAAAACGATAGCCTGTCTAGTGATATAAGTATTATACAGATCGTTATATTGATTTTGGCAAGCAGAAAAAGTCACCACTATGTTCTACATAAATGTGTGTGTAACAAAACTCGTTTCCTCACTCACACACACATATACACTCGCAAATTACAATTGATTCAAAACCATTCGTATTTATTTATCATCAGTTACACTTTCTTTAGTAATAACAATAACTCATAAAATTCTTATTACTGGTATATGAACGTAGTTTTTGTTAAATTCTTGTAAGTCTCCGTGACCCCAGGGTTTACAGTTTCGCTTTTTAAGTGTTAAAATCGTGCAAAGTTTTGAGTTCGAATCCCAGTCAAATTTTACTTTTTGAACTTTTAAATATTTGTAGGTATATCTTCATGTTAATTACTTACCTATTAAGGGAATGTTGAGGTAACATCACAAAAGTATCTTGATATTTTAGTTATTTATTTATAGCAACTTAAATCAGTAGTATTTTTATTATTACTGAGCGAGTATTGTTGCACACACATTGCATTAATGTTTCTCGTATTGGAATTTATGCTACCCTCATTCTCATGTATAAATAACATGATAATTTTATTTTTAACCGTCAACAATTGGATGCATTGTGCTTTCCACACGGTTAATTAACAACTTAAACGTTCTTTAATATCACAAACAAAATAAAGAACAAAAACAAAACTATTTATTAACGTAAAACGACTACATCAATATAGTAGCGGTTCGAACTCGCTACCTTCGAAATGTCTTTACGCCTGTAATACCACTCAACTACGTGAGCCTGTGCTAAAATGGTGAAATTTACTTTCTCATTCGATGGCAGGCAAATCAGTCACACATATTCAAACGTTCACGATTCACGAATATTCACGATCATGCGCACTGGCACACATAAACGTATTACACTAATACGCCTTTAACGATGACGCACACATGTGACATCAAAGCAATGAGTTATTGTTGTGTGAACACACATATATGTAAAACATACGGGTGCTTCCAGTTGACCCAGATCATAAATACATTTTATTAGATAGATAGGCTATCTTTTTTGTCTTGTGTACACTTACTAATTTGTGTGTCCAAAATATGTTTAAGCAATTTGTTAAATGAAACTGAGCTTATTTTGAAATACCGATTATATCTTGAGAACTTTTAGGACTACAATCTATCTTTAATAAAATCTACCTTGAACAGTACTAAAGAAAGCTCTACACGCTGTGTATTATCATATTATCTTGTCTATTCAAGGCGACAACAATATTTTTCTTCAAATATTACGAAAAGAAATCGCGCGCGTTGGAAATCACATACGGTTAAAGATTTCGATAAACGAGTAATAGGTATACATCAACATCACTTTAATTCACGCGAGTCAAATCGCACCGTGTTGGCAAAGCACAGCGTTAAACGCTGTACAATCATATCGCTATTAGTCGCATGGGGTAGGCAGGGTGCAGGGCTCACAAAGAGGCGCATATTGCGAGTGACTCACACGCCAGCCCGACTGCAGAATTAAACAAAATAAATCTTAATCACAATGTACGGCACTAGGTTCTGTCGGCACCCTTAACGATGCCAAAGTGGACCCCGGTTGAGGCCGACATAACCTCTTCCTCCGGCTCCTGCTATAGGGTTATCCGCGGGGATTATGCGTACATTAAAAAAAACAGACCCCGGGAGAACCTCTTTTGTGTATGGTCCTAAGTTAATTTATCAATATAATGTTGTAAACCACATATAGAAACTGCATAATAATATAATAATAATTCACGTTAGGCACTTTCTCGGTGAATGTTTAACGTCGGCCGTCAAACGCATGCTTTATCCGCCGGCACCGCGGGGCGCTGAATAAGTACATTTTAGATGCTGTGCCTCGTGCCTCGCTGGTACACTTTGGTCTCGCGTCGTACTTAGGCAGTTAGGCACAAAGAGAAAATTATTATTTCTAATAACACTAAATTAGTGGACGACTGTTGTATACAAAAGTTCGAACGCAAATGTCTCAAGGTAGTAGTGATATGCCGACTCATCCATAAAAATTTCCCGCGGTTGACCTTTCTAGCTATTTACACTGTTGATTGAAAGCACTTGGTGGAATTTGTTGTTACACGTATTAAGAACCTTTGAGGATGCCGTAAGGTGAGAGAGGTCAGGTGTAATTAAAAATACCGTGTGTGATCTTAATATGTTGACCTTTCACTTAATTCTTATTACCTTAGTAGGTGCTTATGGTACAGGAGAATACCGTGGAGTCAATTAGAATATTTCTGGAGTGCTTCACGCTATACGCCAGAACATATGCGTATCTCATACTCATGTTCTAGAAAACATTATAAACCGCTGCAGTAATGAATGAATCATTTTAAACGATCGCCAACAAAACGCACCGAACAACGCGCGAGTGCGGCGCGGCGTGACGCCTACGTACCTGCTGCGTCACGAGCATGACGTATACATGCCTGCGTCAGTGGCGTTCTGAAGTCCTTGGGGACCATGGATCATGATCATGATGGGCATATCATGTTAGCCTACTAATGTTTCATGAGGCCAATCGGGTTAAGGTTAACGCACTTTGGCTCCGGTCAGCCTCAAAAATCCAATCCGACATTATTAGTAGCCGTATTAAAATGCCAGTAGTCTGGTAGGTCCGGTACGTCACAACCTGCGGCTGGAGCACGCCCGGCGGCCGACACCTATATTTAAATTTCTCTAAGTTTCTGAAAGATGTAAATTATAAAAAAAATATATTCTCTAAGAACTAACAAGCATAGAAAATACGAACAACATCCAATCAGCGCTTATTGAATGTACTTTCTTGCGCAACTATTGTCCGGTCTTCACTGCACTTCAAGTGCCTATCGTCTATCGTCAACATTATTTCTGACTCCGCGTTCAGCAAAGACAAAACTGCACTGCACGGCTATGTGTTCTCTATTATATAACACTGGTTTGCGACTCTCCGTTGTGCGTCGCGCCGGCCTGTAACTTACGGCACGATATAATAAGTATTCTCATAAAGCGTGTAAATTTCCTCATTATTCGCGCTCGCACGCTCGCTGCTAACGCTGTTTGTTGGAATTTAGCGCCCTTCTCGTTGTGTATAGTACCTCCAGCTGCCAGCCGTCCGCGAGGCACGATATGGCAAACACATGTATATGATAGTGAAACATCTGGCGGTATACCCTTCGGCGCAGCCGAGGAACCGAGCCGACTGAAAGAGACGCGGCCTACTTATCTGACGTCGGGGAACAAGGAAAAAGTGGAATAACAAACAATAGTTTGCGATGCATTGTGCGGCGGCGGATCTGGGGCGCAATCAGCGCCGCGCGCCCGGCGGTGGCGCCGTCGCTAGGGAGCAACGAGCCGCGGCGACGCCGAGCGCGACACCTACTTCCCTCATAAGTTGGATGCTTTGTCACGGAAACTGGGACACTAATGAGATTCATAGGATTTTCGGGCTCGTTTCCTTTTTGGCCTCCCGAGGGTGGAGGAGGAGACAGGTGTAGGCGCGCTGACTAATGGGTTCGACGTCTTAATAAAATAGTTGTTCGGTGCGTGAGAGCCCGCGCCGCCGCCGGAGCGGGGCTTAATTACGCGCCGGTGACGTCACGAACTATCGTACGTTACCGAATATTTGGTGTTATTAGAATTCAAGCGACGCTGCCCGGCCATGCCAAGGAATACAGCTTAACGATATTTTACAAGTAAAATGAATATTGAAGGTCACTTGTAAGCCAGGTTTACTTACCATTTTTGTGTGCGTAACTTCTTATTGAGTAATATGAAATTTACACATATTGATAACTCACTTGTACTTTTCCACATTACTTTATTGCTTATTACACCTGACCGGTTTCGCCTTACGGCATCCTCAAAGGTTTATAATGACATTTAAGCTTTACGAAATTTACGATTATTTACTTGTAGTCAAAGACGACGGCAACGTGAGCACAACGGTTACGTGTACAATCGAACAGTTTCACTACCATCTCTTATGCCTGTCCTGTACTAGAAGTAGTAATAACATGGTTTACCCACACTTAATTAAAAACCTGGCCTGTTATAATAGCGCGTTGTTCACCGAAAATGTAAGAGATACAAAGATCTGCTTTAACAGCTACACACACTTGACAGTAATAAGTCTAGGGTAGAAAGTATTGCGAAAATGTAGGTACATTATTGATAGAATTGTTTGCGAGGTGCGTGCGGGCGGAGGCTTGCGACGCCACTAAGTGACGCGGCGCGGGCGCTCGCTCCGCGTAGCGAACACGTAAGGAGTCAACACATCCGTACGTAGCTTGTCCGTAGCAGGTCTCCTCACCAGGTTCCATGTCCGAGCTAGATGCCTACCTGCTATAACGAGTCCTCCGACTGATCGTAATATTTAGTTTATAAAATTTAAAGTAGTAATAAAAATAGAACAGCGTTTCATATAAGCACTAAGCAGCATTAGTTATCACTCGCGCGCTTGCAGGTGTTGGGAGTGTCCGCGAGTACCTCGCGCGGCGCGGGGTCCGCCTTTATAAGGTTTTATTGTGAACATTTTTTGTGCATTCCTCATGTCGCCAGCATATGGGTTTTTAGCAATTAAGTATAACTATTTATTCCCTCAAAGACCAGAAATTAAATATTTTAATTACTCTGAATCTACATGATTGTTTGTAGAGGAAAGTAATGTAGTATTCCTATGCCTAGGATACAATAAGACTATTAACAGACTAGACTAGGTGATCTCTCCTGAAAGGTGTGCACGTTGTGACGTATATAACTTCAAGAAATATCTAAGTAGCTATCATCAAAATACAGTCCTCGCTTCTTGTGGCACTCGGCGGAATACGAATGGGTGTCGTGTCGGCGACAGATGGTCTTTATGCGCAGAGTCAGGGGTCAGGGGGCGCCACTCGAGAAGGTCGCCTCCACTAGAGGAGCACTTGGCCGAGGCCGTTCAACTGCACTGTAAGGAAGAAGTTCATAATAATTACGGTCTTATTATCCTCTTGCTTTTTTATATTATGACAGGAAAAGTGCATGACGCATCACCTGATTGGCTGCGGTTACCTCAGCCTACTACGCTAACAGTAGCATTACTTCTATCGAGTTAGTAGGTATATTGCGGACGGGAAATTCTTGCCACTGATGCAGTGTAGTGCTGCTAGTTCGCTTAGCAGTACTAGACTGCATCAGGGGCTACGGATCGCTATAATTGTAAATCGCGTCGTCTCCCCAATGAGCGTAATCGAATAACCAAATAATGTCATGATGCCGGCGCCGGCTACATATTCATGGGCCGATCGGTGGCGGTAATCGCATGCACTCTTATGTCCGCTCATTATGTTATGCTAATATAGCGCCAACTACCGGAGGGCGCATGCACGCACGGGTCTGCATGCGGCGCGTATTGATGAGGGGACAGTAATAACTCTATAAGAGCATTAATTGTATGGTAAACAGAAGGGTTGTTTTTGCTAACACTGACGTAATTTGTGTGGTGGTGCTTGATTGCTTTGTGTGGTGGACAGTGGAGCGTGGTGCGGAGCTACTAACATCGCGGGGTGGGTGGCGGTACCGTGGGGCTAATCTGTCGGGTTTGTGTTCTGTATGTAAGTATCTTGTTTTGATAAATATATTGCTAAGTTTACAACAAATTTGAGCTCTGCAGGGAAACTCAATTAACTAAAAAATGCTACAGCTGTTAAATATTTCCTTTGGCATTCTAGCGAATTAGCTGGGGTTCCGAGTTGTGACCGTTTAAAGTCAGATGTTTTAAGGCCGAGACAGAACCGCTTCTAAATTCGAATCCATGTAGGTACTTACATTTGTTATGTTCGTACAAGGATTAAGACAAATCTTTTGCTAGGTATTTAGTTTTGCTACATTTTTTTTTGTAATATCCCTCATACGTTTAAGTCGCAATGTTCAGATTATTTAAAAAAAAAATGGTTTGATTTAATCTTAATTTCTCTCTTACAGGTACGTATCATCTTCATTCTGTCCTAGCGGGTAAGAAATACATAGTATTAACGCGAGCTTTCTGTTTCGCACACACTATTACGCCATCATCGCTCGTTTATAAATTTGTCAATCGTTTGAGTCCGCACTGCGCGTGCAATCTTTTGAACTGCTACTGCTAGCGCCGCGCGCGTGGGCCGCGTCGGGCGCCGCCAAGTGCCGTCTCTTTTGGTTTATCTTAGAAGTGCTGGCGCTGTGCGGCGGCGCCCTCTGCCGACAGAGATAAATCCTTAACATAGTTTGTAAGAAATTAAATAAGGCTTATCATAGGTTTATTTCAGTGCACGAGTGTTTACCGTTGCTAACATAATCGCTCCAAGGTAGCCAAGGTTCTATAATACATAAAATTATTCAGTTTCTAAGATAACCCACTATTAAATGGTTTGATTTAATCGTGAAAATGTAGGTATCTAAGACATATTTGAAATAACCAGTCGGGTAAAGGTAAATTTAAAGGTAAGGCAACATGGACAAGTACTCTAGATACGTAGTACTATTATTTACTCTGTGCTAATATTTACTCTAGATTACTCGAAATGTAATCTAGAGTTTGGATAAGAATTGTAACGAACAACTCGGGAATTCATTGACTCTAGGAGCTCTTTTTAACAGAGCTCTGCTGGAAACACGAGTATCTCACATATGAGACCGTCCAGGTTAAAGCCTTCATGACTTAACATTTCTCATTAACATATCGTATAATAAACATAACTAAGCATATAAGACAAAGGAATACTTCCCCAAAGGCAAGGACATGGTCCATTGTTCTACGGTCTAAGGAAAGTTTTGCTGTAGGAACGACGTACAGGAATTCAACTCAATTAAATATTAACGTGCCTACTTCACACCTAGACCTGAACTAATGTTGATCACTTTACTTTGAGGCACTTTACGTCACGCAACGACTGACCTGTTGAATTTAACTCAGAGATAAGATCAATGTTGGTTTCGTCACACAATCGGAGTTAAACGTCCCACAGTCGACAGCTAGGCCTCGCCGTAATTGCGTTGGCGCGGGCCGCTCCGGGCACTATTGTCCTGTATTGCTTTTAGGCGGATTTCACTCAGACGTTAAATGGAGCTGTCCTGGCGCTATATCACAGCGACGTTTGTGTATACTCAGACCTTTCCACTAGAGATACGCTACAAGGACAAAAGCTAAGCTATGTGACCGTTTCCACTGTGTTATGCTATGTAGTGTAGCGAGTAACATGTGCTGTGAAGATGACAGAATGAAAACTTACTACATATATTCAAAATTCGAAATGGTAAATCCACAGAAAATTTATCCATAGCACACATCGATAGCACAGCGCACATCTTTCTATACAAAACCATAGCTTAGCTGAATCCGCTTCCACCAGTGCTACGCTATGTGGACCAAGGAATGTCAAACGCACCTATAGCAACGTCGCATAGCACATTTCTGGCGGATAGGCAGCCACATGCGCTCACTGACGCGGCAGGGCGAGGCGCCGCTGGCGCGGTCGTGGCTCCTGCATATGTGATGATCTGCGTGCCATGTATCTGCTTGTATATTAATTTGGGACGCGCCCTCAGCCCGTGGGCCGCAGTCCGGCAGCGATGTGCTTAACGACCGTAACGGATATCTTGTCAAAATCTATTGGATAAGAATTAGATATTCTCTAGACTGTTTCGTTTTGAATTGTTTGGGATTATACTTTGTATGATCCTACTTAACTCACGAGTTAGGTTATTTTTTTCAACTACTGTAAACTGCTACTAGGTAATATTCGGTTGCAGGTTATTATAGAAATGCATATGTATACAGTACTAGTACACTATCAGTAACTTATAGAATTCCTTTACGTTTAACATATTATCAATACATAAATAATATAATCTCAATTCGCGTGAGCCGTGCCGCCCGCGCGGCGCGCTGCTGCTGGGCGTGTAATGTGCAGAGCACCGGCCGCGGGGTCGGGGATGCGATGCGACGCACACACGCCGCGTGTACTGGTGACGTGTGTCGTAACTAGCTGTCTAGCTGTCGTAACTAGTACACCTCGCGCGTATACATGGGGTGACGTCGTTAACGGCCGATACGTCCATATACCATTAAGGTAGAAAAATGTTCACTATGTACTTTATAAGTTTATGCACCTTTATAGCTGATTTTATAAACCCCACATGCAAAATCGCACTTCTTTTATAAACTTCGCGCCCCACCTCTCCTCAGTTCGCCCCCCCACCGCTCCCTATCTCTTCTCACCAACACGCATTATTCAATCCTTTATTTCGGTTTAGCTGTTTAGTTAACAGTGATATCCTTTTGTTATGTCGGAGTACAAAGCTAATAATCTCATCTCTCATCAACACGTCATTAGACAATTACCTTCCTTTACCTCCGCGATATATTGTTTAGTTAACGGTAACACCCTCTTTTAATATTAGACTAAGCACATAAAATGTGAGTCTGATGAACCTCTGGTCATCACTTCAGGAATAAGCAATCGTGAATGAATAAAATAGTTACGTACGAGTGTGATAGTGACGTGCCACTAATTCGCATTATAGTTACGAACAGTTACGATTCACGTGCGCCAAGCGGCGCGACGCTCAGAGTTCAAGCGCTTTGCGATAATGTAACCGATACACACTCGAGCGCTACGTACACGTAGCACATCCGCACACCCTCCGTACTAAGCACTTACGTGCTACGAGTTCCACGTGCCGTTACGTAGCGCGTCTACGATATAGCGGCGTCATTCATTTGCGCTGTCGGCATGCACGTAGCGCTGTCGTGCCGCCAAAGCAAGGTGACGAATATGCTACGTAGCCTCTACATGTAGCAGTCACGTAGCACGCTCGTAGACGCCGCGGAGTCCTATTATTAAGATGCGTTATGAGAGCTCTAAAGCCTGTGAGTCGTTCTCCAGACAATTGAAATGGCTGTCGAAGTGAACGTGACAATGAAAGTAATTTGTTGTGTGGGAACGGTATTGTCTTCGACGTGAGAGATGTGATGTGAATCGGGCAGTCTAACAGTTTTATTTTGTAGTACTCGTACGTCGGTAAAAACAAGAACGCGGTGCATATTAAATTAAAATAACGTCTAAACTTTTTTTTTTTTTTTATATAGGACACGTCAATTGGACTTCGCCTTGCCTGATGGTAAGCTGAAGGCAAAGTCCCAGAAAAGAGGGTCACCATTACTTACACATACCGTGTGACAATGGTGACACTCAGCTTGACGGCCTTATCATATGCTTTTTCACGCCCCGCTTAAAGGACCCGGGACTGTAGGAAGAAGGAAACACGTGAGCTGGTAATGAATTCCAGGCCTTAATGGTGCGACAGAGGAAAGAGTCTCCGAACCGCTTGGTTCTTGATCGGATGTTTTGCACCGTGTGCGGATGACATCTAAGACCTGCACGTGTTGTCCTGTGTAGGAAAGGGGAGGGTGGGACTAATTGGAAGAGCTCATCAGAACACTCCCCATAGTACAGACGGTAAAATACAGCCATGGACGCAACATCTCTACGCAGCTGTAAAGGTTCTAGGGTGTTCGTGATCTCGGGATTCCCAATGATGCGGACCGCACGTCGCTGCAACCTGTCGAGAGCATCTAGTAAGCACTTTGCTGAACCATCCCAGAGATGCGAGCAGTACTCCACACAGGAGCGAATTTGTGTATTGTATAGAAGACACCGCTGCTCCGGCGTGAAAAATCGTCTCACTCTGTTCAGGACTCCGAGTTTTCGTGAGACTGTTTTGATGATGCTTTCGATGTAGTTTTTGTTATTCAGGTTGCAGCGAACATCCATACCTAGGATATTGAGATTGTCCTGCAGTGGCAGTGGCGTGCTCTGAAGAGTGGGGAGGGGAAGGAAAGAAGATACTTTTGCTGTAAACGCACATGCCTGCGTCTTCTTGGCATTGAACTCAACCAGGTTCTCAGAGCCCCATTGAGAAATGTGATTCAGGATCCCGTCAAGCTCAGTGACAAGAAGCTGCCTTTTCTCTGCGATATCTGACTGCTTGGCCGCAGGATGTCCATGATAACTCCCATGTAAAGTGCTATCGTCTGCATAACAATGAACATTGCCGGTAGACAGCATGTCGTTGATATGCAGAAGAAAGAGAGTGGGTGATAGGACGGACCCCTGGGGCACGCCAGCATTAACCTGCAGAAACTCCGAAGCTCGTCCGTCACAAAGGACGCGAATACGGCGCCCCTGCAGGAAGCTAGCAACCCAGTTGCACAGCCTAGAAGGCAGACCAAAGGCAGGTAGCTTGGAAAGAAGCGATTTGTGCCAGACTCTATCGAAAGCTTTGGCGATGTCAAGACTAATTGCCAGTGACTCGCCGTGCTTGTCCATAGCCTCACCCCAAAGATGGGTAACGTATGCTAGAAGATCACCCGTTGACCGTTTCGGTCTGAAGCCATATTGCCGGTCATTAATTAAGGAGTGATCCTCTAGGTGCCGCATGAGCTGTTTGTTAATTATGTGCTCGAACACTTTGCACAGCACTGAGGTGACGGCTATGGGTCGATAGTTGGCTGGCTCCGAGCGATCCCCCTTCTTGGGAATCGGCTGAACATTCGCCTCTTTCCAAGGCAAAGGCACTGTACCCGAACTGTAGGATAGCCGGTACAGGCGCGTAAGCATTGGAGACAACTCCGCTGCACATTTTTTCAAAACTACCGCTGGAATACCATCCGGACCACTGGCTTTCCGGACATCGAGTGATTGCAGCACTGCACGGACATCGCGTTGCCTGATATGGATATCAGGCATCGCGTGGTCACTGTCGGGTAGTGTTGGTGGCTGCGTACCACAATCATCGATTCGGGAGTTGGCCGCAAAGAGATTAGCCAGCAGATTTGCCTTCTCTTGCGGCTCATGGGCCAGGGATCCATCAGGGTTACGCAGCGGAGGCAGCGAAGGCTGACAGAAGTTGGCTTGCACGGCTTTAGCCAGTCGCCAGTAGCCACGGCTTCCCGTGGGATGCATCACTAGCTCTTGACCAAGCCGCGCTATGCGCAGGGCATCCGCTCTGACGTAGGCCCTTCTACAGACCTTTGTGGCTCTGTTGTACGCCGCCTTGAAGTGGCCCAGATTGGGATGGCGCGTGGCGCGCGCCCTTACCCAAGCGCGGTACGCAGACTGTTTTTGTTCAACAGCTTCCGCGCACTCGCGCCCGAACCAAGGGCGCACCCCGCGGTCACCGGTGACATCGGTGTATGAGATATAGTATTCCATACCCAGACCGATCTCACCGGCGACAGCAGTAGCACAATCCGATGGGTTCTTACCTTCAAAGCAGCGCTCAACCCACGGGATGGACGCAAAATAGTCACGAAGTCCATCCCAGTCCGCTGACGAGTAGTGCCAGAGACGCCGCTTCCCCTGCACGGTCAAACTGAGTTTAACTTAGGCTTTTATCCCTCGCGTTCGCGGCGAGTGAGAGGAGCTCTTACAATAAGCCTTTATATGAATAGGAGTTTAATTTTCTACTGACTGTAGCAGTTCTTTAGAGAAAATCAATTTACCTGCTCTTTAATATTGACTACCTAGGTTCGTAAGTGATACTGCCACGCTCTCTTAGTAACATTATGCTATCTTTCACAAGTGACTTTTTCCCATTCCCGTCTCCCGCCAATCCGCAGGTGGCTATCTGTGATACGTCTGGTGTCAGTTAACACCAAATAAACCGTGTGCTTGTTAGCTGCCTCAGTAGCATACAGAATGAATACGCTAAAAAGTTTAACTATATAAAGTGTCAAGGAAATAAACTACAAAACTTATATGACAAGCCCCGCGTCACTCCGCGCGGGAGGCCGGCGAGACTCCGGCACCTTTTCATTTCAAATCAAAGGAAAATTAATGGCATCTTCACAAATCCTGTCAGCGGTGATGTTATCAGCCACGTCTTGTGACGTCATGAGGAAAAAGAGTTGTTTCCTTTACCGCTGACGGCGAGCGTTCGGAGGCGTTCTGCTACTCAGGTGGGAAGATTTACGGGTAAAGGGTGCCGGGGGGTGGCAGGGTGCAGTGGGAGAGGGGGTACCGGTGACGGGACATTTTTCCGTTTTGAATAATGTACCACAAGGCGGAGTGATTTATTCCGCGGCTGTCGCGAATATATGACGGGTTTATTTGTGCTAGTCGCGGCTCGCCCTCGCGCCTCGCACGCTCTTCACAAAGGGTGACGGCAGAGAAAATAGGCTAAGGTGTATTAATACTTACTTTTCAATATTTCCGACCGCCACATGATACGGTTTTCGTAACTGGTGTTCATAATTTTTTCGAACTAAGAATCTAGCCCGACACATTAAATTTTATACCACTTAGGTGGCAGACAAACATACTGCCCACCTGAAGATAAGTGGTTACCGAAGTTTATAGACGTATGCAACCTCATACCGTCATCAGTGTGAGTGCCAACTTCCTTACAGTGCACGAATTACTGTCATTTATACTTGTGATCACATTGATATGTAATTCCTCATGCACGCACACGCGACCCTCAGACCAGCTTGTCCTCGCACGACCGCTGTCCGCCAGCAGCGGCGCCGCGTGGTTAACCTAATACCTCGTACGACGTCACGTGACGTGGACCGGCTACGTCAGTGAACAACAAACAGGCTGTCTTACTGGCAGTACGGCGACGGATTGATGTCGTAATAGCACTTACTAGACTTTTAGGCACAAGCAGGCTCGTGCATATTCGTTCAGTACTTTTATGCGAAGCTCAAACAAACGAATAAATAAACAGACATTTATAATTAGGTGTACAAGGAAGCCTAAAACTACACGTATGTTTTGAATATTTGGAAGTTAAGTATGATGATACTTCACTAGCATACCGTCATTATGCACACAAATTGGCGTTAGTGGCTGTTTCCACGTCGGAAAAAAAAATAACTTTTACTATGTCGTTGCCGGGCCGGCCGGAGGCAGCGATTAATAATAATTCATAGGCGCTGGCAATCAGTTCTGCAAACAATTTGCTCAATAAGGCTTGAAAAACGGACGTCGAAGATATCGTCTAAATGGTGTGACCAAAACTTAACAAATACTTGACGGGATAGTGACGTGATTTTTCTTGTAAACTATTTTATAGCGATTACTTGACATCGCTTCTAGAAACGTTTGAATAGTTCATTGTTGAACTGTTCGCGAAGGAAGAGGCGCGTTGTGTGCTTTGTAAATATAAACAACACGAGCGAGGCGCTGCAGCGCGCGCAAATTAGCGCGGCCCGCCGTTGTCTTGGCGATAACTTTCACGCATCGGCGACAGCGCAAACAAACAGTAAAATCACGGACACTATTTTTTCTTTTCCTGACACACACACACGCGCATACACGTGTTGGGTGATTGGGCTCAACGACTCCATATTTTTTCAAATCACTTTTTGACGAGATAGAAATATTAATATTTTGTAATCCGGCTCTCATTTATATGCGCTGGCACAGATTTCATTCTTTCTTTTTTCTTTTAAAAGTTATTTCTCGTTTATGTATCTACAAAAATGCGACCATAAAGTATCAAGACCTGCCAGCGGCGTAGGAAAACTTGTAAGCCTGTTCTTAAATGCCGGCATTCATCAAAGGCGCTTAAGTTATCAAACATTTAAGTATTTACTTTAGTAAATTCCCCATTATATATCAAAGCACTTACGGGAAATTTGAGTTTAGTTATTGTGACGTCGCGCAGTAGTTTAAATATGAATGTAACCCTTTATCGGTAACATAACCGAGACTTTGTTCGTCGAGAAAGTCGCATTGCAACCGTAAAAAAACATCCGTTCGGCTTCAGTCGAGGCGTCAATGAAACGCCGCGGCATTCACTACACGCGCCTCACGAAAAGTCAAACGAGAGATGGAAATATACCGGTGTGCGGGTGGGAAGGGGATGGTGGAGCGAAGGGATGATTTCCCTCTCGTTTGGGCGGGCGGGCGCTAGTGCAAGCAGGGCGGGCGCGTGGGACGCACGCGGCGCCCGCGGAGTGCGCGAGGTCACGTCACGTCACGTCACGTCGCGAGTGCAGGCAGTTGGTGGAGTGTTGTATGTCTGTGTGTCCAGTGCGGTGCACGTGGGGCAGGCCGCGCGCCGCTTGTTGTCAGCTGTACGTAACTCACATGTTGTCACTTGGCTCGCTAGTAGTTTGTGTTTTGGAGGCAAGAACTTTGGTTGTAACGATGTTATGAAATGTCAAAATAATATCGCTACCTCTGAAAATACACAAAATGTTAAAGGCATTCAAAGTTTGGTCATGTACAGGAATCTAACCAACGAAGTAATGTACAGGTGCACTGCACTAGACGAAATTACGTGATCAACGAAGCGACTGCGGTAGAAATGCATTTCTATACCTATTTAAAAAAATTGCATACACGAATGTAAACAAAACCCATCACGATTTTCGTGTGTGCCGTGGGGCACACTTGGACATGACAATATCGACAGTAAAATGTAACATACAATGAATGTTACGAACAATACCTGTTCAATTACGGGGACACTCAGGCGCGACCATGGTCGGTGCGCCCGGCGGTGTGCGCTCGCGGCTTGCACTCATCAACTATGTAATAGTTTCATTATGAGGACAATTTGCGGGACAAAATTGAATCTTTTATACATGAAAACAAACACTACAGAGGTGTATATAATATCTACATTGAATCAACTATGTTTTCGGTCCGCGGCGAGAGGAGACAAGCTTGTTGCTATCTATCGAACACTCTTCTTTGCTTCGCGCTGTCACTAAAAGTTGTCTATCAGAAAATCCAATAAAATTTTACCCGACGTGTACATCGAACCCCACCACGCAGTGGTCGTACTAGCCACCCCAGCGATATCAATACGGCCAATAAGAAAATGAAATTCTTTGTTGGAAAAATGCAAATCATTGCGGAAGTAACGACCGGGGCTTTTAATTGTCTAAACAAGTGATCCCGTCTAGCGCACCTGCGGGCCTCGGGCGGCGCCGGGGCTCAACGTTATCTTATTATTTATTGTGTCCTAACCCCATCTCTAATGCACTAGGACGTCTTCCGGGCGCAGAACCCTCACCCTCCGCGGCGCAGTAATGATCCTACATCACTGCTACTTCCGAAAGTTGTTCATGGCAAATTAAATTTTTCATTCAATTTTTAATTTTTTTTTTTTTTTGTTTTTTATTTCTCACAAAAACATAAAGTTCACTTAAAATTAGATTTACAATAATTTAGAAATTAGAGTACGCCAATATATAAAAATTAATTATTACATTATACAATTAAAATATTGTCCACATTTTTGTACAGTCAGAGTGACAGTCTAATCTATTAACCCGCCCCTCATCGTACCTGGTGCAAAGGTACCCATGACACTGGCGGCATTGCCCCGTTGAACAGCTATGGCCAACCGTTGCCCCAGGTACGAGCCGGAGCGGGAGTCACCGGTTTTGTCCCTCAACCTGCGCCCTAATTCGCTCACCAGATTCTTGGCGTCGGTACCCCAACTACCCATTGTCTCGACCGCAAAGGGAGCGAACATATATTGCTCTGTCAACGCCGCATACTTCTCCCGCTTTTTATCCGCTGCGTCCTCAGCAGCAGCTGCCGGAGACCGGACAGTACGGCTCAGGTGACTGGGCGCAACCGTGCTGACACACGTGGCATCCCACAGAAGGCACTTACCATTTTTCCATGGCACCAGAGTCATACCGTCCGGCCTTTTGCCGTCGGATCTTTTTTTCGTATATTTTTCATTGTTATTAATTAGGAATAATCGTTTTGTTCGCTACTTATTCTGCATATTTCCTAATAATAAAAGCGTATTATACTTTGCACTACCCGGAAATTAAATCCGAAATTTTAATCACAGCAACTACAGTCACTAATAGTGGCCTGGGGCAGTTTGCTGAAGTAAGAATAACGAACGCTGTATTGTTGTTTTGTTATATCGCTTAAATAACCGAAGAACATTGCAGCCGAAAATTTTGTCCAACGCGTTGTCGACCGCACAACTAAGTACGTACTTGAAATCGCAGTGCACTGACCGCGTGAGGGTCACAGATGATATTCTTGACAATAAAGAACAGCCTCTCTGGAGGGTACTCCGGACTTTTATGATAATCGTTCCCATAAAACGTTGGCAAAAATATCGATGTAGAGTACTTCAGTTAACCGACTGACCAGCAGGCAGCGGGCAGCGGCCCGACATTACGATTCTAAACTACTTACATACAATATTGTACTAGTGGCTGTGTAAGTACTGGTACTAGCGGGAACCTAACCGATAAAGGGAACGTTCCGTTATTCTTAGTAGTAATAGTTTGTGCTGGTAAGTTAACCAATTACAAAAGTTTCTCTCCAACGAACGAAACAGAGGGAACTACCGAAATAGCTGCCAGTTCCCGCTATACAAATTACAAAGTTTACCAACTTTAAAAATGAAATGACAGAAGTTTGTCGTGATGTTCCGTCGCGGGCACAAGCGTCGGATAGCAGCGAGCGTTAGGTAATCTAATCCGAGTAGTTATCGGCTGCACCCGGAGGAGCGCGGCGCACGACCCACGGCGCTGTTCGCAAGTTACTGCTACAGAATGGGAGCACGCGCCGCTCCGCCGGCGCTCATGCCTTATTCACAACTCTGGGAAACTTTACTTCTTTGGGAGTACAGTTTTCTTACCAGTTGTGCTAACTTATAGACTTATTAACTTTATTAACACGTTGTAAGGACTAGGCTAAATGCTAGCAAATCCTTTTGTGGATGATAGAATCTTGCTTTTTCGAATACGAATGAGGGCCCATTCCAGCAATAGGTAACTTACTCTCAATTAATATCGACTCGTTAGCTACTGTTCATGTGATTTGGTAGTCTCTATGGTCCTCTTGTGTGTGTATCCCTAAGGTTCATATCCTTTCCCTTCACCATTCTTCTTAGCTGGTGGCAGACGACTAATGTAACATCTACGTTGCTATTCTAGGTAGGCTTTTATAAGTTACGGTGACCGCTTACTATCAAGTTGGGCGGTATGCTTCTTTCCTATTTAGGAATATAAAAAAATCTTTGCCAAATCATGCTTTAAAAACTGGTTTAGATTATGCCTCTACTATCAAAGATATTTGTAGTTTCTGGTTGACGTTACTTGTCTGCTTCCATATATAATAGAAGACGAATTTCGGAATCTGTCTATAACTATGGATGACTTCGGATCAATTTGCAAAAGGATTGGAACGTATCAGCATAATTGAAGGAGGTAGATACGACCGATCTCCCGTTCGACAGGGAAGGGGAAGAACATTGTGGGTTACCCACGAGTTGAGCGGCAGCTTAAATTGATATTATCTGGAGGACCCTGTGCTTATTAGGCGCCATAGTGGGGTGCGGGTTGGGTAACCTCCACGTTGGCTTACCTGTTTCTTTTCCCTCTGGACCGCGGTCCTGGGGAACGGAAGCGGGGAGGCTGGTGCACCCTGGACGACGGTTAGTAGACTCTGACTCCAAGGAGAAGGAGCTCCGCTAGCCGTCGACAAATAACCCGACAAGCCCTTTTTAGGGCTAGCTGACCCTGAGGGGGTCGTGGTATGGCGGACCTGCAAGGCTCGCGGGAAGGGATTCGTAGAATCCCTTCCATCCCAAACAGCCCTTTTTAGGGCTAGCCTGTCGCTCCCGGTATCCCTCTGCTTTCAGAGGGGACATGGGGGCGACACAAGGATCCATGGGATCCAGGGACGGGCCGGCCTACTGCTCGCGCAGAGGTTGGCAGGCATTCGTGCCACCGTCGGTGCTGGGAGAGTTGGCTGCTCTCCCGCGTCGCGTAACCTCCAGGATATCGACAACGACCTGAGTGCTAGCCACACTTGGGAAGCCGATATTCTGAAGGCCGCGGGGCTTGCCTTAATTGGCCGGCCCGCGACAAGGAAAAGTCTGAAAAACCCGACAGCGAAGTCGCTTAAAACCTACGGATACCAGGGGACCTCCGTAGTATGTACCCCGCTTCCCGGAATGGCCGTCACCCGGGGAGTGTAATTTTATCGGTTCTACTCGTGGGATTTACATGGAAAATTCATTATTGACATTAAAACCCAAACCAAGCAGAACAGTCTGCGCGGAGGTCGCGCAGCACCACGACGCGGAGGTCGCGTCCCAAACCGCGGTGTCGGAGGAATTCGACACCGCCACGGAGAAGAGTAGGGCGAACAGCCCGGTGGGCCTACAGACCCGGAAATCTGTACGGCGGAAGAGGAGATTCAGGAAGAAGTCTCTTCCTCCTCCTTCCCCTCCACCACAGAAGACGGAGTCGGACTTGGAGCTTACCTTGACCGACTCCTCTTCCACCAGCAGCAGTCACGACGGTGACGAGACGCTGCATCCACCACCGCCGAAGTTGCTAGCGGTCAGCCGCACGCAGCTGCAGCGGGGTGATAGCCTCAGGGCCCCGGAGGATGTGGAAGCGCCGCCGAGTTCCTCCACCTCGGCGGCGTCCTTACCCTTGCCTCCCGCCGACATAATGTCAAAGGAGGTGAAAGAAGCCCTAGAAGGTTGGGCCGGGGCCCGCACCGATTCTCCGACGCCGGAGGAGCACCGGGTCACGCAGGCGACGATGCGGCTTGTCGAGTTCTTCGACCTATTGAGGGCGGAGTTGGCCGAGTTGCGGCTTGACAGGGCTCATCTGGGCAGGAGGCACCTGGAGCTCCTGGAGAGCAATGAGCGGATGGCGGCCGATTACCGCAAGGAGATGGGGAGGATGGCGGCCGATCTGGCGAGCCTCCAAGCGGTCGTCGCTGGGCTGCCGGCGGAGCGCGTTACGCGGTCGGCGCGGCGGCGACTGGTGGCGCAGCCGACGCTGCCGGCGCATCCGCTGTTGCCCGTGCGATCGAGGTCGCCACTGCGGCCGGAGCCGCTGTTGCAGCCGACGCCGTCGGGACGGCCGGCGCGGCCGCTGTTGCCCGTGCGGTCGAGGTCACCGCTGTGGCCGGAGCCTCTAGCGCCGTCGGAGTCGCCGCGGCCGGAGCCGCCGAAGTCGCCGGCCCGACCAGCTCGGCAGGAGTCGCCGGTGCTGCGGCCGGCTCGGCCTGCGGACCCGTTGGCGCTCTGCATGGCGGCAATAGCTGCCATGGAGAAGCGCCAGGAGGAGGCGCTGGCGGAGCAGCGGGCGTGGCGGGTGGCGCAGGAGGAGCGCACCCGGAGCTGGCTGGAGTCCATAATGGACTCCAGCCGCCGACCACCCCTGGCGGCTCCGGCCGGATATGCCGGGGCAGTTAAGAGGGGCCCCACCTGTCCGGTAGTGGCGGGATCCCCGCAGGGGTCGGCCAGCAGCCCGTCCGCTGCGTTTGCCGCCCATGCCGCTCCGCCCGCTCGGGCTGCCCTCGCTGCGGGGGCTGTGAGCCCCCCCCAGGATGCGCAGGTCGCGCGGCCCAGGGGAAGGGGAAAGGGGAAGGGCAAGGGGAAGAAGTCCCCAGCCCTAGCCCCGGCCCCAGCTCTGGCCCGAACTTCGGCGGGTATAGCCGCCACGAGCTCCTCGCCGCAGGGGGGCTGGGAGGTTGCCGGCGCCTCAAAAAAGCGGCGCAAGGCGAACCGAAAGGCAGCCAAAAAGGCCAGGAGGGCTGAGGCTGCTGCGAGGGGAGTGCCAGGGAGGCTGCGCGTCCCCCGCTCAACCGCCGTCGTCCTTACGATGACGGCGGAGGCGGCGGATAGGGGCGTGCAGTACGCCCAGATTGTCACGCAGGCGAGAGCCTGCGTTGACATGAAGGCCCTCGACATGCCGGGCCCCATCCGGGTGAAACCCACTCGGACGGGTGCTCGGCTACTCGAGATCCCAGGCGCTTCGAGCGGTCCCCAGGCTGATGCCCTAGCGGCTAAGCTTAGGGAGACGCTTGACGCAGCCGACGTCCGGGTGTCCAGGCCCAACAAGTGCGCAGAAATGCGCATTTCGGACCTGGACGACTCCATCACGGTGGAGCAAATCCGCCTCACCGTGGCGGAGGCCGGGGGCTGCCCCCTAGAGGCGGTGAAGGTCGGAGCAATCCGCTTCGGCCGCCGTGGACTGGGGGCGGCAGTTGTCGGCTGCCCCATCGCAGCAGCCAAAAAGGCTGCCGACCGGGGGTTCCTCGCCGTTGGAGGCGTGGTGCGGGTGCAGGTCCGGCTCCTGCAGGCTCGACCGACCAGGTGCTTCAGGTGCCTGTCGGTCGGCCACGTGGGGGTGCAGTGCACGGCGGCGGTGACGGTCGGTGACCGCTGCTTCCGCTGTGGCCAACCCGGCCATACGGCCGGTGGATGCGAAGCTCCGCTGCACTGTTTCAGGTGTGCAGCGGGGGGCAAACCGGCCGACCATGGGGTTGGCAGCAAGGCCTGCACCGGGGGGGAGCCGAAGCCGCAAGGCGGGGGCTCCACCCAAAGTTCGCGGCGGGATGCGGAGATGGTTCCATAATGGATCCCCAGCTCCGCATCCTGCAGGCGAACGTGGGCCACGGTGCCGATGCTCAGGGTCTTCTGCTCCAGAGCATGGCACAGTGGTCCATACACGTCGCCGCTGTCGCCGATCCGTACACTCACCGGCCCCTTGGGCCTGCCTGGGTGGTCGACCTGGACGGGTCGGCGGCACTGGTGTACAACGCCGCTATGGGTTCCCCTCCCCCTGTTGTCGTGGCAAGGGAGCATGGCATCGTAGCGGCGCGTGTGGGGGAGATTGCGGTCGTGGCCGTCTATTTCACGCCGAGCCTACACCGACGCATAGGGGAGTACCGGCAGTCGCTGGAGCGACTGACCGACGTCGTCAACGCCTGCCATCCTCATCCGGTTCTTGTGCTCGGGGACTTCAACGCCTGGTCAGTGACCTGGGGGTCCCGGCACACGAACCCACGAGGTAGGGCTCTGGAGAGCTGGGCCGCTAATCACGGTCTAGTTCTCCAGAATCGCGGGGCCGAAGCCACGTTCGTGACCGCGGAGCGCAGTTCGATTATCGACCTATCGTTCGCAGGCGCTTCGCTGTCGCACCGTGTGCGGGACTGGCGTGTTGTTGTGGGGGTGGAGACACTGGCGGATCACCGATACGTTCGGTTTGATGTCTCCCCCCCCGCGGGTGATGCGCCGGTCATACCGGCCCCACGCGAGCCACGCTGGGTGCTTGGGAGACTGAATCGGGAGGTCCTCCTGGAGGCCGCCATCGTACAGGCCTGGGCCATTGCGCCGGACAGGCCTGTCGATATCGACGATGAGGCGGTGTGGTTCCGGGAGGCCATGACTCGTGTCTGCGATGCGGGTATGCCTAGGGCACCACCCTATAGTCCGAGGCGTCGGGTCTACTGGTGGTCTGCGGAGATCGCGAGGCTACGGCAAGCCTGCGTGATCGCGCACCGCCGGTGGACCAGACTCCGTAGGAGGCGTAGCCGAACCGCAGATACGGAGCCCCGAGTGGCGGAGCTTCATGTGGGATACAGGGAGGCCAGAGATGCCCTCCGAGCGGAGATTAAGCGGGCGAAAGCCGCGGCTTACAAGGAGCTCATGGAGACGCTGGAGCGGGACCCATGGGGGCGGCCTTACCTTATGGTAAGAGGAAAGCTGCGCCCCCGGGCCCCGCCGTTGACCCGGGTTCTCCAGCCAGCTCTGCTCGGTGGAGTGGTCGAGTCCCTGTTCCCGGCGCGAGCGGAACACGTTCCGCCGCAGATGACTCCGCCACCTCGGTCGCCTGTGGCGCCCAGTGTGGTAGTTGACGACGAAGTCCCCGAGGTCACTTGGGTAGAACTGGAGCTGGCGGTGCGAAGGCTTAGAGCCAAGAAGAGCACCGCCCCGGGACCCGACGGCATTCCAGGCCGCGCGTGGGTCCTAGCTCTGGGAGAAGACGGTCTCGAACCCCGACTTAGAGGGTTCCTCAGCGCATGCTTGGAGCGGGGCCAGTTTCCGAAGATGTGGAAGACGGGGAAACTGGTCCTCATCCGAAAGGAGGGTCGCCCGGCGGACGAACCGTCCGGCTACCGGCCCATTGTGTTGCTCGACGAGGTGGGCAAGCTCTTTGAAAGAGTTATTGCGAAGCGCCTCGTCGAGCACCTCTCTGGTAGGGGGCCGGACCTGGCGGATGCCCAATATGGCTTCCGCCGGTGGCGGTCCACCGTGGATGCCATCATGCGCGTGAGGACTTTGGCGGAGGAGGCAGTTGCCCGGGGCGAGGTGACGTTGGCGGTGTCCTTGGACATCTCCAACGCGTTCAACACCTTGCCCTGGAGTTGCATCAGGGAGGCACTCGTGTACCACGGTGTGCCTCTCTACCTCCGCCGCATAGTCGGGGCGTACCTGACGGAGAGAGCCGTCATCTACCCAAGTGCGACCGGCGTCGGTCGGCGTGAGATGTCGTGCGGTGTTCCACAGGGATCGGTTCTCGGGCCGCTACTGTGGAACATTGGATACGACTGGGTGCTTCGCGGTGAGTTTGCGGACGGCGCCGCCGTCACGTGCTATGCGGACGACACGCTAGTGACGGCGAGCGGGGCTACACACCGCGAAGCGATCCTGAGAGCCACGACCGCGGTTGCTCAAGTCGTGGAACGGATCCGGCGGCTGGGCCTTGAGGTGGCTTTGCATAAATCCGAGGCCATGTTCTTTCATGGACCTCGGCGCACGCCACCACCTGGTTCCAGCCTCACAGTGGGAGGCACTCTCATCGGCATCAAGCCCCAGATGAAATATCTGGGGCTCGTGCTCGACGGCCGGTGGGACTTCGGGAAGCACTTCCGAAGTCTGGGCCCCAAATTGGCGGGCACAGCCAACGCTCTGGCGCGGCTACTGCCCAACCTGAGGGGCCCGGATGACTCCTGCAGGAGACTCTACGCGGGTGTCGTGCGGTCCATGACCCTGTACGGGTGTCCCGTGTGGGCGGACACCCTGAGTGATCGGCACATGCTTCTGCTGCAGCGTCCGCAGCGGAAGTTGGCGTGCCGCATCATAAGGGGGTACCGCACGATATCATTCAACGCGGCGAGTCTCCTCGCCGGATCGCCACCATGGATCCTGGAAGCGAGATGCCTTTCGGCGCTATACAGGTTCCGAAGGGCGGCGCGGGAGCGGGGTCACGATCCCGAGCCCGAAGAAATTCGGGCCGTGAGATCCCGGCTCCACGGGGAAATGGTGGCAGAATGGGAGAGACGACTTGGGCAACCAAGCGCAGGGCACGCCGTAGTAACGGCGGTAAGACCCATCATGGGGGAGTGGCTAGAGAGGCCACACGGCAGCCTCTCGTACCGTCTGACGCAGATGATCACCGAGCACGGATGCTTCGGAAAATATCTGCGTCGGATGCAGAAAGAGCCAACGTCCGAGTGCCATCACTGCGACGCGAGCGAGGACTCAGGTCCGCACACGCTCACCGAGTGTCCGGCGTGGGAGACGCCGAGGCGGGAGCTTGTGGCGGCCCTGGGAGTGAGGGTTCTCACGCTCTCCACCTTGCTCGCGGCGATGGTTCGCTGCGCGGATGCGTGGGCGGCCGGCGCCTCCTTCTGCGAGCAAGTAATGCTCGTGAAGGAGGAGGCGGGGCGGGAGCGGCAGCGGGAGCGACGAAGGATCGCTAGACAAGCTGCCCGCGCACGAAGGCAACTCGGGCGTCGGAGGTCGATGAACGACCTCCGCCCCCCATGAGCGCCGGCCTGGGGGTGACAGGTGAAGCCGCCTGTCACCCTTGCAGAAGCAGGCCGCGGCGGCGGCGCGCGTGGCGCGCCTCCCCGTTTCCGGGGATGAGTTGGGGACTCTGTGGTCCCCACACCCGAGAAGAGGGCCAGATCGTGAGAGATGGCCCTGGGTCGGCCGGGGTGCGAGGGATATGCCTGTCAACCTCACCTTCGGCAACCGAAACGACCCACAGGCGGCGTGCGTTTTAGTCGGTTCGAGTCCGACATAACCTCCTCCACCGGGTCCGGTGGGGAGGTATCCGTGGGGATTTTGCGCACGTAAAAAAAAAAAAAAAAAAAAAGGCGCCATAGTTTTCCTGTCTTTACTAATATTGTAATAGAACAAATCTAGTGTGATTGTTCGTAACGTTTTTACACCTTAACTGGTCGATTGATCATCATAATTTTTTTGCATATACGTTGTTATATAGAATAGGACATTGCAGAGATAAGTATTGCTCTTTCGGTATTGAAAATTTACTTTATGTCATAATATGTCATAAATAAACTTAAATGAAACCGCTTTCAGAAGGTACAATAATAAATAATTTGCAAGTTACCCCTCGGCGATCGGATTGTGAGGAATATAATGCTATTGAATTTTATTTATCTAATTCAATAATAGACGTTACAAAGAAATATTTGGCTCCTTGGAGGTGGGAATTAAGCACAACCGTCGGGTAAGCGGCTTTACTCGGCGCGGCGGCTGTAAAAACTCGCGGAGAAGGGTTGCGGCCGCTTGTTATTGGAGCCCTGCGCCGAGGAGCGAGGCAGTAATGCGGGGCTTCGGTCGAGGAGGCGCCTGTCAGTACGAGTGTCTTTTACTCTCAATGGGCTTAGCGCACAACAATGCGAAAGAACTGTCGCACAAACATATACTTACGCCGTTTTCCCCTCACTAGATTTGTCCTACATACTATATGAGTTTCTTTATATGCCTCACATCCACTCTCTACATACTCGTATCTTTTATTCAAGCCTCCTAACTCCGGGTGCTTCTGACCAATCCGTTTAAAAAGACATTGCAATTTGACACTGAGCGATCTAAACAAAACGTAATCCTAACTACCTTCGATAGATAAATACTGAAATGCAGTTGATTTTCTTGAGTTCCCATTGCACAGTTAGAATTTCTAAAAACCGATTTCCAGAAACAAAAAAGAGACACCGTAAAGTGTAGTTATACCTGAATTTAGAGTTTTCCTGTTGAGAAGTCGGTGCCTGGCCGAACTGGCCATAACGGACGTGAGGGCATCATAGTAGCTCCAGCCTTGCAAGGTTTCCTTTACTTTTTTATTTTTTTATAGACAATATTAGAATCGAAATTACTAATATTCCCTCTAACCCCTCCAGCTAAGCTAAATTGCTTGTTAGAAGTAGGTTCACGTAGGTAGTGTAATGGCCAGGATTCAAACCCGGGACTTCTCCACTAAGCTACCGACGCTTAATAACTTTCTTGAACAAAAATGCTTCAAAATTCGACATCTGTTAGGATCGGCAGTTTAATGTTTCATATTGTGGCTGTGTTGAGTGTACAGTTCGGTAATTGACAAATAGGCGCAATTCGTGTATCACGACATATCCAAGTGCCGCCCCTCGGTGAGGCACGCATCGCTCCTCCGACAGCTCGCCATATTTATTTATTATAACATTTTTGTATTCCTCGTCATAGAGACTCGCGACACCATCTTTTTAAAGAATCAGCTCTGCGAGGAGAGAGAGGACCGAATGTAATACTTTATTGTACCAAAATATTTATTCCATTGCCGTCTTCAGGGATTAGGTTTTGTCTCATATTTTGAATTAAAATTGAATGATTGCAAAGTAATGGCTACGTATTACCGTACTATTTTATTTATTAATTTTAAATTTAATGCATTCTACAAATTATATTAATGATATTATGATGTTTGCAATTTTATAATCTTCACGAGTAGGACAAAATTGTAATTCCTACATCCCTTAATTATTAACGAGAATGAACTCTCGGTCATGGTACCTTAGTAGTACTTAGTATGATTCTTATATTCCGATTCGTATATTTTTTGATAACAAATAAATGTAAAAATATTCCTATTAATCCCTTTTAAATGAAGTATCTACACTTTGTAACCAGCTTTAGAACACAATTTGCGTACAATTTCAACTTCGCACACTTCCTAACTCAATATTACACTGGGCTAACAACAGCCTGCAATACAGTCAGCTTGTTATATAAATACAGGCTCAAGGTCAAGTACAGTCGCCTCCGCGGGGCTCGTCGCTCTGCGAGCTCCACACGATACGCGTACGACGACGTACCACGTAGCTATAGATATGTTGTAGACTACCTAATGCCTGATACACACTGTTTGTAAGTGCGGGAGGGACCTTCTCAACCACTCGTAAGTAGTTTACAATAAGAGGTACATGTAGTGTGTAAGCGCGTTGTGGTAATTGTTACTGCGGCAAATATGTATCGCAAGGACGTCGGTAATGGCCCAAGTCTCGTGACCAGCCGTTTATTTGTACGTAACACGGCATAGGACCGTGTTCCTCCGGAATTTCCACTAAAATTAAGCATTCATAAGTCAATTTGCTTCGTGAATTTGTGGATTATGTAGTAAGGAAGCAGTGTTATACACACTGATTTCTCTGTTTTATGAATTACATATACCGAGGAATATTTATCTCATTCATACAAAACACGTTTTGAGAGGTTCGTGTTATTTTGTGAATAGATTCATTACAGTGGGATTTCGTTCCCACAACCAAACATCAATAAGAAACTTTCATAAAACTAGGTCGTACTTTTCAGCCGTTAATTCTGCTCTATTTTACGATTGGGCTGAGCGTACTTTTAAATATAACACAAATATTATTTGTAAGCCATATTAAAACAAGTGCGCACCGGGCCTTACACGAAGCTGCAATATGGCGGGGCGTAGCGTAACGTAGTGGGCCAATATAACTTTTGTTCGTTCATGTAAAGTTGACTCGATGAAATTCCATTCTTTACAAGATTTGTGAGCTTATTTTTTCTCTAGAACTAAATAACTTAGCTTTCAAAGACTTTATTGACATACCGATATTGGACTACGGTTTTTTAATTAGGTATATGAATACTATCACTGATGATCCGGTATCCAATTAAGCAAATTTCGTTGCTCGGCGGTTGAGTGCTGGGTAGTTTAGCATTCAAGTTGTATAATTACGTGGACATTCCCAAGTTGCACCCCGTGGAAAATACATATTGTAAACTTTCCTCCTTAATTATAAGCAATGTTTAATATCCAAGGCTTGGATGTTAGGCATTATTGAATAAGTATAGGTAGTCGCCTTAACGTTTTGTGTACCCAAGGTATGGACCGATTAATACCAAGAGAATAAGAATAAGAATAAGAATAAGAATAATTTATTTGCCTTTAAACATGGTCACATAGGTCTTACAATATGTATGAGTACAGCATGTCTAGCCGCAATCTGCAGCATGCAAATTTTTCAGTCTTCACAAATCGAACAATTATTATATTATAATACTAAACATCACAGTCATCAATCATTGCACTTACATTACATTTATTATAAAATTATATTAAATTATGGAATAAGTTGTAACATTATAAATTATCTACTAATATTCATATTATCACAATACAATAGGTATAATTAATATTAGGTATACTTATCTATTATCACAACTACATTACCGATTGAGCTTATCCCATAGAATTTGGTAACTACAAAGTAACACAGTAATGTCAACAATATAATTATTATACCCATGACTACTTCTTATTATACCCTACTACTATCTAGTTTTACTTGTTACTCAGGCATTAATTTATTATATTTAATTTTTATATGTCATAAACTCTTTCATTGTGTAAAAACATCTATCTATTAGCCATTTTTTTAAGGATTGTGTAAAGCGTGAAACTGGTAACTCTCTTATATCTTTTGGTATTTTATTAAAAACTTGGACACACATACAGAAACTATTCTTTTTATATAAACTAGTCGACATCATGGGTATCAAGAGTTTACTTGGGTCTCTAGATATAAACTTTTTAGTCTCACAGGCTTTTTCAAATAGTTGTGGGTTTTTTTTTTACGAACACGCCAATCTCGTGAACGTAGATTGATGTGAGGGTCAATAATTTGAGCTTTTTGAAGAGTGGCTTACAGGAATCTAGAGGTGCGGCCCCACAAATCGCCCTAACACATTTCTTCTGCGATATAAACACTTTATTTATGTCTGTAGAATTACCCCATAATAGTATTCCATATCTCAGCATGGAACCTACATATCCATGATATGCCATTAGCGCCTTTTTTTCATCTGTTAGTCTCCTCGTCTTTCTGAGTGCGAATACGAATCGGTTTATGCGATTAGATACGTTATTTATTTGGGCCTTCCAGTTGCAATGGCTGTCGAGTGTAATACCCAGAAATTTTGTTTCGCTTGCCTCTGCTATATCATAACCACAGAAGTTAATGTTCAGATTGTTAACGTTATTATTATAATTTTTAAATTGCACAATATTGGTTTTTTTTAAGTTTACATTGAGGTTATTTACTTTTAGCCATGTTGTTATTGAATCGATCGCCTTTTGCAACTCCATTTTGTAGTCTTCACTGCTATTTTTGTTCTGTGTAACTATTACTGAAATATCGTCCGCGAACAACGTGCATTTGTGGTTCGTTACCTTCGGGATATCATTTATATAAATTAAAAACAGCAACGATCCTAGAACACTGCCTTGGGGAACCCCGACTTGATTTTTTTCATATGGAGATCTATATGAAGTGACAACTCGTTCTTCGTCTTCTCGAGAAATTTCTACACATTGTGTCCGTTCCTTCAAGTAGCTTTCCAGCCATTTCAGACATACGCCTCTTATACCGTATAGCTCACATTTGTGTAGGAGTATTTTATGATCAACAAAATCGAAGGCGCTGGACATATCAAAGAAGATCGCCGATACCATCTTTCTTTTATCCAATGATTCGGTAACGCTTTTGACCAGAGAAAACGCCGCTAGGGTGGTCGATTTACCTTTTTGAAACCCGTTCTGTTCTCTTATGATTATATCATGTTTATCCAGAAAGTTGGTGATCCGCACGTGCATTAACTTTTCAAAAATTTTGGAAAATATGGGTATCAGTGTAATAGGTCGATAATTATTTAGCTCATCTCTATTCATTTTTTTATATAGTGGCTTAACTATAGAGGTTTTCAGTTTGTCGGGAAATGTACCTTCCCAGAAGGAGAGGTTAATTAAGTGACAGAGTACTTCCGAGATTTCAGAACAGCAGCTTTTTATAATTTTTGTAGAGACCATATCATAGCCAACTGCGCTCGTATTTCTTAACATTTTTATAGTTCTACTGACCTCACTCTCGGAGCAAGGTGTTAAGAATATGGTTGAGTTGACTTTGTTAACTAGATCATAACATGGAGTAGTGTCTCTTACTGTTTCGTGTTCGGCGTTCGTTTTTGAAATATAAAAATTGTTGAATGCACTAGCAATCTCTGTTGGATCAGTTATTGAACTTCCATTCCAGGTTATTTGCTGTATATCCGAGGGAATATTTACACTGTCAAGTTTATTGCCAATAATCTCCCATGCAGCCTTACACTTGTTTTTCGCATTATGAATATGTTTACTATTTATATTCCTTTTAGAGGCTATAATGCATTTTTTAAATAGTTTATTGTATCTGATATAATTTATTCTATTAGTATCACTATTGTCCTTGTAACACATGTATCTTAATTTTCTTTTTACATTAGAAGCTTTCTTTATACCCTTTGTTATCCATTTTGGGGTCGTTATATAGGATTTAATTTTAACTTTATTTACGGAGAAACATAGATCATAAAACATAGTAAAAGTGTCATGAAATAGATTAAAGGCGTGATTACAATCTAATTCGTTTAGTACTTCCGACCAAGATAAGCTTGATAAACAATTTTTGAATGTTTTTATATTATCGTCGTTATAATCTCGCTTGAGCACATACACATTAGGTGCTTTACTTTTTTCTTGTTTAGCAGGGAAATCTATACTCTGAGCTGTGTTGTGGTCAGATAGACAGAAATGGTGCAGCTCGCCTACCACGCCCTTCATGTTACTGAGAATTTGATCAATACATCTCTTTTGTCGGGTGGGTTGGGTGATATGTGCTTTAAGATTATAGTTCAGAATCAATTCCTTGAGTCGATTCGATGAGTTGCAATTTTCGAGTATATTTATGTTCAGATCTCCAGCAATAATAATTCGCCTATTGTCTTTAATGTCTAATTGGTGCATTAAAGTGTTTAATTTATCAAAGAAAATATTTAAGTCCGCACCAGGTATTCTATATACACACACAATTATACACTGTAATGAAGGTATCTCAATTCCACAGCATTCAAATGTGTTAACACTAGCCATGCTTCTACATATCTGTATTGGTCTGGATTCCAACCCTTGGTCAACCAAAATGCATACCCCACCCCGTTTTTTGTCCTGTCTAGAAAAAGAACTCGCCAGCCTAAAATTATGAATTCTTACGTTATGTTCATCTCCATGCAACACAAAAGTCTCAGTGAAGCATAATATCCGAATTACTTTCTTTTGTAATCTAAGCTGATCTAGACATATTTCTATATTTTATATTTTATTCAAAAGCCCTGCTATATTTTGATGAAATAATGTAATGAGTTTAGTGTTAATTCTAGGTTTATTAATTATATTATTATGATGTTTATTATCACAGAAAAAACGCGTCAGTGTTCCTAGGGTTCACCGATCCCTTTTCTGTTTTTACAGGCGGGAAGTAGAAGGGTATGGTACCCCTCCTTGGTTGTATGGAATCTGAATTCGTACTTTTACCTATATTTATATTTCTCTTATGAGCCAAATTAGAGGGTGCACAGTTCTTTCTGGATTCTATGGAACCCGATAAAAGAGCACCATGTTGCGCATTTTGTTTCATAGGAAAACTTAAAAACTGCTTTTTGTAATAACTGGAGTCTACCATTAAGTTAATTTTATAGCACACAGTCGAAATATAACTGTATTCAGAACCATATTCAGTTCCTACATTCAAGAATTCTCGAAATTATTGCAAATATTTTTTAAACTACTATTTAACATAGTTTCGTTTAGTGATTTATTTTTTAAAACATTCAATACTACAACGTTAGTTTTCTGTATAGATTTTAGTAGCCCTATTAGTTCGTATAAAATCTTATTCGGGTTGGTATCATCCTCCCCAGTACAAATGATCAAATAGTTGTCGGTTGACTCCTGTAATTGTGTACAAGCTTTCAATATTTCTGCTGTAGTTGCATACGGTTTAACAATGGATGATACACGGTACTTCTCATATTTTGTATACATTCTAGAGTGAATTAGCCTCGATGCTAGTCCTGAGATCTGCTTACCTCCTACTATCAGTATTTCGGGATTACCTGTGCTATTTTTCTTGCTACCACTGGCTAATTTGTTGTCAAGAGTGTTATCCGCTGCTTTCTTATCGCCATCTATTGACAATCCTGTAGAATTAGCTCCCTGTAGATCCATTCCCCTTTCGTTCTGTGAGTTCGACTTCAGTTCACCGCTTTCCCTTATGTCCTCAGCATCATCAGTGCTCAAATTTGCAAATTTTGGTATTTTTTCTTTATTTACATGCAGTCGCCGACGTTGTTTATTTTTTTTTAGGGAACTACTCATACTTGGGGATCCCATACAAATTTCCTGAAGTCGTATTATTTGTGTAGCCTGTTCAGTGGCTTGCTGCTTTAACGTACCATTTTCTGTGACTAGCTTTTCAATCTCTGCGTGAGCTATCTCTAATTGTTCCCTTAATTTTGTAATTTGTTCCTGATATTGGGTTGATTCGTCATTGTATCTTGTAGACAGGTCAGGCCAGCTTCTACCCATATAGTCTAGCTCAGATTCAGTGGACCTAAATGAGTCATCCAATGTTCTATCTGCTGATTTGTTACGCTTTTTTTTACTTATACGGAATGTAATATTCTGTGATTCCATATTGACACACAGTTACAATCTTGTGTATAGTGGCACCTGTTGGTAATTATGTGAACTAATTCGAAGGTATTGACCTTGTGTCTCAATTTTGTCGTTTCGCTACTGCTCACTAGATGTAGTTTTGTTAAGTTAGCTGTCAATTTTCAAATATTTTTTCTCTAACGGCCACACAATTTTATGTATTTAATGAAATAATAACTTATCCAGCTGTTTCTCCCTTTATTATTGTTTTTGTCGTCGTACCTGTTACAATTATGTCTAATCCATATTCTTGATCCTCTTACATTTAGTTTTATATTCACTTTTTTGGAACTGGCACTTCACTGTTTGGTTTTCTAATTTTGTTAAACACTTCACTAATTCCTTGTATTACTTAGAGATAACATTTGCACTGCATCTTTATGCAATAATGTTTCTTTTTGCACGATAAAACTGCATAATATCATGTATCTTATATTTTATTCAAAATTGTTAAATCCTCCGGTAGCAGACTAGTGTTTACGCGACGGTGGCGCCACGGTATTATAAGAGGTATAAGATAGAAGAGCTGTGTAAATTTAATCCCTTTTAAGTGGAAAACAAACTGGCCTGGGTTTCCGCGAAAATTAATTACTGATTGTCATCACCCCACTCGGACACACGGAGACAGATTCAAGATCAAGTTTAAGCTATCGACCTTGTAGTCGCTAAGAACGTCGTCTTTATTGACGTACGTACTGCCTATAACTTTTACCTAGACGAGAAGACGTACGAAGTCGGGGCCGGTTGCTAGTTGATAATATTTATAATAAATTCAAGTAATGGCCCATTCAAAAAACGTGTCGTTTTGTCATAATTTATGGAATGATAGCAGTTACCTCTCGGGATCAGGGGGACCACAAGCCGTCACACATTTAAATTGGGAGTTCGGAAACTCATGCTTTTTTTTTTTTTTTTTTTTTTTTTTTTTTTTTTTTTTTTTTACGTGCGCAAAATCCCCACGGATACCTCCCCACCGGAGCCGGTGGAGGAGGTTATGTCGGACTCGAACCGACTAAAACGCACGCCGCCTGTGGGTCGTTTCGGTTGCCGAAGGTGAGGTTGACAGGCATATCCCTCGCACCCCGGCCGACCCAGGGCCATCTCTCACGATCTGGCCCTCTTCTCGGGTGTGGGGACCACAGAGTCCCCAACTCATCCCCGGAAACGGGGAGGCGCGCCACGCGCGCCGCCGCCGCGGCCTGCTTCTGCAAGGGTGACAGGCGGCTTCACCTGTCACCCCCAGGCCGGCGCTCATGGGGGGCGGAGGTCGTTCATCGACCTCCGACGCCCGAGTTGCCTTCGTGCGCGGGCAGCTTGTCTAGCGATCCTTCGTCGCTCCCGCTGCCGCTCCCGCCCCGCCTCCTCCTTCACGAGCATTACTTGCTCGCAGAAGGAGGCGCCGGCCGCCCACGCATCCGCGCAGCGAACCATCGCCGCGAGCAAGGTGGAGAGCGTGAGAACCCTCACTCCCAGGGCCGCCACAAGCTCCCGCCTCGGCGTCTCCCACGCCGGACACTCGGTGAGCGTGTGCGGACCTGAGTCCTCGCTCGCGTCGCAGTGATGGCACTCGGACGTTGGCTCTTTCTGCATCCGACGCAGATACTTTCCGAAGCATCCGTGCTCGGTGATCATCTGCGTCAGACGGTACGAGAGGCTGCCGTGTGGCCTCTCTAGCCACTCCCCCATGATGGGTCTCGGAAACTCATGCTGGATAAATTGGAGGAAACCTCATTGTAATTATATTTATCAATGTATGGTTGGATATTCTTATGTGTATGTATGTATATTTTATTTATATATTTATGTATATATGTATATATTAATATACATTTTACCTAGTTACCTTTCATAATGCACCTACCTTTTTTTTTTACGTGCGCAAAATCCCCACGGATACCTCCCCACCGGAGCCGGTGGGAGAGGATATGTCGGACTCGAACCGACTAAAACGCACGCCGCCTGTGGGTCGTTTTGGTTGCCGAAGGTGAGGTTGACAGGCATATCCCTTGCACCCCGGCCGACCCAGGGCCATCTCTCACGATCTGGCCCTCTTCTCGGGTGTGTGGGGACTACAGAGTCCCCAACTCGTTCCCGGAAAAAGGGGAGGCGCGCCAGGCGCGCCGCCGCCGCGGCTTGCTTCTGCCAAGGTGACAGGCGGCTCCACCTGTCACCCCCAGGCCGGCGCTCATGGGGGGCGGAGGTCGTTCAACGGTCATCGACCTCCGACGCCCGAGTTGCCTTCGTACGCGGGCAGCTTGGCTTGCGATCCTTCGTCGCTCCCGCTGCCGCTCCCGCCCCGCCTCCTCCTTCACGAGCATTACTTGCTCGCAGAAGGAGGCGCCGGCCGCCCACGCATCCGCGCAGCGGACCATCGCCGCGAGCAAGGTGGAGAGCGTGAGAAATCTCATTCCCAGGGCCGCCACAAGCTCCCGTCTCGGCGTCTCCCACGCCGGACACTCGGTGAGCGTGTGCGGCCCTGAGTCCTCGCTCGCGTCGCAGTGATGGCACTCGGACGTTGGCTCTTTCTCCATCCGACGCAGATACTTCCCGAAGCACCCGTGCTCGGTGATCATCTGCGTCAGACAGTACGAGAGGCTGCCGTGTGGCCTCTCTAGCCACTCCCCCATGATGGGTATAATGCACCTACCTTGTTATTCTCTGCACCACCTATTGGGTTGACTGGTAGAGAATGCCTGTGGCATTAGTCCGCCTTTGTACATTTGTGCATGAAGTTTTAAATAAACAAAATAAATAAATAGCTGTGAATTTTATATAAGCAAGTTGACTTCACTAAAATAGCCTTAGTTAAAGAAAATAACTTTTGAGCATTAACAGCGTTCCGGCGTGGCCCTGTAGTGTGGGTGTATCGGCAGCGGGAACAAGGGACGCGGGGTCAAGGTCGCTTATCCCGAGCGCGCTCATTATCTGCAGCTAAAGCCGGGCGTACACTGTACACGCACAGCTACAGGCGACAGTGAAACAAGTTCGCATTTAAAAGTAACATAAAATGTTACTAGTTCAGAGTTCTTGCGTAGGGCAATGTTTTTGTATTAGCAGTTATTATGCAAAGGGGCGCCAAACTTATCTCGTTATGTTTTCATTATTATTAACAACATCATTTTGCAACTTTTAGGTGAAGACGCACTTTATTTTTTATCTATGCTAAAAAGGATTATTTTCTTCCTATCAATATGAATATGGCTCAAGCCAGGTAGGTTTTTCCAGTATGAATAAACTCAGGAGTAACATTAGGTCGGACTGCTTTATAATAGGATTTCGTTGTCCTACAAGGGTTTACCCTCACACTAACAATTTTTATTACACAGGTACAATTATTGTATTTTACTATAAAGAGTACTTTATCTGAAACTAAAATAGGAGATATTAAAATTGACCCCTAAATCACAATTTTTTTGCCTGAGCAGAGAGGTGGTTCTGTTCTGTAAATTTAATTGTGGCAGGTGGGTTGTGTGGCTGCATACGGACGCAGGTATGAGCCCCCGTCACCGACGGGTCTCGCGGGAGCAGTAACCGCGGCGGGCCAGCGTTGTTAGACGCCAACTGTGTCTCTTCGTTGTTTTGATACAATTCGGCGTCTAAAGCAGAATGTCACAAATTTTGTGTGCCGCACGATTTATCTATAAAAGTACAATACGATATGATTTGTTTGTTCGTGCGATTTATATTTAGTAATTTACAGTCTATCATCCTAAATTTATTATGTGCCACTATTTTGCCCACAAATTACATAGTACGCAAATCTGTACTACGCCTATGTGCGAGTAGTTAGCGATTCACGCCATGTTTGGTAGTGGTGGTTCGTTCTAGTGTTTGTTTATCTGCGGGTCGGCTCGATGACGATTGTTATCTATACGCACACGTGTGCGCTTAGCCTTATAGAGGTGATACTCGCCCGTTTACGACCCAATTAATCCTACGAGGCTGACTTTATGTGAGATATTTAATATCTACTACTTTTAATTAAGTGCCTCTTTAGGGTAGGACTGTGATTGTTAGGGTTTCGTTTATATAGAATCCTTTTGTTTATTCTGTTTCTAAACTCACAGCTAGAAGAAAAAAGTTACGAAAGAAAGTGTTACGCTACTAAACCAGTCAAAGTCAAAAATCAATTATTCTGTATAGACCATTATATTGGCACTTACAAAACGTCAACAAAAAAGGAACACGAATATCAGTTTAGTATATGAACCACCGGTTCGAAACGCGGCCCCGACCTGAGAAGTCTCCGGCAAAAAACTCAGCGGGCATTTGGTAGAGTAAATTTTAAACATTTCGTTTTGTTCCCATTAAGGCAAAGATTATTTGTACTAAACCAATGTACCACTCTTGTGATTGCACCATTCGATTCGGCATAATTATTTTGTTTCCTCTTAATTTTAAAAATTAACGAAGTATCGTCAGTAAAGAAGATAATATTATTTTTGTCCCTTACGTAGTAGGGAAGGTCATTAACGTAAATTAGTCTGATGTATGCTATGAGTTTGTGTTTCAAGGAAGTACGTATTACATACATCCTTTCGTTCATTTACACCAGTTATGCCAGAAGGGTTTGTCACATCACCTATCCTTGCATTTTCTATAAAAAAATATTGTAGCTTAACAGTCGTCTCGCATTACCGCGGAGAGCTGCGGCGCGCGGCGGTAACACAACTGAGTTACGTCACGTAACGGAAACCGATTGTACTTCCTCTCCCGCCTCCTTATTTTTATTTTGTATGCAACGGATCGTTGAGGAGTCTGTTGCCTGTTGCTTATAAGAGACGCGCTGTATCATTGTTGCCCCTCAGCCAGCGGCGGAATTAAATCTACATTTTTTAATTTTTAAGGGTTGGTAATGCTTATGAATGTATCTTTTTTGTAAGTCTGCCATGGTGGAAAATTGGGAAAAGTAGCCGGAGGCGTTTAAAAAAAATTTGTTAAAATGTTTTAGCACTTTTAGGAATATCTGTAATCTATACATAGGTTACACTAAAAGTTTCTGGAACTGGCCACTTACATAAACAATATTTAAAAATTTATTACAACATTTGAAAATAGAACTCTTTGGCTGTAGAATACAGTTTGTTTCATCTGACTGTCTTTTGTTTTTACCTTGTGGCGCCATTTAAAAAATTGTGTGTCTGCATCAACATGGATTTAACTCGGGAAAATTTTCGTAGTATGATTTTCTACGATTTTAAGTGTAATTTGACGGCTCAACAGAGCATCGCTCGGCTTGAAACAGCTTTTGGCGATGAAGCTCCATGCAAGACGACTGTTTATAGCTGGTTTGCAGAATTCAAGCGTGGTCGTATCAATCTCAGTGACGAATCTCGCGATGGTCGGCCGTCCACCGCTGTGACCAACAAAAACATCGATGCTGTGCGCCGTATGATTGAAACAGACAGGCATGTGACCTACCATGAAATTCGCGCATCCTTAGAAATAGGCATGAGTCAAATACAATCAATCCTACACAAACATTTGGGTGTGAGAAAGCTGTGCTCGCGGTGGATCCCACATAACTTGACCGAGGATCAAAAAACGGACCGCGTCACTTGGTGCAGTGCCATGCTTACCAGATTCAACGAAGGTGCGTCAAATTTGGTGTGGGACATAGTAACAGGTGACGAAACATGGATTTATTGCTACGATCCCAAAACAAAGCAGCAATCGAGCGTATGGGTCTTTCAAGATGAGCCGAAACCAACCAAAGTGGCGCGCGTGAAAAGTGCATCTAAGCGGATGATTGCTTCTTTTTTTAATAAAACTGGACACGTGGCTACTGTTGCTTTAGAAAATCGTCGTACTGTGAATAGTGACTGGTACACGACCATTTGTTTGCCGGAAGTTATTGACGAACTCCGTAAAAATAACCGTAAACGCCGTATCATCCTGCACCACGACAATGCTAGTTCTCACACGACCAGACAGACAAACGACTTTTTGAAGGCGAAAAATGTAGAACTCATGAGTCATCCTGCATACAGTCCCGACCTGGCACCTTGTGACTTCTATCTGTTCCCAAAAATTAAGAACCAATTACGCGGCCAACGATTTTCATCACCAGAAGAGGCTGTCGAGGAGTATGAAAAACACGTTTCAGAGGTCACCACAGAGGAGTGGCACAAAAGTTTTCAAAACTGGTTTGATCGAATGAAAAAGTGCATAGACGCCAAGGGAGATTATTTTGAAAAACAATAAATTAATTTTGTACCTTTAATAGTATTTTTTCATATTTATTCCGGAAACTTATAGTGCGTATTATCTAAATAATAAAACTTGTCACTAAAATTCAAGCAATGAATGTGGTTGATTTGAAGAGTCGTTTTATCCTGAGATCTAGTCGAACTGAAACTATCCTATAACCCAAAGACAATAAAGTAACATTTAGAACGTCTCGTACGATGTGCTGAGTTATCTATCTTGTTATCTACCTGTGTATATTTCTTTGGTAATCTCGTTTTATTCATTTCGGGCTTGTTATAAAGATAATGAAATATAAATACTAAGAAAAGAAAAAATATAACTCTGCCACCTATATTAAGCTTATTTTCATGCATCCTAGTTTTGCTCCATAGTGTTGAAAGTATTATTTATACGTACGTAGGGTGATGCTGACTATCCGACAGAAATCGTTCTGATTTCTGTCCTTAAAATTTCGTTTAGGTAAAATAAAATGCCTCCCAATGTTCCCAAAGGATTTAATTCAGCTCTACGAGTCCCCGGGGCGAGTCGCGAGGTGTCTTCTGTTTAAGACAACGCAGAAAAATTTGCTTATTAAATATAATGAGAGCTTAGGGATCTTACTGTTTTTATAAACCCGCTCAAGTCTTTAATTACGGCTTGGTTGTAAAACCCAGTAATCATTGCAACAACTAGCCTATTATCTAAGCTTAACGTGACTTATTTAAAACTAGCTGGCCAGCCCCAACTTCGTCTGTGTCATATCTTGAAACTTCATAACACCCTCTGAGCCCGTAATTTATTAGTTTTCAAATAATATAATATGGAAAACTGCCGGATTTGCTGACATTTATGATCATTACTCCGCTCCTATAAGTAGTAGCGTGATGATATATATAACCTAAAACCTTCGTCGATAACCAGTAATTTTTGTGATTAGCGCGTTCAAACAAACAAACAAACAAACTCTTCAGCTTTATAATATTAGTATAATTTTCAGCGTCTCGAACAACATGCTTGTATTGAAAGCCGTCTGTTAGTTTATTTGCCAAGTTTGCCTGAAGGTCGCCGTCACCACAATTGTATTACTTCTGCTTTGGCGCGGCACATCCACTGTGTCTGCAAGTTATTGGGTCCTGTCGTCCCCGGTGTCTGCCGGTGCCGCCGCCGCTGTGTGCGTGGGTCCCTTCGATCGGTTGTCTTTTGTGAACTTGTGATAATTTGTGTTTGTGTATTTGTAGCTCTCGTTGCGTACGACCAAAGTTCTTGTACCCGGTCCTTTGTATCTCTCTGGGGGGTTTGTGTTTACGAAAAATATCTAGATTGAATGGCCCGAAATTTACAACGGGAGTAGTAAACTCGGATTGATGAATATGTTTTGAAGTGTCCTGTGGGAATGAAATAGTAGTTAGTTTGAATTCCATTTTACTAAATTGAGAGACTAAAGTTATGTAGATAGGTAGAGTTTTCTGGGGAATCTGTACCAGTCCGATATGTGAAAGGATACAAAACTTTACGTTTACGCCTTTTCTTTTATATATTTATTATTTGTTCTACCCATCTTCACTTGGATGTCGTAATAGAAGTGGTTACTATCAAATGCACCGTGTTCTTAGTCGCCACCTTAGTTATTTAAAAACAAGATAACATTAGTGTAGGTATATCAGATAAACAACAGTCCAAACAGACAGAAACTCTACATGTGTATTATGTGCTAGACTCAACCTTGTAAACCTTTGAGGATGCCGTAAGGAAAATCCCGGTCAGATCGAATAAAAAAAAAGTAGAGGTGTGTTCTTAATATGTACAGCAACAAATTCCACCAAGTGCCATTAATCAACAGTATAAATAGTACAAGACTCAAACTTTTAAAAGAATTGCCCAATCGATGGGTAGTTGGAAATCTCGTTAAAACTTCGCTGGGCACATCCCGTCACGTCCGGTCGCCGCACATGATAGTTCCCCGTGGTGCGCCTCGCGGCTCGACGACGTGACGTGACGTACGTGCGCCGTGACACCGGAGAAGTGGCAACTATCTGGGGGAATATACGAAAGTCATTACTGGTTAAGACGTCGTTTTAGAAGACAGAACAGGAAAAGAATTAAAGTGTCATTCTCTTTAGGTGTACATAAGTACATACATATAATCGCGCCTCTATCCCTGGAGGGTTAGGCAGAGGTGATATAACACCCACATTTCACCAATCATCGAATTCGGTCCCACGTAATAGGGGGCGAGTCTATTGCCGTCTTTCGGGCACTATTGTTGACGCAAGCCATGCATCTGAGGCTGAGTCTGGGCTGTATATATCTGTCTGATGTAAAACAGCCCTATCCCTTAGTCGCCTTGTTGAATAGCTTAAACTTGTTGAAGAGATGGGGTGGTCCAAATTCTACTCTGCCGGGGACCACGCGGCTTTAGGTGTAGCCTGTGTAAAAATGCATCTCATTACACTCCATTTTTGAACAGTTCTGTCGTGTCAAACAGATAAACCGCACTACACCGTATCATTGTACATGTGATAGTTCATTTTGTTTTGTACGAAACCACACAAGGACTGCATAGTTATCTAAAATTTTACAATAGATATATTTTAACGGTTTCTTATTTCAGTAATGTTACCAGAGTATACGTAGGGTAAGTGATATCTACGTGAAAAGCAAAAGCAAAGAAAAGTAACAGCTAGTTTATAACAATGCTGTTTATGAGTACTCACGAGAGAGATATCCACACACCTCCGCGCTCGTGCGCGCAGCGCGCAATAGACCGCGAGCTTTATCCGTCTAACATTATGTCTCAGGGAATCAACTTGCGGCGTAACTGGGGTCATATCAACTCTTCAATTACTTGTTAGTGAACACTTTGAAGTAGCTAGGTACAATAGTGAAGTTGTTGTTAGGATGGAAGGCAACATGACATTTTTCAATTTTGAATCTAGTCAGTATCACGCTGCAATGGAACTTATCAAGCATGTTTCAGTTGTACATAGATATTACTGCATTTAAATTCTTTTTTATATCCCCCAAAACCATAAGCGTGAAGGTAATTCCGTGAATGCGTGGGGGCTACTACCCACAGTCACGCGAGCGATATCCCCTCGTGCAGCCATCGGTGTCAGGTATCCGTCGGTATTTCAGTTACATCTCGTAACAAGTGTCAGGTTGTCTAGTCAATGATGATTTACCGGCAAATAATATATCAGTATTGAGTTACCACCCCAATAGATGACTGGCTCTAACCAATAATGATATTTCTCATATCAAGTTTTTAACCGACCCGAAGGAATGAGGGAGGCGTTCAATTCGTCTGAATTGTTTGTAGATCACACTAGATTACAGTAGTCGTTTTTCATTAATTATTTTAAATAGATGTTTTCTAAGTTTGGTAAAGATGTGATGATTTTATCAAACTCTTTAAAATATTTATTTGTGCCCCAGATGACAATAATTACATAGAAACATAAGTACATGTAAGTACATACAGGTTGTACAGATACACACTTCACTGTCCGGTAAATAACAATTTGTTGCCGACGTCGACTACGCAAACTTCCTTAGGATTTGTAGACAAACTTGCCTAGCAAACTAGCTAGTCAGTATTTATGTGTCTGCCTAACCCTTTGGGGGAATACAGGCACTTGCCTGTTGAATAGATACTTATGTAGAATAGATTATTGTCTCATAAAATATCAAACAAGCCGGTGCGGCCCTCACCTCGACAGAACTAATAGTGTTGGTGGGCTGTTTAGTTCGTCGCGAGTTATATAGCTAGTTGGTATGAGCGGGATCGTTATCTGCGGCGGATGGGCCGAGGGCCGGACGTTAAGCTAATTTATGTGCAGGGCGCGACTCAATGAGTCCTCGATGCCGCCGTGCATGCGATGTGATGATTTTCACTGTACCTACCTGTTTACGTAAATCTCGGGCAGAATTAGGCAGACGCTTATTTAGGCTTTGAAATTCATAATATCTAATCGTTTTGGATGGTTTTTAAAAAGGTATTATTCCGGCGCTGTATGGCACAGCACATTTTCTTCAGTGAATCGCACACATTAATCGTTACACAGAACCGTTTTAATAGCTCTAACCTAGCGATATATTTTGCAAAAATCCTGTTCCTAAATTATTATGAAACATAAAATGATACCCAATAGGTTTCCATCCGCCGTTTTTCAATTGGTACAATTAAGCAGAAAGCACACACTCCAAGCGCCCCTTCCCTCACAGACCATACCTATATCTGTAATCGCACACGCTGCACAGTGCACTCCATCACGCCGTGTTATTCACAAGGTTATAATAAAAACTAATGCCGTCTCTCTTCCTCTCTGATTATGAGAGTTTCCCGGCTGATGTTCCTCCGGGGACAAGTGAGTTACAGCCGTACCTACCTACCTCACGAGCGAGGGGAAGTCATCCGAGTTGATCAATGTCACTTACAACTGCCTTGTACTTTGAATTACAATAATTGTTCTTTTTATTCTGTCTCGTGGCGTACGCTTACAAGATTATATTTCGGGGAATTCTATATGCGAGATATGGGCTCTATTTCGTTGTTGGGTAAAGTGCTATTGCGATTTTTTATCATCGTAGCAGGATGGAATCGGAAAAGTATGTAATTGGTGAGAGAAAGTGGACGCACGTGGGTCTACCCCAGTCTACCCATGTCAAATTCAAATTCAAATTCAAATGCAACGCAATTCAATTTTTTATTGTGAAAGATGGTTTTTACATAATTTGATCAGCTATGTTCAGCCATATCGGCATACAATATTTTGTGAGAAAATTATTAATTAATTAGAAATTATCATACATTAAATTTAAATTAAACTTATCTCATCTTATTGTTGTCTTGTTTGTTATTTGTTAGGGTATTCTTTAAATTGAAAGTGTTAAGCTACTTTTGATACAATATATAGACAGACAGAAGATTAACGAATAAGAAAATTCTATTAAATGTCCTGCGACGTCACGTTGCTCGTTACACTGTGGATGTTCCTAAGCCAACTAAGTGCGTATTATTTGCTTTGTCCCTTCGACGAATTTCGGGTTACTTTGGACAGTAATGTATCAATTTAGCGAGAGCATGGGGGTGGAGGTGTCGGACGGTGGGCAGGTGGCCGCTGGTGGCGCTGGCCGATGCTCCCCCGGGAGCTCGGGACAAGCGGCACTGCTTTGAATACAGAGGAAGGGTATGCAAAAATTGACAATGTACTTTGGTTCAGTTCTGTTCTTCTTTCATCCTCGCAATTCAGATATGGCAAAAACAAGTAGTTTGTTTTAATTTAAGTTACAAGTAGCCACCATAAAATTGGAAGGTCCGTTAGTGTATAATGAATCTACATTTCTTATAAACTTCCGGATATTACGAACAAGTAACACACTACAATATTAGCTCCCAGAGTCGGCACAGACCTACTCGTGTAGGTCAGGTTAGAAGGTTAAGGTTATTTCCTCCTAAAAATGAAGAAGTGTGAACTGCGCGTGATCCTGAACTAAGTAGTCCTTACAATACAATACAGTCCATAAAAAATGATAATATGGTACGTAGATGTTACAAAAGAACCTATGTAAGTTCTAGCTGTTTACGTTAACGCTACTCTTTTACGTATATTCTCAGTATCGGTATGAAATGATGACGATACAAACTTGATGAGGCCGTGACCTTCTATCACTCTTCTGATAATAACATGTCGGGGGTTATGTGTAATACCATGAAGTGTTACGGTTTCAGGTATTCTTCGATATATGACGTGAACTTCTTACGTGTCTAATATAATATAAAATAAAAAATCGTAGCTATCAAGTTTAGTGAAAAAAAATTAGTATTAGAGTTATCGGGATATCTACCACACTGTATTGTTTCGAGTTTCTGATATTTCTGCGATATTACTGGCACCTTGATCACGTGAGTGACCATGGTAGTTTAAATACCTACCTATATAGTGAAGAAAGAGCTTACTCTTTAAGAATTGAACGCCAAAACGAGTAAGTATATTGATTGAGGCAAGTTATTAGGAAAACAACTACGTTACTTACACCGAACTTACCTAATCTTGTCAGATATTAATATTTGTATTCAACCGCGCATATCTAAAGTTACATCGAGCGTTAGTTGAAGCCAATTTCATGTAAATCCACACAAACACCCTCTTTAAGCCCAATGCTCACCTTCACAAGACGGTACAAAAGCTTCCGCACAAAGCCGAGCCTCCGTATAGGCTTAATCACAGACGCACTTCGATCTAAACAATAAACATAAACAAACCCCTCGCCCGCGCACACCGGCGTGCCCCACGGTGCCCGCGCCCGAGGGGCGGCGGCGTCCCCTGTGAAGCACTCTTAAGTGCGGCGCGCAGCAGGGCGGAATGCATCCTGTGTAGTTTGCACTGGCGTATCTTGTAAAGTGTGCGCCGGATTGTGTGAGACGATAAGGGGGACTCGCAGCGGTGTCGTTCATTATATCGATATCCGGCAGACGCAGAGATACGTGTTTAACAGTACCTTATGTCGCTTATAGTAGACGGGCATTTTATCTATTCTGGGTAAGCTAAGGCCGTTCGTACGGTGCTATTTCGTTCAAATACATGGGGCAATATTATTTGTTTACGACATAGGTACCTATCTGCAGCCGCCCGCTTTCCGCTCAATGCTGCAGAACTTTTTGTAGCACATTCAGTAGAGTATGACCCAGCTTCGAAGGGGCTTGCATCTTGGATGCTAATACCATGAGTACTTAAAGTCGTGACTTCACGAACATCGATGAGTACCTACTTACAGCCAACCACAAAACTTACTTTACAAGTTAAAGTTTTATTTATTATGTTCTGGAAGGTGATGATTTGAGTTTCCTTGCGCGTTCATTGACTGCACATTTGTCAAAGAGCTATAACGTCTGTCACGAGATAGAATCGTGTCTTAAAAGTATCTTCTCATGAAATAAATCGAATATTAATTAACATCGCAATAACACGTTGTACCATCGAGTGCCGACAGCAATTGTTTTTAATTAAATCATAATTAATGTGCAAGTGTCGCCATGTGTAATAAACATTTGAATAGACGGAATGGCGCGTTCGATTCGATATGAACATTTCCGTTGATATCGCTCACGATATAACAGACAAGTCAAATAATTATTGTTACATTCGAATACACTTTGAAGCAATTGTAACGTAGCCTTATTAATAAATGTAAATTGGGAGCAGTCTATACCTTCACGTGTCAAGGAAGCTTAGTTGGTAATCCAGTTATATGAGTCTGTTGTAGGTTTAGTTTTCGTTTTGAGAATAATCCTTCCTAAAAAAAGGCTTGGGGTTGTAGTGGTACGATTATTAGGGTTTAGCGGAATAAGCCAATCTAATTTGCATAATTATTTTACATAAACTTTTCAATCATGTCTTTTTTATGTAGGTATTTTGTGATTATACACTGATAAATATGCGCATAGTGCGGTCCAAGTTATTAGTTATAGGTTTAGTTATTATTTTTAAAAATTTGCCACCACCACTTAGACCTTTTAATACCATAGGCCACGGTAACCTCTCTTTTGTTGTTGTTCCTTGTAGTAGGAGCAAATCTCTAGGCAGGTCTGCCGATACCGTGCTGGTATCTACATAATAAAATCAGCTAGAAACCAATACACTTTGCCCAAACTTAAATCTCTAGATCTCATGCAATAATGTGATATAGGTAAAATGTAGTTCGTCAAATCAACCGAGCCTCCACATTAGCTGCTAATAGCTAGGTTTATACCGCGTCGTTTGCTGAATTAGCATGATTATGTCACACCGTCACCGATTAGCATAACATGCCCAAGGTAATTGGACTAATCGTGTCATTACCGCTTGGTTGGAGTGGCCACTCAGTACATTAGCTTAGGCGTAATATTATAAGTAAGTGTATTTGATGTTGGGTGATACAGAAAAAGTTGTTAATAGGGGTACTAATGTATAAAATAAATAATCAGACATTCCCCGTGAATTCGCTCAGATTAATGTACCTACGTTCGTCTAAATGACACTTACCCATATATGCATTTCTGGATAAAAGAGGTGCCTTTTATCCAGAAATGAATATATATGATGCTATGACGTCATAGTCGTCGTCGTATTTGAACCCCAGATAAGGTGTTTAGTCGTTAAGATGTAAAAGCGTAACAAACAAACTTATAAGCTAAAACCTATACACATGCTTTACACTATGGCTATTGCTTAAAGGTTCCTGTCGATAAAAATGTCTAATTATTAATTAAACCGCGTCCATGTAACCTATAAAAATATATATAGGTAAGTTCTTCACAACTTACTTCCCCAAGATCCTGCTTAGCGGGCCATCCTGTAGTGGGGCAAACTAAATAATCGAGTCAATTTGTAAGGGCTTGTAATGGGAATTAATGCCAGCCGCTGCTGCTGCGCCGCGCCAGGCGCCATTAATACTGGTGAGCACTGACATATTCATTACGAGAATTATGATGTCGGGGTGCTCACTGGGCAGGTACCTACCAGATGTCACTTAAATAGTATCTGCATACTGTTGGTTACTTCTTAAAAATGACGTGTTGTGTTTATGAGTAACGGTAACCGCTTACCATTAGTAGGATCTGAATCTAAAGTGTTGATTCGATATACTGTTACTTTACTTTTAATTACCACTATGCGATACTCAGCAGCTACGGAAATGTTGATAAAATATTACCAATGAGTTTAGAAAAACCATCGCAGATGTTTAATAGTCGTATAGTTGATAATTCGTTTAGTAGCAAAGTAAGTACTTGTTTAATAGAGGAAGCTCATTAGTTTAACGACTGACTTAGGGTACGTTACAGCACAGATAATATAATATAGTTACAAGGAAACCACATACACTGAACATTAATTATTCCGTGGTGAGATAATACTAGCTGAAGCCGAATGTGGCGGGCGACGTTTCATCTGAAGGTATTTGCTGTAAGAGTAACTCACTATTAACTGTTTAACATCGAAATATTACCAAATATCATATATAGTCTGATTAGAAGGAGTTACGGCTTCAGTCTCACATCAATGTTTGAGCAAACACAGCGCGAGGGCGATGTGACGTCACACGGCGCACGATGAAGTTGCCATCTCTAAGCGTTATTAAACACGTCGACACACATCGGTAGTCGTCAAATATATTTGTCGAACGCAAACATGACGTTATAAGGTCGTGTACACACTGTAACGTCGTAAAAACGAGTAATTACGGGTTTATTAACAGCAGAGCTCAAACTTGGTACATACCAAATACAAATACAGTTTTAATGTGTGTAGAAAATGAACTGTATTTGTTCCACGATACAGCTTAATTTTCAATGCTGATGATCAATTTGGCTGATCCCTGAGTAGAAGTTGAAGACGGTGAACAAAGTGAAATTATGTCAGATGAATCTTCATTTTGCTAAATAAGTATGTTTTTCGGGAAGCATCATCAGCTCGTAGAAAATTAATGTGCAAATAGTACTTACTCGTTCGACAGGTATTCTGATAAATTTCAAACCAAATTATAGGTATAATCTATTAATTCAAGGATGTTAAATGTCTCATAGACTTCTCAGATATTAAACTTGGTTTCTAGAGACGAGATGCATTCTCCAAACTATCTGTGTCCGGGATATTATAATTGAGCTCCTCAAACTTGAGGCAGCATCCAACTTGTCTGTGTTCAGCAGGACTCATTCACAGTAATCCCAGTACTCTGCATCTCGTCCAAAGTCTTGTCGTAGTTTCTAGTAAGCATGAGCATCTAGTGAACGAGTTTCAGGCGAGTTGTAAACTATTATATCAGTTTTATTCATGACATTTCTGCGACACCATAGCATGTTGAGCGCAAAAACTGTATATTTTTCATTAGAATACAATAAATACTGTATTACTGTAAATTATAAAGACAGTTATAATAACGTATTTTCTTTACAAGTTAAAATTAAAAACCAGCAGAACACCATATTCTATTTAGCAGTCTATGGCTGTTAGAAGTTTTGGGTTCTCAAACTTGGGTTCTGTCTAATAACTACCTATAGCTACAGTATGTACATAAATGTGTACAGGGTCTGCCTGTAGTACCTAGCTATTATTAAACAGTTAGCTTAACAAGTAGTAGACGAAGTCGCGCGCAGCTTGTTGTGTTTATTGCAACATTGCAAGTTCTAAGCTGATTTACGTTAATTAATTTCATATTCGAAGCGAAAGTTGGGGCTGCATCTTGGGAATGCGACTGCTGAGAATTCTCGGTGGAATAGTTTATGGAGAGTAATAGCTAAGCTTGCGATTTCTTGCCAATTAGGCTGCATACCTACAGATGGAAATATTAGAGAGAACTATCATTTGTGGTGGTGCGCGTCATTGAGGGGTTCAATTGCTAGACCACGTAAAAACAACTACCAGTAACATCTCGGAAATAGGAAATATTTACCTGACTGAAGGCAATAGGTTAGCTTCTTATTCCGCAGGACCGGAAACAGCTGCATAAATGTCGTTGCTGATACAAATATATCTCTGCCAATCGCTTAACGAAGGGCGTAAGAAATATATATTTGAAAAAGAACCGTCCCAAATACAATTAATATTCGCGTTCACATCGGCCCCGGCCCCAGCACCGCCTGCCTGCCCGCGGAGGTAGATGCCATCAGCAATTTAATTAAAACTTTTTTAAGAAAAAGTATGACGAATATACTTCGTATGTCTGTGAGTTTGGAAAGAATTTTATTGAAGACGCTCAACGTTTCGGAATTTAAATATAAGCAGCAAAAGGCATACTATATTATTGCAAATATCGTTTAAAGACGAAAGATCAATGTTATGCTGTCTTAGCTCAAAATGTTTCCTAATGTTCAACTTTGCATTCACATTATAATCTAACTAAATGTAAACATTTACGAGAGTGCGACTGGTGTATATGTCAGGACTAGCAAATGTAACGATGTAGTCTCTGCCTTCCCTAATACGGGTAATGCTATCTAAAGTGACTTTCGTGAATAAAGCTAACTTCGATATAAGATTTATACATGAGAGTGGCCGTACCTTCCTTCCTACCTACACAATACCTACTTTTTATCAGCTGTTGCTATTGTTGATCTCAGAGAGCGACATGTCGCGCAATGTAACGTGGGTCTGTAAAGCCCGGGATGAATACACATGACGAATGTGCGTGAGGGCGCCGTACAGACCGCGCGCCGGTCAGGTGTCCTCTTTTGATACTGATTGATGTGCAATCCTCGCCGGTGTCACTGTCAGAGATTACCTAAATATTACGGTATCTTTTAACGTCCTCACGAAAATGCTAAGGTCGGTCTTGTTATACGGCCCGAGATAACTTAAATCATCTCAACACGTGAATCACAATGTGTGCAAATCATTCAACAAGGCATAGGCATCTTGGAGGGTAATTAATAAGCAATTGCTGTATGGGTAATATAATTGTGATTGTAAATAATAATAAAAATAACCTGTTTAATACTACTGAATATTAGATAGACGCATATTATATTGACATCAAATCCATTACCAGTGTATAGGTTAATTTGTTATTTAAATAGTATAGAAACGATCTTACTCGTTACAAACTTGTGAAGCCGGTAATTTGGGTATTTGCATATCGCCATCATTCCCTTCAAATGACTACAGAAATTTCTTAAGTAAATCTATGCGACAATGTTGAATAGGGTTGTGTTGTTATTTAAAAATTTGTGAACTTTTAAGTTATTTACATATTATAAATTACACACGTAGAATATCTACATTGTATTGATAAGAATAACTGAGTCCTTATGTCATGCAGATAATGCATTATTATGACTATGCTGGGCTGTGATGCAGAGTGACTTCAATTTTTTCCCATTTATTTTTCATTAAGTTCGCAAAAGCGATGACTTCAGATTTTCACAGTGAATAAAACATCAGTCAAACCACTTATTAAGTCACTCTGTATAGCTATAGTAATTGGCGAATCCTCAGGGCTTAGGCGATACGTGACTAAATAGTGGTCAGTTTGACTTGAAGTAGGGACCATCGAAGGGCTTTGAGATAAATCAACACCTGATATATGTATACGATAGATGTGTCTGTCAATGGTCCTTGTCGTCAAGTGGGCGATGCGGGCGACAAGTTGCGGTCGCAGGGATTAGCGTGCAAGACATCGCGGCCCGCCGACCAATCACCGGATTATAGGGGGATTTGTATGAAAAAATGTTGGCTTTTGGTATTACTGCGGCTTTAGCGGACTGCGGCCCTTGTGATTGGTTGTTTATACTAAACGTTAAGCATTGTGCGTGTTGCGGTACGAGCAGGGTCGGTCGTTACTGCCGGCATTGTTGTATAAATGTTATAATTAAGAGGTGATTCCGGCTGATGAAAGGTGTTTGGGCGCACATAACTAGCGTACTATAAGTAGATTGTAGATTGTAGTTAATGTTTTTAGTTTGACAAGTAGGTATATACGCGTACATGTGGTGGTGTTTTAGATTATATCACAGCCTGATACGGTCGGAAGTTTACGCGAATGTCACAAATTGAATTAAATGACGAAACAAGGCAGGGTAAATGTAAATAATACTAAATAAATCACGATCGAATCCGTTAAAAAATTGGTTTTGTTTTATTATATCACAAAAGTATTTTTAATATTCATACAAATTTTACGCTGAAAAGTTTACGTTACGTGCGGTGACGTGAGGGTTAATTAAATTCCGTCAAAAACCTTTGTTTGTTTTGCCAGTAAATATGTAATCATTTTACTAATCAGTACCATTTTTTACACTTTGTTTACGACAACTTTTTATAGCATTTGACATTTTATAACTCCAACGGGCCATGAACTACTTAAGTAAGTAATTACGATACAAGTACAGGTAAGAGGTCATGGCTGCTTTTTGGCACTACTTAGGTGGCAGACAAGCACACGGCTCACCTGATGAAAAGTGGTTCCCGTGACCGTGGTTACCTGTGCAACACCAGGGGAGTCACATTCGCGCTGCCAACCCTGTAAGCACAGAGTTTCTGTGCCTACACTCTCTTGTCTGTGCTGTTGCTAGTACAAAATGCGTATAAGCCAAATCAAAAGGAGAAGAATGAGTAAGGTTTGACTACAGGCGTCCGGTGCTAATGCCGAGATAACAATCGTGACTGTCGATACAAATACCATCACAACGCACTACTTATGTACCTAGGAGTAGTAATGTGATTATCGTACGACTAGCTCACCTTCATCTGGATCAGTGTAAACAGTACTAAATGAAATGTGTCAGGCACTCGGCTCAGTGGAGGTATTTGCGGATCGCAGCCGGGGCCCACAGCTTATCGTCATAATATAGCGATGTGGTGCAGCGGCGCTGTGGACCGAACGGATCATCCCCGAGGGCTAACGTGGCCGCGACCCCTGTTTGGTTTTATGACTGACGTTCAAAGCTATTGGAAATTCGAGATTTAATACAGACATTTATTACCATAGATGTTCAAACGTGCATATTACTGCGGAACAGAGGCGTAAAATGCCTCTATACCGATATTTGTTTACTTTCTTTCAACCAATCAACTAGCATTATTTTTAAACAATCGCGGTGTGAATTTATTATTATACAACGGGTCGGGACTATTCGCGATTAAATCGTGGAACTGAAATTGACACATTGAAACCACTTTTTGAGATTTATTTCCTGAGAAAAAGATAAAAGCAAACAAACTAATAAATATGGAAGGTGAATACGTAAATATGAAACAAAGGAGATCAAATAAACATAACATAACATTGTTGAGTGATAATACGAGTAATGAATGCGACATGAATGTGTCGTATCAGAGTTTACCGTCTTCAAATGACAATTTGTTTGTATTAAAAGACGAAATATACAAACTAAAAATGGAACTACAGGTTGCGACAAATGAAATAGATAGTTTGAACATCGAAAATAGTACACTTAAAAATAAATTACAGACATGTGAAAACAAAATAAAATTATTACAATCAATCGGTGTAAAGGAAACATTCACAAATAATAAATGTGTAGCTACACCTATGAGGTTCTATTCACCACAATATCAACGTCGAATCCGTACACTCACAGTAAAACCAGGTTTACCTAGGACATCCCCGAGGGAATATACTTTTAACGCCATAAATTCAATCTTTAATAAACCCGATGATGTACCTGCAAGAGATAATTCCGACTCAGAGACTGGCTACGAGACTCAGCCAAGTGTAAATATTTGTAAAAAACTTTTTTCTACAAAACAGTTTGATGGGGAAGGAAAAGCAGAAGAGAAGAAACAAAACGTAATCGTTCTTGCTGATCAACGCGGAAAAAATCTTCGGCCTGTACTGCAAAATCTCCTGGGTGATAAATTCCGAGTAACAGTTTACTGGAAGTCAGCTGCAAACATTCATAGCATCGTGAATACTATGAAACAAGAACTAGGGCGTCTAACAGAAAGTGATTTCATAGTGATACTGGGGGGTGTTAATGATAGTAACCCGTATCAATTTAAAAGTTCACTCATTAGCTGGCTACCTACAGTGCGTCACACTAACATTATAGTAGGCGAAGTTCCATACAATCGGTACCTTAATCCTACTAAACTAAACTATGAATTGCAATTTATATGTAACCAATATGATTATGTAAGTTATGTAGATATGAATTATGTGCGCTTTATTCCTCATTACTTACACTTTACGACAATAATGTGTCGTAATCTACTAAAAGACATATTACGGGTCGACTATGCAACTAAACGCAAAAGGTACAGTGAGTCTCTGAGCAAAAGAAGTGTAAGTTTATGTAAAGTAGCTGATAAATGTACTCAGACTTGTTGGGAATTTGCCTTACCCTCTAATGAGAATAAGAATGACTCACAGTTTAATATTCTGGTTGATGTGCATAAGGATGATTCTAAATTTGACAGTGATAACATTTCTTCTAGTATTTTTTTTCGAGACTGATCTAAAGTTATATCACCAAAATATAGATGGGTTGATGTCAAAGTTGGACCGGCTTGCTATAGTTCTCGAATTGCTCGAACGTAGGGGTAGGGGTAGGGGTGTTGGTGTACTCTGTATTACAGAACATAACATGGTAAGAGATGATAGAAAATGGTTGAGTGTACCAAATTTTACCCTTGGTTCTATATTTTGTAGGCGCAACCGTCGTGGAGGATCATGTATACTTGTCGATAACACATTAGTATTTGCCCCAATTCAAGATATTGATAAGTACGGTATTGAAAATATTATGGAGTGCTCTGGGATAGAGCTTCCAGAACACAAAATATATGTGATATGCATATATAGACCACCGAGATATAGTGCAGAAGATTTGAACACGTTTTTTACTGCTTTCCATTCTTTATTAACTGCTTTCTGTTACGGTAAAAAGAAAATAATACTGTGTGGTGATTTTAATATTGATATACTGCAAAAAAGTTCCGAATGTACTCAATTTATGCAGATTTTGTGGTCCTTCAATTTAAAGACAGCTTTTAATCAACCCACGCGTTTAGTAAGTGGGAAGTGTTTAGACAATGTATTGTACAACACAAGACATTGCTCACACGAGGTTCTGGAATTTGCACTATCTGACCATACTGGACAGTTATTTGCAGTACCGGTGGGACGCTTTAATCTATTTAAGTACTGGTATGTTGAAAAACGAAACTATTCAATGGTAAATATTACAAAGTTTAAGGAATGTTTAGACTCACTCAGTTTTCAGGAAGTTTACGATTGTCAAGATCCTAATATCGCCTTTAGTAGGTTTTATGAACTGTTTAGACTATTTTATAACCTATGTTTTCCAATAGTACGTGTAAAGATCTCAGAAAAAACACGCCCAAAGTGGATTACGAAAGGCATAAGACTATGTTGTAAACGCAAACGTCAACTTCTGTGGCAGTATCGGAAAAACCGTACAAATACAAATAAAGAAGCTTTCCAAAACCTATCGTCTAGGCTCAATAGGATTATAAAATTAACACAGAAGACGCAGAATGACAACTTCATTAGTAACGCAACAAATAAATGTAAGGCTACCTGGGCTGTAATTAACAATAATAAATTTAATGTTCCCAAGGAATATATACGATGCATAACAGTGAATAATGAGGTTATTAGTGATCCTATACAAATAGCGAATTCGTTTAACAACTATTTTGTTGATCAAATTAGAACAAACTACGTCCAAAATAAGTTTTAGTCATAAATCTAACTCTTTGTTTGTGCCTCCTACTATTCCTGAAGATATTAATAAAATCATCCTTAATCTCAAAACGACAAATAGCACTGGATACGATGAAATTTCTACAAAGATACTAAAACACATATCTTTAAGGTTATCACATATTTTAAGTCACTTGATTAACCTATGCATATCTCATGGTGTGTTTCCTAATGACCTGAAAATTACTGTAATCAAACCCCTGTTTAAAAATGATGACAAAACTGACATGGGTTGTTACAGACCTATAGCTCTTGTTCCTGTCATATCAAAAATATTTGAGAGGGTTATCTACGAGCGTCTGTACAATTTCTTTGAAATGAATGGCCTATTTGCTGAGGAGCAAGTTGGATTTCGTAAGAATAAAAATATCAATATAGCATTCTATAGCTTTCTCAGTACAGTTATGACCGCAGTAGACCAAAAGAACCAAGCCTCCGCCATTTTCATGGATCTAACCAAGGCGTTCGATTACGTGGATCACGTGACTTTATTAGATAAGTTATATGCTTATGGAGTGAGGGGAAATGTGCTAGAACTGATAAGATCTTACCTAAGTGACCGAACACAGACAACACAGATCTCTAGAATATGTAGTTCTACTAAAAAGCTAATAAATTACTCGTCCGAACCGCGGAAAGTTGCTTTTGGAGTACCTCAGGGGAGTGTGCTGGGACCACTGTTATTTATCATTTACATAAATGACTTTCCCCAAGCAACAAATTATAAAACTATACTTTTTGCGGATGACAGCACAGTTGTATTTACTGGAAATAATAAATCCCAGCTTGAGCATGAAATAATTAGTACTTTATATGACTCTATTAAATGATTGACATCAAATAATTTGAAAATTAATTTAAATAAGACATGCGTAATGACATTTATAGTTCGTAAAATATAGCTTGATACCTGTGACGTTTGTCAGAATGACATGTAATAGGTATGGGACGTCTTTAGTATTTTATCGATATTTATATAGAATGAGTTTATTAAAAAAATACATTTTAACGATATTGAAAGAAAGAAAAAAGGAAATGAAAGATGAATTTGAAGGTATTTAAAAGTTTAATTGTCAAATGGTGTACAGCCGAGATCAACTTCAAAGTCAAATTCTGATTCATCACTGGAGCAGTCCTGTAGATTAATAATTAATTCTTGATCGCATATGTTGTCAAATTGAATATCGCGCTCCCAATCTTTTTGAATCACATTTTTTGTCTTCTCTACTACCTTTTTCCAATCATCAGCATTTACATGTACCCAAGCTTCATGTAGTAATGTCAACATTTTGTTTGCTGTGAAAGGCGGTGCTACATTATGTCTGGCAGCGTAACCTAGAAAAAAAAGGTATCCGATCAAACAAAAAACCTACTAAATTCTTTGTAAGCTTTTTATGTATGTTTTTTTTTAGATTATACGAACCTTTGACTTGAGCCCAGATTAGTTCTATTGCATTGTAATGGCAATGATATGGTGGTAAACGGATGATGGTGTGGCCCATTTCCTTTGCAATTTCGTCTATAATATATCTTGGAGTGGGGGGCTTATGAATGCTTACTAATCTTAGCAATTCTTTCTTGAGCATGCTGTTGTCGGCTTTTACTCCTTTGTTTTGCAGCCAAGTAATAATTTCAATTTTACGATTGCTTGTCGTAGGCGCCTTATCTTTTTGTACTGAATGATACGGAGCGTTGTCCATCAGAATAAAATGTGGTTCACTCAAATCATTTAGAAGAGTTAGAAACCACTCCTTAAATTTTGTATAATCCATTTCTTCATGGTACTCTGTTGTTTTTACTGATTTAAACGCCAGTAAACAATTGGGCACAAAACCAGACGATGTCCCCGCATGAGTAATTATTAATCTTTGTCCTTTGCCTTCGGGCACCTTGGTGGTAGACTCCGCTTTATCGTCTGTCCACGATCTTGAAACAGTGTGGTTTGCGTTGAGCCATGTTTCATCAAGAAAAACCACTTTATGCCAATCTGTTATATTTTTGACTTTGCGCAAAAAGTCAATTCGGGTCAAAGCAATGTCTGTTCGCTCCATTAAAATTTTTCTTTTATCGCTTTTTTTATAAGCAAAGCCGATTTTTTTCAATATTTTGGACAACGATGGTGGACTTCCTTTAAATAAATCCGCGTCTTTAAGCGAAACGGATATTTTTTTTAACGTGGGAAATTCACCACGTGCGTAATACGCATATATATGATTTCGAATTGCGGCAGCATCAAAGTCGTCAATTTCGGTGACTGGCGAAACTCTCTTCCTTTTTTTATTAGGAGTCGATAATATTTTACCTCCCTCATCTTCGGCCACCATCTCCTTTGACGATTCTCCATACTTTTCTTTGCTAATTCGAGACACTGTAGCTCGTCCGATACCAAGAGCGTCAGCAACTCTATTGCACACTTGCTCCAATGGTAGTAGCGGTCCGCCATTTTGATTCTCGCGGTCAAAATACTCGCGCAAACGAATCACAAACTCGCGACTTTCGCTATTCAAAACAGTTTTTTTTGTTCTTTTCGGCATTGTGGTGCAAAAAAAACAAATAACTAGAAATAACAACAAAACTTAACAAAGCAACAGTAATAACGACAAAACAATATTAATCACGTAGCGATAGCGTATACAAGGCGTGGGCACTCAAAAAAGATGGCGCCCGCTTGTTCGCTGCATGCGAAAGCAGTAGGTATTGCAAGACTAAAAAAATACGAATTTGTTGTGAAAAAATTATTAGATATAATCATTTATACAATTTATATTAATGAAATTGTCATACATTTATTTTATCGATATTCGCTGGCCAGTCGATTACACATCCCTACAAGGCTGCGAAAAGAGTTTACGAAGTAAGCTAACAAAAAAAATATAAATAATAAAATATAATAAATATTTTAAATTACCTTTGTTTTTACTAGTATCTCCTTGATAACAAGTTCTATTTGAAAAAAGTGTTCTAGATTTCTATACAAATGTCTTATTAATATTTAAAAAATTAAAACTTTTCCAACAACAAATTTATTGTTGCAGTCTTTATAAACGAAGTCTCTAAAGTCACAGGTATCAAGCTATATTTTACGAACTATAGAAATAGGACGAATAAACTGACAGACTTGGACATACAATATAATGGAACACAAATAAAACAGGTACAACAAACAAAATTTTTAGGACTAAATATAGATGAAGGTCTGAATTGGAAGATGCATTTAGAAGTGTTATGTTCAAAAATAAATCAACACTCTTACTCTCTGTATATGTTGTCTAAGACAGCCAGTGTATCCACTATTATGACGGCGTATTATGGATATGTATTTCCAATTTTAAATTACGGTGTCATATTTTGGGGCAATTCAACTGGTGTGGAAAGCATTTTCATTATTATTTTATTATTATTAGCCTTTATTGCTGATACTATACAAAAACTTAACATACAACAAAGCGTTTTAACTTAAATCTAATATATCGGGTTTCCCGGTTCAGTGATCAGCGTGTCCTGTGACACATAGGCCTCTTCCAGCTGCTTCCATTCTTTTCTATTATTAGCTTTTCTGAACCAGATTGTTCCTCCAATCATCTTAATATCATCTGTCCATCTTCTAGCTTGCCTACCTCTATTTCTTTTGCCATCACGTGGCTGCCATTCTGTTATAATTTTTGTCCATTTCAGTCTGCTTTCCCTTGTCATATGTCCTGTCCATCGCCATTTTAACCGTCTTATTTTCTCTAGTACGTCTTCCACCTTTGTTGTAGATCTAATGTCTACTGCTCTTTTGCGGTCTTTTAGCGTCACGCCCAACATACTTCTTTCCATTCCCCTTTGACACGATCTTAGTTTTAAAAGATGTTTTTGAGTCAATGCCCATGTTTGGCACCCATACGTAAGGCATGGCAAGATGCAGGAATTAAACACTTTTTTCTTGGCTGCCACAGGAAAGCATTTGCTTTTAAATATCTCTTTAAGGGACCAGTATCTTTTCCAAGCACAGGCTACTCGGCTTTCTATTTCTATGTCCGTCCGGTTTCTAAAAGATAGTAATTGCCCTAAGTATGTATAGTTTTTAACATATTCAATAACTTCATTGTCCACTTTTATGAATATTTCTTCTCTGTTTGTCATTAATTTTGTTTTGGATTTATTTATGGTAAGGCCAACAACTCGACTTGCGTCAGTCAGCTGCTGTAGCATATGTTGAAGGGTCTTCGCGTTGTCAGTTATTAGGACTAAATCATCAGCGAATCTTAAGTGGCTAAGTTGTCTACCGTTGATATTAATGCCAAAATTATCCCATTCAAGATCTCTGAAAATGCTTTCCAAGACTGCTGAGAAAAGTTTTGGCGATAGCGGATCTCCTTGCCTCACACCTCTGGCTATTGGGAACTCTTCACCTATTGATTCCAGTTTTATTTGCGCTGTACTATTTGCGTATATATTTTTAATTATACGTATGTATTTTTACGTACGTAGCATTTTCATAGCCCAAAAGAAATGCGTAAGAGCTATATGTAAATTGAAATCTACTGATAGTTGTAAACCTAGTTTCATTGGACTACAGATTTTGACATTGCCATCTATATATATTTTGGAAACCGTGTTGTTCGTGAGGAACAATATGCAGCTTTATAGAAATCTTAATAGTAAAAGACATAACATGAAGATATGTCTTCCAGCTAATGCAACCACATATCTTAACAGTAGTGTGTTCTGCATGGCTCCAAGGCTTTACAACCGACTACCAATTTCTATTTTGCATATCACAAACATAAATGAGTTTAAACGTAGCCTTAAGAACCTTTTGCTGGAGAAATGTTATTATTCTGTTGAAGAGTACATAAATGACAAGTCATTGAAATAGATAAAATTGGTGTTTCACTGAAATTAAATTAATTGAGTTTACTAAATTGAACACGGATATCATTTGTTACTATCATTATTTAATTAATAATTAATGTAATTGACATTTTCTAATTTGATTTTATTTTCATAATGTATTATTTCCTATTACTGACATACCTATTTTATTCTATTTTGATTATGTGAAATCTTATTACAGTTGACATACGCATTTGATTTTATTTTGATTATGTGATATTTAGTTGCTATTGACATAATGTACGTATCTCGAATGAACTGTAATGAAGTGTAGTATAAATGCATGTCCACTAATTATTTGTATGGCTCTAATTTGCATGCCGCAAGGCCAAATGTAGTGATACCTTTTTAACAAACATGTACCAACTTTCGACCTACATTTGCAAAATGAATAAATAAATAAATAAATAAATAAACTTACTATTTCTGCCGACGTTTCGGATGCGTTGCAGCACCCGTGGTCACGACTTGACGTGGTCAGTCAAGTCGTGACTACGGGTGCTACAACTCATACGAATACTAGCATATTGCAGCCGACCAGTTGGATATAGGCCTCTCCCAACGTGCATCCTCCGCCTTCCGTGTCCAGTCTGTCCCAGTCACCTTTTCAGGTCGTCATTTCATCTGGCTAGGGCGCATCTCACCTTCCGTTTACCTTCACTTGGTCTCAATTCTAGGACTCGTTTGGTCCAACGGCTGTCGGTCCTTCGACAGATGTTGTCAGCCCACTGTCACTTCTGCTTGCTTATTCTACGAGCTATGTCATTAACATTAACCTGTTTAATTTTCCACAGTTCACTTCTAAAGGACATCCTCATTAGAAGTTGATATCGAAATTTTAATTTGAAAGCTCCCCTCACACGATTATTGCGGCCGCAGGTTTGATCCTCCGTCCAAGTTTAATATCGCCCCTTGTTTACAGATTAGTGGGGCAGGTACACTAGGTGCCAGGGGCACAGGGGTGCAGGGCACCGAGCAGGTGTACCGCGTAGGGGCAGAGTCGCTTTATTATCTGTTAGTAAATGAATTTTAATTATGGGATATCCTTGGGGGCGTGATGTGGAAGACTTTGTGGCGACGATGTTATTGAATGTTTTGTTTGACGACGAATTTGTATTCGCTTCATTAACCTGCGTGAGTGTGCTATATGTATAGGTACAAAACATCAATTGATGAAAGTTCAAACAAACTTTTAGAGCAAAGTTGTAATGTTAAAAGTAAAAAAAAAGAACAATCAAATTAAGAACTAAGAAAATGTCTTCCCATGCGCCTACAATATGGGGCTCTCTTCAAAAGGGGTATTAGGAGGTTTCTTCAGGGTCGGCAGCGCGAGTGTGATGCTCCTGGTGTTGCACGAGTCCATAGGCCACGGTAACCACTTCCCATCAGGTGGGCCGTGTGCTTGTCTGCCACCTAAGTGGTATAAAAAAAAATGCCCGGAAATGTGTCACAACATGAATCCACTTTGCTATTGAACTTATCCTACTAATATGAGAGGACGAGGTCCTGTTGCCTAGCACAAATATGAAATGAGAGAGTGGTTTGTCCTGTGGAGCCGGTTCATTCGCGTTGAGAAAGCAATAAAAGCAGCTTACCAGCAATAAAAGCGGTTTTACGAGAAAATAATTAGTTGGTGTTAGCTCCTTTATGTCGAAATAATGATAAACAACATTAACTTTCTCGCAACAATGGCGCAAATAACAAATTAAGTCGAACCTGGCATTCTCGTGCCCTTTTGTCGCGCGGCACTGTGCCCTTATCAGTACTTTGTCCTAATTTTGCCGTGTTCGGAACTTATCGGCAACTTTCGGCAATGTTCGGAAGTTAACTCAATAGCCGTAATCAGTGATTGATTGGCGCCTATGTTTTTAATTACCGTATTTGAGAAACTCTTCAAATACGCCAACTGGCAGTGAGTTTGAAAATCATCCATCATTCTTTTTTAATTTTTCTGTTATTTCCTGCATGTTGTAGTAAATAAACCGCTTCAATGTTCGTGAATTGCACGGTGCCAAAGACCACTTACATCACGGACAATTTGAAGTAGGTGTTAGGTTTTTTTTTATCGTGACTCCCATTATTTGTTATACTTATTGTAGGACGTAGGACGCACTCATACTGTGTCTAACGCTCAACCTCAATGCATCCAGATTAAGACGCGTCAATTACGATGTATGTTATATAGTACAACAATCATTACACCGGAAACTACAATTTTATTTCCGTCGTTAGCTTTAGTTGTTTCTACGTTCTAACTTATAGCGCGGGACTGAGCGCCATGCCCGCTCTTTCACTACACTATGCGGGCGAGCGCTCGGCCACGCGGCATGCGGTATACCGAAAACATGCAAACTTTACTTTTTTCTTCTTGTTGCATTGTTTCATACTTGTACAACAAAAAAATAATAAATTGTACGGCTTTGAATAAAATTCCATATATTTACATCCAGCGACATTGTTTTGTTTTCCTATTCGTTTATTAAATACGTTTATTTATTTAAGTAATTCATTTGCCAACGTACAACTTTAACAAAACTACCACTGCTATGCTTGCAGTTATTCCGCTGCCAATTGTTGGCCTAGGCTAGACGTAGCTTTGGAAGCTATTGCAAGTTTTTGTTAGTTTGTCGTAACTTGATCGCGTCTGGAATGACTGTAAGGAATCCCTGAAGGTTCTATGTGTGTGTGTCTCGTGGAGTCCAATTGCTTTGTAAGCAATTAAGCTTACAAGTCAAGTTGTTGTTATTCGAATTAAAAATGTAAGTACTATGATCTTTTGTAGTTTATAAACTATCTCAGTGCCAATTTTTAAATTAATCGTTTCAGCAGGTCAGATATTAAATACTGGTGTTGCACACGTCCATAGGCCACGGTAACCGCTTCCCATCAGGTGGGCCGCGTGCTTGTCTGCCACCTAAGTGGTATAAAAAAAATACTTTAAATAAGATTATTTTTGCCGGTTGAGTTTTATTACCACCTTTGCCAGCATTGCTTTTTGTTGCCGTAGATTAAAAAAGAAGATTACTTAGTTGTAAAGTAGACAGTCATGGCTCAAACTTTTGTACTTTTATTGCCTCAACAATGCGGTATCGCACACAAAACCAGATTTATTTCATCGAATATAGCCTGACCTCGAAATGTATTGTATAAAAGCATAAAAATTCATTGTAACTCGCGGAATTATGTTCTTTTCACACAATTACTCCGTCAAAATCTCTATTATGGCATTATGCTTTGCGAGTAAACAGAAATTTGCAGTCGTCGTGACCTGTATTGGTATGAAAATAAAGTTGAGTATTGTTCATTAAAACTGTCAGTGGTTTTGTAGCTGTAAATGCAATATAGGCTCGGTGTAATGGTTCCCGGCAGACGCCATTATGGACAGTGACGTCACAGCGCTACCCCGCCAGCACGTGACGCACACAATCACGGTCGAGCACAGTTCTGTGATTGTGATTTATACCGTACATACATAAAGTTTGCTTTTTCTCTGTTTTTGTACAAAATTTAACTGAATGTTCTGGTTTTCTACCACAACATATTTGATAAGGTTCAAAGTATGAATGTAGAGGGCTTTGGGAGCAGAGGTAAGCACATCAAAAGATGAATGGATTGGGTAAAAGAGAATGTGGCGAAGAAAATAGCGACTGAGGAAAAGACATCTGACTGGAATGTATGGAGGAGAATGACCCCAAATATGTAATTGGATCAAGGGCAGGTTGATGATGTTTGACAAACAATTTTGGAATAGTATGTAATAGTTTCAAATTGTTCCAAGTTATAAAAATCTGTTCTTGTTACATTTTCCAAGCACTCGGAAGGTGCCGATGTCACCTGATATATTCACAGGGGGTTGGCAGTGGCAGTTACGCAAATTAAACGTTTTTGTAGGTCCCGGCCATTCACCACGGCCCGGCGCAAGGGGACACATGTTACAATAAAATACGGTGAATGGCTATAATAGTGCAGGGAGGGGGCGCGCCCCGCGGCTCGCCCGGGGTGTAGCTACCTGGGGTGCCACTGATTCTTAACAAAATTATGTCATCTTGAGACTTTTTTTCTCGAAAAAAATACATCTGTGCGAGATATTAAGGACGTTGCGCCCTCAAAAAAAAAAACGTAATAACAATGGTTTTTGTGACTTAATACTTTATTTTTTTTATACTGTCAATGAATTTAATTTATGTCAGAATCGTTGATTTAATTGTTATTTTCTATTTTGATTTTTTTTTCACAAATATCAGTATTTTCTTTTCTCATGTGAATATTGATAAATTATTTTTTTAATAATACAGTTGCATTAGCATTCCTTTTACGAAACATATCCGTAAGAAGTAAGAATTTATCATAAGTCAATTAGAAATATTTAGCAGCAATTTATTTTGTAGTCGTTAATATTCTGAATGGTACGAAACAATGGCGTTGCCAGAGGACGCATTCATAGCTTTTGTGTGCGTATTCATTGCGCACAATCGCGCCGCACTGTGCACTGTGGGTGATTGATTTAGATCTGCTGGAGGGATTTAACTCTTTATTTGATTGAGCTATATTTTGAAAAACAGTTAATCTGAATGAGTGAACTCAGTGGAACTAAAATGCAATAATTTTTATTGCAAATACTCATGAAGATGTGTGTAATATAGTAGTTTTAAATAAAGCTACCTGAGCGCCAGTGGCTGGTGGTTCCGCAGTAAGCTTACAGATTTACAATTTCAGTATTTTATTCAACGTCTTGACGGGGGCGTGATGGCTAAACCATCTTGCACCATAATTGAAACTCTACGCATCTACATATAAGGTATATTTTACTTGGAGGTAACATCGCTCCCCTGTTACTCCCAAAGTACGTACGTGACCAGAAGTTTTAAAAAGCGTCCAATTCCCAGCGCCCTCTGTATCTTGAATAACATAAATTATTGTGAAAAACATTCGCGATTTATGAGTTTAATTCTTAAATTGTGTGTCTTCGGAACTACTGCGCCGCGAGCGATAGCGCTCGCCGGGGAGATTAAGAAAATACGTTTTGTTTGAGTCTAAACGAACTGTCATAGCATACTTTATGTTCAACTAAAAGAGGGAACTTTAATAGAAATCTTGTGTAGTTAAGGGTTTTTTGAAAGGTCATCGTAGTTTGTGTGCGGTGGGAGTGAGGTATGCTCAAATGGTGTGCGGTCACGCGGAAAAGGTGGCTGAGAGCTGATTATCAGAAATTTATGGGGCGGAACCGAGTGCAAGTGTCGGAACGGACACTTGAGGAATAAACTATTAACCAATTCACATTAACATATACCTACCTGTATATGGGTAGGTTTACTATTTACTTTGTAGACAGACATAGTGTCCAGCAGAGGACTGCAATACCGATTCCGATTGAGATATTCTTGTATATCTCTTTACTTGATATTTTTAAAATTTTGAATAGCGTAAATACTTCGTACGCAACTTTTAATAAACTCAAGAAATATAATGTGAAAAATTGTGTATACATACTACAGGTATTTAAACTATCATGGTCACTGACATCAGTATCAGAATAAACGGGATATTTACCATGTTTCATTATTTTTAGTTTCCGATATTTCGGCGCTGTTGCAAGCACCATGATCACGGAGGAACTGGAGTAGTGGCGGTGGTCCCGTTTATTCTGATACTGATGTGTATACTTACGTTTGTAAGTTAATGAGAAGGAAACATTAATTATTATGAACTACTAACAAAAGCTGGCTTCGTTTTCTATTCTTCGGATCACAAAGTTGAACATGTAACCGTTATAGGTACAGCTAAAAAAATATATTTCTCAAAGGCAGCCCTACACATTGCCAATTCACAGGTTGTGCCCAAATCAGTGACACGTAGCTCGCGAGCACGGGGCGTGAGGGCGCGTGCGACTGAGCACACGCTGTACACACACCGCTGCGCCCCGCACCCCCGCCCTCTCTACCCGCGACCTATTATCAGGGCTGCCATTTATGTGAAGCTATTTTTATTTTCAATACAATAGAAGGTTAAATTTGTAGGATAAAGGGTTTGAGTGCAGAATGCTGAGGTCACGGAGAATGCCAAAGTTATTAGTTATGTCGGGTCAACGGTAAGAGGATTTTCTATTGTGTAATCTTTTTCAGTGTATAGGAATATTGACTTAAATATATTATGGATGTTTATTGCAAGTACTATAGTGGCAAACAAGCAAGCAGTCGGTCAGATAGTGAGCATTTACATAGGCACTGGCACTTTTTTTTAATTTGCACAAAATACCTCCATGCATGCAAACTCGAACAATACTGATATCAAGTTATATTTATTGAATTTTAGTACCTACCTATAAAAACTCACCCAAAAATTGATCCACAATTTAATTTTGGGGGTATTTGGTTAATGGTCTAGATACAGCGCGTTCATTACTCAGAGTTTCAATGAAACCTCTCACTAAATCTTCTGTTACATAAGAAGTGATAAGATGACCGAGATAAGATGAACTCTTTGCCCCTCGGGGCCCAAGGCGTTAAGTCGGACATTAGCTAAACATTTTAGTCGCAGCTTAAGTTACCGATCGTCTCCGAGTTCTAATAATGGTACCGATCCTCTGGGTGGATGTTGCCATGGCTTTATTTAATTAGTGGAGGGGATTTGTTTGTAGCTCAGGGCGCTGCCATTAGTCGATGTAATATAATAGTATTGTTGGATTTCGGTTCAGTGATAACTAAATAGACTGGCATCACGCCCGCCGGCACTGGATGGCACGGGAATTCGGGATCAATGCGTGTATACTTGCATCATCACTGAAGGGAACGCGATTTGATTTGGAAAAGAGAATTCTCAAACGGGACTTGAACTTGTGACCAGACCAGTGGTCAGAGAATTCCGCGACCTTGACCTCTGAGCGTACACTTTTTCCTACCTTACTTGTCTCTGTTGTAAATCTATCGGTGTACAGTAAAGTATTTTATCTATCTATCTATCTTTTTCCAATCCAAATTGAAAATGAATAGTTAGCGTACTAATTGCTTAAAAATTCATTAAACTGAAGGGCATTCGTAACGGAACGAAACTTCATAAGTCAGGAAGGAATTCGTAATATTCAAGCAGTTTTATTAAGTCTGTCAATACAAAAGAAATAAGGTTGATTTCTCAGATGAAAACGAACGCGATTAACTAAATTTAAACTACATTGATATGTTTTATGAAATTTTATTTAGTAAAATGTGAAAATTCACGTACGAATTTCCTTTGATGAAATCCAGCCTTAAGACTCCGTGGCCCAGTGTGCACGTAGATGAGGAGAATTTTCTGGTTCGGTGTCCCAATCAGTTAAACAATAAGGTCCTATGAATAACACTACAATGATACTCGACTCACCTTATCTCGTTGTACAGTGAATGATGAACTGTTTACTTTCCGCCAAACGTTTTACCAACATTATAGCGAACCTTCATTGAATAACCGTCGCCTGACAGACGCAATCTCCCGCGGGCCGGAGGACGCCGGCCGGCCGGCGTCCGGTTGTCCGAGCATAATCTGTCCCCGGGCGGGCGCGGCTTAATAGCCTCCTTAATAACTACCTAACGAGAGGATGGAACCTCGCTCAGACGATTGTGAGGGACGATTGCGTGTTTAGACTCGTTCATCAGTTGGGAATTGAGCAAGATAATGAATGTGAAGGCGATAAATGTAATCTGCCAGCTCCTTTATATCAGTAACAAAGATATCAATGAATTCTAGTACCTACACAAGAAGTGCATCAGAGCAAATATAATGTGTTGCAATATTTTTGAATTGCTTGTGTATTAAAAAGAGGCTAATATAGATGTATATTTTTTTGTAAACACAAACATAGAACCATCTTAACCATCGCCAGACATATTCATGTACAAATATTTACACTTAGCGGGAACCGTACGACGCAGCTGTCGAACGCTATACCACCGCGCTATGAAGGTCTCCATATAGCCATATCATACGATATATTTAATCACAACGATAGGAGTAAGAACAAACAACCTCACACCGACACTTTAATAATAATCTTCTGATGTAGGAAGTAGGTGTAAATGTTGAAAACTGACTTGTAAACTGCCAGCGCCCGCCCAAGTCCCAGCAGAGGGCGTCTCCAGACGCGTCGAGTTAAACTTCTCCGGCGGCTATAAACACGCCGCGAGTGAGTAGCACTTAAAACGAAATAGTTATATGAGGAAATACAATATTGGCAGGTTGAAGATAGGGCAACAACACACTGAGTCGAAGATTTGCGGTAATTCATTTGTGTGATGGTGATATAATGTCACTGTCAGTTACCAACCACTGGTTCGACTGCTCAAGAAACTCCCATTATCTTGATCAGTTGAAAACTTTTGTAACACATAACATAAACTCACGCCTATATCCCCGAAGGGGTAGGCAGAGGTGCTAGCACCCACGTTTCGCCAGTTTATATTTAGGTTCCAATGTAGGTATAGGTGGCGAGCCTATTGTCATTAACCGGGTACTTATAGACCTGCGATAAATACACACATAACTTCGAAAAGCATCGAAAAGTCATTGGTGTGTGCCATGGTAAAACCTGGGATCGAACCCGAGACCTCGTCTCAGCAGTCCTTTTCCCATACCACTAACTCCACTAAGCTACTGCGGATATTTTGATATTTGAATTTGAATTGCAAACGTATTTGAATACTTTTGTACCTTACCGCATATCGAGCAACACAAGATAGCCGTGCCACATACATGAGACTCATGTTTAACTAAAAATTGTACTGTGCAATAGGCACTCTACGCTTGAAATGGACCAGTGCTGCTCTGATACTACATTGAGGTCCACTTAGCAACAATTGTAAACTGTCCTGACTAAAAGAAAACCTTTTTTCCCTTCAGACATTTGTGAATTCTAAGAACTTTGTAAATATGTAGGACTCTAGATACTCCAATACATTCAGTTTCCTCTTTGTGAGGATTTTTGCCACATACTGTCTGCCTGGCGAGAACTAACCCTTATTTCGCTATCGAGGTGCGATGAAGGAAATGAAGTTACATTTCGTTTCTTTGCGAAACCTCTATTTGGTATTACGTGAACCATTCCATGTTGGTAGATATTTGGTAGAAATGGCCTGGGACTGTTGAATACTGGCAGTAAATTATTTTATTATTATAATTGGTGAGGAATACCTAATACCCCAGGCATCATTTCCTATTTTGTCAAAGACTTACTTTGGTAGTCATTATAGTTTTAAAATGAGCTACAGAGCTCGCTCGCACTGGAACTGATATTCTCTTCCATATTTCACGAGGTTCTTAAAATACATTTCTGTAACAAGAATAATACTTGAAATACTTTCTAACTCCTTTTACTTGATAAATGATCCATTACAGAGAAAATCTTGTGCAATACAGCTCATCTGTGTTAGGAAAATTCTGTCGTTAACACTTAAAAAAACTTTCAAAGATAGTATTGTGCAATATTCATGCAAGGGTGAGAAAATAGGGATTAATGAACAACACATTGATCAATACAATTAGCACCCGGCGCGGCGTCTGCTCCCGCCATATTGAATTTGCGAGTATCCTAATTAGGCGATAGGTGCATGTCGCGCCTAGCCAGTGCGGCTGCGGTGTACAGTCAGCAGCATACTGAATGTTAGAACTCGGTGCCTAGCCCGAGAAGCCACATTTCAATTAATTGCATCATAGTAGTTCAGGCACAGCAAACAAAGTAGACACCGACTTCTAACAGATCAGTAAATCTATAAATACATTTATTTTTCGCTTTTCAGAGCCTCTATTTTGTTACTTAAAGTCGGTTTAACTTTTTGTTAAAATTCAATATATTTTTTCATTTTTAATGAGCTATGAAAAAAATGCCCGCCGAGTTTCATGCCGGAGTGATCATAGGTCGGGACCGCGTTTCGAACCGGTGGTCCATTTGCTAAACTAGTCTTTCATATTTCTTTTTATATTGACGTTTTGTAAGTGCCGATTTAATGGTCTACGTAGAATAAATGATTTTTGACTTTGAATATAACCGATTCATCTTCCATCATTTGCTTAGGTTTTTATCTTGAGAAAATTATTTTCAAAGGCAAATACTCAAATTAAATTATGCAAAAGCAACAGAGATCTTTGCCTACACTTCCAGGATTTCCAGCAGATCCGGATTTCTTGGATATACCTACCATTTTAAAAGTATACCCTATCGAACACCACAAGAAAAATAAAGTTTAGTTCCTAATTGACTTTGACATCGCAGAACAAACATACATAAAAAAATATATACCGATCGAATTGAGAACCTCCTAATTTTTAGAAGTCCATTAAAAACGACTACAAAGATTATTTTGAGACTTAGTATTCATGATTGTTCTGACGCTGACTTATTTTTACGTGCGAAAAAATTCCTATGGATTCCCGCCTCCTCCTTTACGAGCATTACTTGCTCGCAGAAGAAGCATTACTTGTTCTGACGCTGACTGTACACCTTGTACTACTCGTAATTACTACAGTAATTACTTAGAACTACTTATTCCAATTTATGTTTACTTTACTTTGTGAAGCTAAGAGGCCCTTTTCCTTTGAACAGGCTAATTTAAAACACTACTAGCAGACTGTTAGGACTGGTGGTCGGCTCACCCACAAGCAGAACAGTAATTGCAAACGTGATACAAATGTAAAGTAGAGAGAGATAAAACCACGTATCGCAGGTGTTCACGAATTAATTTAGCCCGCACATCCGCACCTCACCCAGTGGTAGTGGATACACTTACAGAGTACTCCCACATTGGTGTTGATGCCGCCTCAATACTTTTAACACCTTTATTACATTACGATATTGAAATAGTTGTGTTCCATGTAGATTATTTCAAAAGGTGATGTATTTCATAAAAGAAAATGAAATACGGTAACTGAGCAAGCTTTTGTGTTCAATAGATCATTATATTATGAATATTTTAAGTATTCAACACTCCTATAATCAAACTGTGAATAGTTTAAATAAGACTCAAGTAAAATAACAATATTAATACATGACAAATGTCTACATGAGTATTATATACAAATATAACACAATTACTCGTATTGATACTAACGTGAATTTTACGAAATGAAATACAATATTCTTGTAATACTGAGGGAAACCTCAGTATGATAAGAATATTGTATTTCATTTCTACGAATCTGTAACATTATCTGAATCGTGTTCCCATACCTACTCTAAAAATCACAACATGAGCAAAACAAATAACTGCCAATAGCAGTCGCTTGCAGTTCTAACAGCATTGCAGATTATAGAACAATCGCCGTTCGCTATAGAGCAAACATCTCGTCGCCAGCACGGACGCTCCTCGGTACGAGCCGACGAGACAGCGGTAGTTAATATCGCGCTTTTTGCGCACATTCCACAAATCGGCGCGGTTCCATTGTCGCACGACATCCGTGACGCCGCGCGCCGCTCTGCCGACCGCAGATCGGTGCGGAGTACCCCAGGACGCATTGTATTGACAGACCTTATTGTCTGCTGAGCCATTTGTTGGCTGTAGATGTGATTGTGGAAGTACTTTAGAATAAATGTATTTTGTTATGAGAGTAAATGGAATGGTTTTTAGTATTTTCATTGCTTTTAGACATTAAAATAGAAATTGGAGTAAGCTTTCATGATTGGAGTGTCAATCGCTTAAAAAGTTTCATCATTTTGAAATGTTTACTTTAGATATTATGGGACGGTTTATTCCATTCTATCGTATTTCAAACAGTCTTTATATGTTTTAGTTAACACAATATACTTGAGCAGTCTAATCATTCAACACGTATGACCTTATAAGTAAAGATTACATTAATCTGTGAGCACTTCACCATCAGATGAATGCAATATCGAGAGGTATTAAAACTTCAAAAATATTCGTTGAGCGGCTTTGGTGAATATCAAAATGATTTGAGGCAAAGATCACGTACAACCTTTACCAAAGGCTTAGCCATCAGATATTGAGGACGCTTAGAGTTTCTGAGAATGAAGATAGATAGATAGATAATTCTTTATTGTACACCAATAGATTACAGTAAAATTTGTAGTGAGCATGCATACAGTTTAATGTACAATGGGCGGCCTTATCGCTGGAAGCGATTTCTTCCAGGCTTTAGAATCTATAGCACATTGAAATATAGTATGTACTGGTCGGTTATTCTATCTCGAATATATTTTGTTGATTAGTAGAACCTACATTCAACTAGATATCTGATTTCGCAGGTTCTCCAGGTACTTAGGTAACTGGTTTAGGTACCTGACTACCTGGTTTAGTGCACAGAGATTTGCAGCAATGGGTGTTTGGGGATGAATTGGGTGGAACTATCCATGGAAAGAAAAGGCACCTTGAATAATTCACCTAATACGTATCCTAAATGAGTTGTATTTAATTCCACCGCCCCGATGGAGCTCACCTGCTAAACCACGCTCATTCACCACACCACACTGCTAGTGTATGTGACACGTGGTCGGCATATAATTCTAGCGATCTATTTAACATTGACATGCTAACAATTCGGCTAGCTTTGAAATTATACAATGTGATTTTAGTTTTTCGCATGTGGATATTGTAGGTTTTCTATTTGATTACCGTCAGTGTGTTTCTTTCTGTTGCATTATTTGGTGGTATATCGGGCTACCAGAGTACACTTATTTGCCCAAGAAACACTGCACATTAATTTATAGTAGAGGATCATATTACAACCAGAGAGTATGATTTTCAGAAATCAGTTTTATACACTAACGAGCAATGAAACCAGGTCTGCAATAATTTCACAAATATTCCTAGAAATTTATTAAAATCTATGTGACACAATGGACACCGATAGATGTTTATTCGTGTCACTTATCTCTTTCAGCTCCGAAATCCCTATGGAAAGTAGATACCTTACACGGGCTTACCGTGAAGAAGCTATATCAGAATTGCACTGCCTAAAATCACAGGATGTTCTATCCCTGGAGCCGCCTGCTGGGGTTGGTATGTTTTTTTTAAATATAGGATGTGCCAATTTGACTTCACCTCGCCTGATGGCAAGCTAAAGGCTAAGTCACAGGAAAGAGGGTCACGTTACATGTTATAATGGTGGCACTCTTATTGGGGCCTCATGCTTTTTCACGCCCCGCTTATAGGACCCGGGACTGTAGGAAGAAGGGAACACGTGAGTTGGTAACCGGAGAGGGATGTACAGAAATAGGTAGATCAATTTCTATAAGCTATCGAGTTAGTTTCTATCTAGGTACCTGTAAAAAAAGTTGCAACTGGTTCCCCATGGCTCTTTACCCATCATCCATTTCATCATCGAATTACCAACTCCTTGCTAAAATCTGTGTCTGCAAATTTTATTAATAGTCACACAAAGTGCTTATAGTATAGTACAAATGATATCCTAATATTGAGGCAAGGCATTTATAATATGTTTTGTCCATACATAAATCTTTTACATAAACACACTTCAATAAAATTGCCCGCCGACGACATGTATAATTCGGTCTGTGAATGTTTTATACAATTTATACAATCCGTTTACATTGTCAATAGATTATATTACCGGTTTACTATAAATTGACCCAAACATACAATAGTATTTGGGCAGTCTAGCCTGTACCCGGGGGGTATAACTCGATAGCCATTGTTAATACACGTCGACGCGTCGGGCTCTCACTTCGGTCGTGGATCTGTGTGTACATTGAAATTTACTCGACGATCTGAATACCAACTAGAAGCTCAGTCTGGTTTGTTACCACTTGTTTGTAATAATATTATAATATTTAATTAAGTTAACTGCGGTAACCTAGTGGTATGGATAATGGACTGCTGAGACGAGATCTCGGGTTCGATCCCAGGTTTTACTTTTCGAAGTTATGTGTGTATTTATCGCAGGTTTATAAGAGCCTGGTTAATGGCAATAGGCTCGCCACCTATTATATTGGGACCTAAACATAAACTGGCGAAATGTGGGTGCTAGCACCTCTGCCTACCCCTTCGGGGATATAGGCGTGAGGTTATGTTATGTAATAATATATATTTGTGTTAACGTCTCAAATCGGCTTGCCTGGTTCTTTGAAACAATAGAGGACGTTAGTGTAGTTAGGTATTACTGCTGTAGGTATTGTTGCAAGTAGAGATCTAGATCAAGTGTTTATTGCATTACTGTTATTTTGTACAGACCTAGAAATAAGAACTAGGTGACAGTATGTGTATTGTCTGGTTTTTATTGTAAAGCCTAATTGTAATAATAATTACATTATCGATACTCTGTGACTAGGCCAATTATAACAGAAAATTCTACTCTTCCCTTTTTGAAGTTGTCAAAAAAGTCAATAATTTACTTCAAAAAGGGACGTGTATTCGCTTTTGTACATGAGATCTCTGGAACGATTGGCGTAATTCTTTCTTCAATCGAACAAGGGCACTGATTAATGACCCATGTGCATGTTCAACCGTTTTGATATCCGGATAAAGAAAGTAACCGCAAAATGATGATAAATGGTAATAGTCATACATTTTATTTGAAGGCGGAGGGGCCGACATTTAAATATCACGAAATAATGACTAGTACTTAGATCTTTCTTACGTCATAAATAGCCAAATATCCTAATTCAGTGCTAGTGTGTGCTACAAGTCCGACATGTGCCTAGAGCGGTGTGGCTCTGCCGGGTGTTAGTGTGGGGGTGGGAACTACTCCTCGTGTCGGAGGCATTGTGATTCCTCACGCGCGCGGTGTCGTCTGCTCCTTGGCCTAATTCTATTGAGCTGGTAACACATTTATTTGCATTAGCTTTATAGCATTTTGATCACTGGGGGATGAACGGAATTGCGATAAGGACGAATGTAATTTTGCCAGTGTAATCTTGTTTTCACTGTGCGAAATATTCCGTTGGTGGACAGTAAGTGTATTGTGAAGGCACTTAAATTGTTTGTTTAGAGGAAATGAATTTAGATTTTGGATTCGGCAATATATCCGGGCCTAATATATGCGGGCTTGGTTTAGATCCGTGCGTTTAATTTCTAGTAGAATGTGAGGTTAATTGTGTATTTGAAGTTCATATTAACAATCCCGCAATTCTTTTTCTTGTTGTGATGTAATTTGAATTTAAAAAAAGAAATCCTTGGCGTAGCGCTGACATACCTACACTTCTAGCTGCCTGTTCGATAATAGGAGGTAAAGGGTTTAAAATACTAAGCTCACTTGTAGGCGCCATTAGCAACAACTAGCGCAGTACACTAAGAACGAAGCACTTAATCCCTTTAAGTTCTGTGAGTGAACTGTAATCGCCGGCGAAAGGCTTCACGACACGAGGCGGGATCGTTGTAATCATGTCGGCAACCTGTAACGTACCGAACTATTATTGAAATATGTAAGATTTCCTCGGAGGGTTCCGTTGCCTGGAGACTGGGACGTAAATCGATCATAAAGTATTCCAATACGAGCACATTTTTTGCGAATATGCGGTATTTTTATTGTGACAAGAATTTGGTATTATGGTGTATGGGAGCTTGTAAATGATTTTGACTTAAAATGCGTTGGTGACGTGTGCCTACATTGCTTTGTTGATTGTAGATGAAGAGATTGTTTAGCGGTTAATAATCTGCTGAAAAGTGACATCAGAATATTAATCTGGTGCTGCTGATAAAATGGTTATGACAGTTCTTTAAGGCCGCAAGTGTATATAAGAACAGCTTCCCTTTAAGCATATTGTGTGCTTGGTTGCTTAGTACACACACCGTGTTAAATATGAGCAAATTTTTGGGTAAATAAAAAATACTATTGTTCAATACATAATTCTTTGGATGGTATCCAGCGTCCCGCTGGTCAGCGAACGTGAAGCTACCGAACTGCTATCGATCTGCTCTCAGGCAATTAGCTACGAGCTCGTAAACAAACAACTAAATGAAAGTCTGTATCCACGCAGCTCTAGCTCCAGCCTCCAAATAACTATTTATTTGTTGCTCTTATTTACAAACTCATTTACAATCAATCGTTTTACGAACGTATCTTAAATCGCAAACTTACTTGAATTACTTCGTGTATTTTTTAAAGAGTTGAAAATTAAAATGGTGGCTGGCGATGTAAACCGACGAGGGTCCCGAGTCTCTGACAAATAAAAGTAGAAAAGCGAATACTTTTGTCAAAGTTGAAAGAACATTTGGCAAGGCCGGCGCTGGTCCCGGGCGGGACCGGGCTAATTCATATTTACGTTGTATGACAACTGGACTTATATATTTAATGAAGAAGAGAAAATGTCGACGGAACTTCTGCTATAAGCTTCCCAACAGAAAGTTTTACGGACTCAAACAAAGTTCTTACTTAAAGGGCTATGGTCATTCAAACCTTTTTACAAAATATTTGAGTACTTTTAAATTTGATGCAGTTTTTATCGAATCTAATAATTGTACCTACCTACATTATATGTATATATATATTGTAGCATATGATGAGGCTGTCAAGCTGAGTGTCACCATTGTAACACGGTATATGTATGTAATAGTGACACTCTTTCCTGAGATTTCGCTTTCACCTTATTATCAGACGAGTTGAAGTTTAATTGACATGCCCTATATAAAAAACCTACATATAGTGACAGCTGAAACGAATCATGCCACAGGGATCACGTTTCTATTTCATGATTTCACGATCTGTGGGTTAGGTATAGTACCTACTAATTATGATCACAATTCACATTCACGTTTAATGTCGGGTCGTAATGCAACAGGTAATCAAAAGTCACGACCACGGTTTTCCAATCACGAAATTACAATATGTTGATTCACAAATTTAAAGGTTTGTGTAATAGTTGATCTAGTTCATACCTGATTCCCTTCAAAGAACTGTTAAACGTGTCACTTTATAAATCATTTCCCAGATACTTGAATATAGAAGTCCTCTAGAGGTACCTTCAGAGGTCCTCTGTCGATGTACGCAAATCTTATTATGCGATGCCAACACGAAAACAATCAATATGACGACCCTTTCTCTAATCCTGTACCCTCCTATACAGTAAATTTCTAATCAATTATGATATCTGGTAAATTAATTATACAATCTGAATCCCAATAATGTAGTAGGTAGGTGAATGATGGACGACCGGTGCCTGCTGCGGCCAGTGTTTGCCAGTTAGTTCAACAAAAACTTAGCCGGTGAGTTATCGCCACGAGCGCGGCCGCGGCAAAAACGGCGCGCGCGGCAAACTTGCTTGTTAACAGTTTACCTTTGGTTGGAATTAATTGACAATTCACTGACTTTTTGTATCAGAACATTTTCTTGCTTTATTTTGTAGTTTGTATTTGTACACAATGATTGATGAAGCTTTTCAAATGTCATGAAGTCTGCTCGCTTGCGTTAATATAGATTTTATACTTCGTCTGTGGCATATATTTAAACTTCATTTCATCTATTTGAGTCCTTATTTCTTTGGTATTCAAATAATGTATGGGAATCTGCTGGATTTGTTGACATTAATGATCTCTGCTCCGTTCCCTTAAGTAGTAGCGTGATGATATATAGTCTAAAACCTTCTCCGATAAACGGACAGTTCAACACAAAAAGATTTTTTCAACTCGAATCAGTAGTTCCTGAGATTAACGCGTTCATACATACAAACAAACAAACAAACTCTTTAGCTTTATAATATTAGTAGGTATAAGTGTAATAACTAAGATGATTCAGAAATTTGAATTTGCTGTCCGTGGACTGTACTTAGAGGTACATCTACAGTCAATGCTAACGCCAGTCTGTATGCTTTTCAATTTCCATGAAACACTAACAGTGATCATTTATTGGATGGTTCCGTGCCATGCAGTCAACGGGGCGTTCGATCCCGGGTTCGTTTCCTGGCGCCGGCCCCGCCTGCGCTGCGGAAGTTTTCACTGCACCCGGCTTATTTGTTTGTTTGTTTGCGAACCCTACTCGACTTTTTGAAAGCTGACCGGAGAGTTCACCGTTTTATTTTGTTGTTTGTACGTTTATACGCTATGCTTACTTTATTTTCAAAGTGCGACATGTTTACGGAGGGTAGGCCAACAATGCTGAGCCTTTGAGGCTTTTAACTGTAAAACCAGTTAATGTTTATTGGAATTGTTCATATTTTAGGCTCTAGGATAATTAGTAATCAATAAAAATAAACTCGATGGGAGTCTCATTTATTACACTTTTTGCCACTGGAATCTAGGATAACTAAAATTACATCAATTAAGTTAATTAACTATTGTTTCTGTAAAACACTTTTAAGGTGATTGGTTCACGTTTTTCCTGCTTAAATAGGTAGGCGTGATACCCCACTTAGTAGATTCATACATCCAAAGCTCGTTTTTAGAAGCCCGGGGTCTACTCCTCCTGTTATCGGTTTGTTAAAGTCTGAGGATCTGGAATCCTCGTCTGTTGATCAGGAGGCGTAACAGCTGGCACGTCAGGTTGATTTGAGCTCCAAATATCCATACACACCACACTTTACAGTGTGAATATAGAGGACGTGAGTCAAACGAGGACCTAACACGGGTGAATTTGTTTGTAATAACCTATGTTTGGTGAATTTGAGCTCATCCACTGAAATAGCATCCTGCGCTATCCTAAAAGATACCCAAAAAACGTTTACAGTACATTTTGAGCACATTTTAGGTCCAACATTATATGTCTCGAGCCAATTATGTATAAACTCTACCTACTTGAATTTCGCACCAATCAGAGACGCGGCAGTGCGCTACGCAAACAATAATAAATTCGTAATAATAGTAATATTAAAATTGATATAAATAGTAATGTAATTCATATTACTAATTAGCTATGATTTTTTTATATTTAGTGTTTGCGCCATTTTTGAAAACCGCCCTTTTCGTGTGTATGACGTATGTATTAATGTAATACATCATTGCCCTGAGCAATATTTGTGCTGAGCAGTATCCGTGTTGTTGCAGAGTGGAGCGTGCGGCTGTCGGGGCGGCGCCGCTCGTCGCAGCAGACGCCCGCCGCGCTGCTGGCGCACTTCGACACCACCGTGTTGCAGGTAAGCCTGAGTAGCAGATAACTACACGGACCACCAGCCCCCTATAGAAGTAGCAATTCATCAGCGTATTGTAGAATGATCAGTATATGGAATTGACACGTATTTTGAGGTTTATGATGTTTATGACAGTCGTCAACGTAATTATGTTAATGTTGTTCGGGTTAATCTGAACCAAAGAAATAAACAAGTAAGCGAAATTGCGACACCGCGTGATATGCATTGTATATTTTATGTATTACCTAAGTAAAATAGTCGTATGCTGTCGGATAGCATAACGGGCGCAACTCAATCTCGTCCCATTCACCTCATTAGTTTCAAAAGGCTATTTGACAAGATCGTCCAATTCATCCCAATACCGTTTAACATCTTAGTTTTTTCTGGCAAATTTTGCCTTGTCTAAATAAGATATTCCCTAACTCCACTGTAACTATGACTATTTTTAATTCCCAAAATATAAACAATCGAAATTCAATCCCCATTCTTAACTTTTTAGAGTGCGCATTAAATATTACATTACTTTTATTATGAACTGTACTCATGTAAACGCAACGTGGACCGAGATAAATGCGATATTCTCTTGCACTCCATACATTTGTACAACGAGCAACTGGCGCGTGACGTCACTCCCAAGTACGATTTTGTATGGAGCGTTTTCGACCGGCTTGAGAAATAGAAATTTCAAAATCAAATATTCTTAAAACTATTTGTGGTTAGAAAATCTCTATAGCAGTTCAATGCATTACACTGAGGTCATCATTTTTGGACAATACAAACAATAGTCTAATAGCCTATTGTTGTCCCAATTGTATTACTGAAATAAATCATCTTTACAATCTTTAATCGTGGTTTATCTTAAACTTACTCCAAACAAATCTTATCCATCGATCAATCTATTATATTCTATTTTACAAACGTATTGCCACTAGTGTAGAAGTGCTGATGGGATACTGTTACCGCGTCCTATGGACTTGTGCAATACCAGGAACTTTACGATACGCTGCCGATCTTGTAAATACCTTTTACATAATAACCTTTTTGAAGACATCGATACTGTAGTCGCCCAGGAAGTCGCCACAAGGAGACTGTTTCACAGCTTGAGCGTGTGCGGCATTAAGTTCCTTTTATACCTTACTGTGCACGACACCGTTTCGCAACGTTTAAGGAAGATTATTCCCTCTGTGATGAACGATGTGATGATAAACTTGTCACAGGTTATCAAAACGTGAGAAAGTGTGCCGTAGTTTGGCTATTTTCTGTCATTTTACTTGTAGGTGGTCGTAATATGTTTCCGCGCTCCACATTAACGAGGATTAAGGATACTTCCACTTCATAGAAAAAATCTATCTAATGTATGATTTGAGAGTGACATGATTTTTAAAAGTGAATGTGATCGAGTACAGTGCGAAAACGCCGACAGTAGTAGGGGCGATGCGCGTAATAAACGAGTGCGAAAGAGGGTAGACCAATATGGTCTGCCCAATAACAACTAGCTCGGCGGTCGTCAGTACACCGTGATCATGGCGCTTGTAACAGCGCCGAAATATCGGTTTCTCAGCGAAAATAATAAACATGGTAAATATTCCGGCGAGTTTTACACTATTGTAACTAGTTAAAAATAAGACAAAGTTAGTGTTTCGAATGTAACAAACGATACACTCAAATCCATTTCGCTCTAATAGAAACTCCTATTACCCTATCAAATAAAGAAGCCTGTTCAAAATCAGTTTTACGACTACTGAGTTCCGTTTTGGAAATATCCCAAATTAAATGAGTGTGAAGTCACCCATGTCGATCGCATGTCGTCTAATGTAAAAGTCCCTGTGGGCAAGTATTAAACGTTTGCGGTGGCGCTGAGTTTATCTCTTCCGCGTAATTTGGCGGGAGCCCTGTGCCCTGGGCCCGGCGACGGTACAAAGGGGTTGGCAGAAGGGGACAGTTCTTTCGAAACATCACGTTTTATAGTTCAACATATTAATGCTAAAGTCGTGAAATAATTGTACTTTCCGTTATCACGTTAGATTAATTCACCACAAGGTGTAGGTACGAGTCCCTTTAACTATTTATGTAGTATAACAAATGGTACGGGAGAGCGGGAACTTGTAAATGAATATAATAATTATTTTTAACCACCGACCAAAAACGATGTGGTGTTACAACCTGAACGGTCTGAGTCCTGAACGGGGAAACCGATTTGAATTTAGTTTTTATTTTCAAGTTTTAGGTTGCTTTTTGTGACAGTTTTTTTTAAATATGAAGGAAACTCACGAACCTTTGGCTTTAAGTTTGAGTTAGAAACACTTCAATTACGACTTAGCTGGCGGACAAGCACTGTCATAAGCAATGTCATTCGCGCGATGTTAGGATGCAAAAGTGTATAGGAAGTGACACTGGTGCTAAAACTGATGTTCAGTGGTAATTACCATATAATAATAATTAAAAGCCAGATCTACTACCACTGGTTGTCGACGTTTTATTTAAGAAATTTAGGATATTAATAAGGTTATAGGTAGATTACAGACTGAATGTTAGCTGTCGAAAAAACTAGTGGATAAATAATATTTTGTCAAATATATCGTACATAACCACACATTCCATTTTAGATCGATACTGAAGAAAATCACGTCGGGTATGGAACTCACCGATTAATCCGACCTCAATATACCTTGGCTCAGCGATACCATCATAACGCCCTATAATTTCCCTCAACCGCTAAATCGTTTTCAATTCACTTTCTGAATCCTTATCGTACTAAATAACAGTGCTCGGGAATCCATTTCGAAAGGCAAAGGTAAAGAATGAAGAGAACAGTTGGGCGATATCGGGTACTCAATCAGAGAAATAGGCCATAGAAATTAACTGTGTGGTAGAAGGAGTGCCGCCACTAACGTAGGCCACACACGTGTCGCAAAGAAAACTTTATGAGCTCGTTAAAAAAATTCATTACCTATTGGAGCAAAATGTGTGCTGAATTGTCATCTCTCAAGTAACTCAAGGGTCATTTTACTAACTTGTATTAATTACATTTGTGGGAACAGGAGCTGAGTGGAGTGATAGATGATATATTATTGTTAATCTGAGATTGTCTTAGATGAATTCAATTTTCCTTGAGATAACTCACGGTAAACGCGGAGCAGGCCCGCCAGAATGCCTTCCTTAGATCCCCATTGGCGCAAAGTAACTCGGGCCTGTAAGGAATGAACGGAATGGCCGTTTCCGTCTCAGATTCCGCAAAACTTGGTAGATATGAATATCTGAGGTTTGAATTTCAGTGGGCATTACATTTCGAAAGATTCCTTAGTAGCATTTCGAGTTCTCAAACATCTTAAATTTATTAGATATTATATTTTTTAGTTATTTTTTTGAACTTGTCACAGACACACGAATACCTACATTAAGTTCTCCAGACATGCTATTCTTATCAGAGACTGTAAAGTCCTCGACAAACTGCAAATTGAACTAAAATCTTATTATATTAGGATTCGATCTTCCTCTCAACGTTGAATAGAATACCCTTGAAGTGAAATTGATGAAAACTATAGACTAGGTACACGATGTGTGTTCGTGCCACATTGGTTCGCGCTGATAGCACCATGGGGGCAGCCCGGGGCAGGCGGCTACCGTAGAGAGTGTCGTTTCGGTGAGACGACTTACTGTCTTATATTTTCTAGAAGAATTTTTGGAAATACACGAGAGTAAGGCTTTGGCGGTCGCGCGCTTTTTGTTGCCTGAAGTGATTCATATTTCAGACCATATTCATCATAGCGATTTCCCAACAGCGTCGAAAGTTTGAACTTTGGAGTCCGAGATTTGTAGTGCGAGAGCGTCGTCACTTATTCATGACTCAGATGAAATTTAAAAATATCTATTGACTCTTTTTAATTCAGAGTTTAAGAATCACTGTTATTAGTATCGATCAATGTGATAAGTCAAGAGGTGACTTGCTGACGTACCAAATTGGATCTACGAATCTACTCGTGAGCTGATGGCACGCGGCTAATGGTTTTTAAAGATTTCACATGCTGATACTACTTTAGTAGATATGAGTATTTGGTAAATTTCCAATTTTGGCATATGATGATTTTTTTATTAACATTGCTTTATTGTTTACTGACATTATTACAATACCAAGATTCGACTGGTCCCGAAATCTACGGGGGTCCTTTAGCAAGGACAACGTCGTCCTTTTGCGTTGGGCACACGCGTGGCTAACCCGGGATACACCTGGGATTATAGAATATTTATAGATATAGCTATTTAGCGTTCAGTATTGACTCCATGAGCTCCTAAAGTTCAGATAATAGAATGAAATTTTGTATGTGAAGTATATTAATAAATTCAGAACAAAATGAAAACTTTATAACTCGTAAAGTAAAAACCATTATCCTACTTAATGGTTTTTACTTCACAAGTTTTACAGTAAATACCGTTAGGCATCATTTTCAAAGTTATTTAATACAATAAAATACCATATCCCTGATACGTTCAAAACAAACTGACTGTATCAAAATAATTACTGCGAAATAGTTCAAAAGACTCATTAACTTAGATACTCATTCGAATCGGTTCGCGTTCGTCCGGAAATGTGCCCGTTGTAATTGAATCTTCGTTATTTTTTGATTGGCGTGTAATGAGTTCGGCCCACACAATTTGAGCTTGCTCGCACCAATTAGTGGTTCGTGTGTTTACAAAAAAGGTCAGGGTAGGCTCACTAAATCAGTATAGGGTGCGATCGTAACGGCTCGGCCGCAGATGACCTGGGCCCTCCCATCAGCCGTTTCAAGGAAGAATGGTAAAAATGTCGCCCCCCGCGCACTGATTCGAATACAATTCCATCGCCGGGAAGGAATATTGTTGGTGCTTGGGACTACAAGTATTGGAATAAAATGTTATTGTTATTGGAGGCCTGTTGTAATGGCTGTTGTTGTCAAAATATTAAGGGCAAGGGGACGGTTGACCGGGTTTGGAACAAATGGGTACTTTATTGTTATTTTAAAATAATACCACCATATTTCTAAAGTTTATAGAATGCGTGGAAGCTGTATCGAAAAATAACATGGTTTTACCTTTTGTAACCGACTTCAAAAAAAGGGGAGGTTCTGAATGCGGAAAAAGCTATTATGTCGCATTACTCATTGGCTTGGGTTCTTCAGAATGCAAGGTATAAAATTGAAATCTGCTTCCTGATAAAATTTCATAAGTGCAAATTATGTTTGTCATTGAACATATAGTTAGTGGGTGTTTATTTCTATAATAACATGTGTTTCGTAACGTAGTCATTAAATCAGGAATTGAAAATATTGTCACCCTGAATGGTTCAAGTGTTTTGGACGATATAATTAATACTCGTCGTATATTTTTCAAGTGTTTTTACGATTGATGATAGCAATAATTTTCAACGTTTAATTTATGTAATGTTACGTTGTGGTACTCTCTAGATTTTTATTTCTTTCTCTCTCTCTTATCTAGTTGAATATTCTCGTATATAATATATTTTATTAATGACTTCTGTTACATCTTTTTTACAACAAAGGTAGCAAACATGTAGCTGGATAGGATAGGACCCTATCAACCACAAACCTACCGTTCTGGTGATGTGCATAATGTTTCTTTCCCTCTCTGAGCTTCTACTCTGATGCATTCAACCTTTTTTTTATTGAAACTTTTTGCACAAATACAGAATGATTGTACAAAGGCGGATTTAATGCTATGGGCATTTTCTGCCAGTCAACCTTAGGGTGATGGGTGACCTTGTAAATATGTAGTGAGGACTAACACTAATTTGTACCGAGCGGTACAATACAACTGAACTATGGTATTCATGATGAGTATTTTACTAAATGGCTTACCTACGTGACGTCATCGCTCAATTTATTGCAGTGGCTATCCCTCTCTTTAATCATGTAATCGGAGTTTCTTACCTTCAAAGATGAAAGGTTGAGATAAAGAAGTAGTTCACCAAGAATATCTCAAGAATCAGAATAACTCGAGGGACTTGTCTTGTAACCATTTTTAAGCAATACCGGCGCGAAGCGAAACGAGATTCACTTTCACAACAAATTGGAACACTATGTCACCCGATATTGAATTCAATTGCTTTGGCTCGAGGGGTGACACTCCTACAGAGCGATAATACTGGGTTCTTGTTGATTTTGCTGAATGCTGTTACATGCAACATGCTTAGTTAGGTATAATATTTTCTTACCATAAAAAATCACGAAAATCTAGAAGACTAGCTAATTTGTTTTGGTAAAAGGGATATTTTTTTCAATTGTATTTTATTGTAATGTACATTTCAATGTAAATTACAATAAAATACAATTGAATGCTAATCCAAAAATTTGCTAAAAAGGTGAGAAAAAAATATACCTATATGCACTGAATATACATACATAAACACCTCAACAAAGTCTAGGGAACAAGATGACCCCAATTATTTTTTTTCGTGTAAATCTTGTTTTGCAAATAACTGGCAGCAAATAAATAAAAATAGAATAAAGTAGATTACAGAGTTGTTCGAAATTTAAAAATAAATTTAAATAAGTAATGATTTTCGAATATGGAGGGAAAACTTTTAAAAGTGTTTGATTGTGCAGTTTCTCTGAGGCAAAATAAAAATTATTTTTTTTGATTCTAAATAACGTTTATTATCAATAATACGTCTTTTACGTATGGTTTGTGCATTTTTGTGACTGTAGTCATCATGTCACGTCGTCATTTAAGTCGCGAAGAGATGTTAAGGGCTGTTGGTATGCTGCAAGCTGGACGAACTCAACGCGACGTAGCGGATGCTGTCAACACCCAACCAAGCGTAATTTGCAGATTATGGGCACGCTACAGGTCTACAGGGGATGTTGCCGAACGTCACAGGGGACGAAATAGGGTTACTACCCCGCGACAAGATCGTTTCTTGCAAAACTCCGCAAGGCGGCAACCCACGATTACTGCTCGTCAGTTGGTCGCAGGCCTCCAGTCTCAGCATCAAGTGGTTATTAGCGATCAAACTGTCAGAAGAAGACTACACGAAGCCAATCTTTATGCTCGCAGACCGCTTAGGGTTCCAGCTCTTCGACGTGGAAATTGAGGTCGTCGCTTATTGTGGGCTAACGCACATTTACAGTGGACCGACCATCAATGGGCACGGGTTCTGTTTTCCGACGAATCTTGCTTCGGTTTTCATCCTGATTCGAAAAGAGTGCGTATATGGCGAGTTCCTGGACGTCGGAGTCGTCTCCAGAATCCGCAAGAAGTTCATCCTTACCAAGGTGGAACAATCATGGTATGGGCTGGAATTCGCCTTGGTGGAAGGACCGACCTCGTTTGGATACGGGGCAATTTGAATGCAAACCAATATATTCAGGAGGTTATACACCCCATGGTAATCCCTCATCGACAGCAGTTCGGTCAAGATTTTATGTTCATGCAAGATAATGCACGGTCACACACCGCGAGGGTAGTGGTTAATGCGTTAAGCGAGCACAATATGACGACGTTGGAATGGCCTGCTCAGTCTGCCGACCTCAATCCCATAGAGCATGCCTGGGATTTGCTTGGGAGAAGAGCTTTCAGTGATTCTTTGGAAAATCTGAACACTGAAGAACAACTTTTTTTACACCTTCGCAGTGTATGGAGCCATATTCCACAGACGATGATTGACAATCTCATACTAAGTATGCCACGCCGTTGTCGAGATGTTGCTAATGCTTTAGGAGGTCCTACAGATTATTAAAAACGTTTAAAGTACGGTTAATTACTGTATTTCTTACTACCTCGTTATTTTTGTGCCTAATCATAGAAGGTTGTAATACTCAATATTGGCACTATTCAATTCTTTCTTAAAAAAAAAAAAAATTTGGTATGAAAATGTTTTTATTAAAATTAAAATTAAAAACGGTATAAAAATACCCTTCTATTGATATAAAACACTCACTATTACAAGAAAGGGTTTTTAAATAAAAACTAGAAATGTCCTTGTTCCCTAGACTTTGTTGATGTGTGTACATACATATAATCACGTCTTCATCTCCGGAGGGTACGGCAGAGGTGAATTAACACCCACAATTCACCAATCATTGAATTCGGTATACAGCAATAGGCTTACCTCCTATGGGTAAGCCTATTGCTGTCTTGAGGGCACTATTGTTCACTCAAGCCTCTGAGGTTAAGTCTGGGACAGCCCAGACTCAGATATATCTATGTGATGTTAAACAGCCCTATCCCCTTAGTCGCCTTGTACGACACCGCACGGAAGAAATGGAGTGATCCAAATTCTACACTGCCAGGAACCACACGGCACTAAGTATATGGGTATTATAGAACTTCAAGAAGGTTAATTAGATTTTTTACAATATCAGTAGCTTGAGTGATGCCTCTCGTGTTGCACACGTTCATAGACCGCGGTAACCGCTGACCATCAGGTGCGCCGTTTGTTCATCTGCTATTGGTATAAAAAATATATTTAGTACTATATCAATAGGTCGGAATAAAACCCCTCACATTACAACAGCTTGCTTCGTAATAAAAATTCGACGGATTCCAAATGCCAATGAACTTGACATGAGCAAAAGTACCAATGTCATCTAACTGACGAATTAATGTAGACCGTATTATATATAATGATAGAGATGATAATGCCTAGCACGTATAGTATTTAAACAACTAATTGTAATCCAAAAATTTGAATGGGCAGATTGTTATTCGAATGTCGCGACACTCGGTACAGTCGCGACCCATCGACATTCCGTACAGTCGCGACTCACGACCTGTCAGTGATTTTTTATTTCTCTTTATTGAAAGGGCTTTGTCTTTGTTTTGACAGCCGATCTATCATTTTATTTATTCTCACAATTAGTGAGTGTACTCATCTAGCGACTGGACTTTGTTCGTGCACTTCTCATAAAGCAAGACTCGATTGCGATAATGACTTAATTGCTCGATTAAGATAGGAACATTTTTGAATCAGTTTATTTCCCTTACTGGGAGAATGCCCTGATCACTGAGTCACGGAAGCTCGCCTGAAGCCATCCAAATTATCCTACGGTGATGGTGGGAGCCATCTGCCGATACTCGTACAAACTATCGGCACGAATGAATGACGCCGTAGGACGGAAAATTTGGATGGCTTCAGGCGAGCTTCTGTGGCTCAGTAATCAGAACGTTTCCCCTGTAAGGGAAAGATCGCGGGTTCGATTCCCGTGCTATTAAACAGAGTCTCGTAAACCATCCCTAAGCGTAGCAGTATTTATGTCTAATATGGGCTCTTGAATAACCACCGCACTCTTAAGTGACGGCTCTTCTTTCTGTAATATTTACGCATTTTCCTTATCTAAATCAGCTTAATGTTATAATACCTACATCTCCAGATGCTCTCACAATTTGCATATCGGAGGATGTTTGCGCCATGTTTGTGGACCCAGCGGATTGGCAGCGACATAAGAAATACCGCAACGTAGTTACACAAATATTTGCCGGCACGTGTTTGTTCTTATTTGATTCAATCTGGGGGAAATCCCTGATCATATCGGTATATTTCCTTGTTTATGTCAATGTTGTTTACCTAATAGTTTTATGATATAGTTACAATAATATGAGCGGTAGTATCTTCATGAACTTACTTTTACAGTAGGTACACCATAGACTAATATATAATACTGGAGATAGACTGGCAACTTCGAAACTTTTAGATACTTTAACTAAGCTTTTTTTACACATGCGCAGAATCCGCACGGATATGCCCCCCCACTGGAGCCGGTGGTGGGGGGGGAGGTTATGTAGACTTGAACCGGCCAAAGTGCACGCCGCCTGTGGGTCGTTTTTGGTTGCCCAAGGAGAGGGAGACATATCCCTCCCACCCCGGCCGACCCAGGGCCATCTCTCTCGATCTGGCCCTCTCTTCGGATGTGTGGCTCACAGAGTCCCCAACTCGTCACCGGAAATGTGAAGGCGCGCGAAGCAGTCACATTTTAACTACACCTGTGTAACACCTTTCCCTGCAACTTTCGTTATTCGTTATTTCCACCAGACGCCGTTATATGTCCCATCTGATGTTTCTTATGCTTAGTTTTTTATACAGACTATTTTTGGTAATATATGAAACTACATAGTGTATATTTTCAATAATATATCCCATTTGCGTCTAAAATACACAAACACAAGGTCCACTACACTGAGCACTAAGTTTGAAGTGACGACACAATACCGATGAAAATGCTTGGTTTTCTGATAGTTCTGGTAGATAGGGAGGTACTGAAGTTCAACTTGATGCTAATATCACAAATGTGATGACAGCAGTTGATTGATATTATTGAGAAAACATACCAGGACAAAACAAATTATTTCTACTAAAACTCAATAAAAATGAAATAAATGATAATTTTTCACACTTTATGAAAATAAATAAAACTACCTTTACTAGCACCTGAATTATCTGACTTCTATAATAAAAGTGAATGAATTAATACCAAAAATAATAAATTAAAAAGTTATAACTTCAAAGTTTATTCTACTTTTTAGAAATATTTCTTTGATACTGGGAATTTGTTGGGGATACATGTTAAGGGGATGGAAAAATATCGAGCTAGTGTCGCGGATTTTCATGAATGTAGACAACTTTCATCCCCATGGTTATCACGACGAATCTAATTCGCTTGCTGTCATCGTGACATCCACGGTTCGATTACACTCGTTCTTTAGCCATCACTTGCCATGTCACTGGCGCATCCAGCTTACAGAAAACTTTATATCTCTGTGATACCTACTTATATATTTGATGTACGTACAGTAGTAGGTATTATTGTAGTACAACTTTTGAAGAATACATTTTTAATTAGTTCGTGTAATAGCGCAATTTCACGCGCACGTTGCGACTGGAAATAATGCGCACAGTCAGGTATGAAAAGAACTTCATCTCATGCCCGCTTAAACTGTGAATTGAACTCCATGCTGTTTTTCGAAGCGAGTACACTATGGGGTACTTCAAGACAGGTATTAAAAAGTTTCTACAGGATCGTCAGTACGAGTGTAATGCACTGCACACGTCCATAGGCCATGAGCTTGTTTGCCACCAAGTGGTATAAAAATCTCTAACCACATATCGTCGCTTGCGCAGATTCGCGACTGGGTGTCCGTGGAGGTGGACATGCTCCGGACGCAGGTGGTCGCCGTGGGCGACGTCGATGACATCCTGCAGCAGCTCGACAAGCAGAAAGTGAGTACACCTAAACATACACTGTATCTAAGTTCAAAATTGCAAACCGAAGTTTTGAGTAACTTGTACAATTAATTGCGTTTATCTCTTAATCTAATTCGAAGACGGTACATAAGCGCTCACATTACCTCTTTACCCTGAAAGAAATTAACTGCTCGGCACATTAACACTTCGTTGTGCTTAATGCGGGTCAGAAGTTTCGAATGTATATTTCATGGTAGCTCCCAGATCTTGTAGAGGGGTATTGTCACGCATGTCAAGTGTGACGGATTGTAATCCAAATTTGAAATTGAGTTCCAAATTTGAAATTGTGATCTTAATTTGAAATTGTGTTCTTAATTTGAAATTGTATTCTTAATTTGAAATTGTGCGGTGAACATTGTCAATAGGTGATAATTACTGCCTTCTGATTTAATTATAACACGAGTAAATGTATTTCACAAACAATATTTAATTGTGAATTGTTTGATGTTTAACAATAATAGAACGGTGTGATATGTTGTGTACAAAGTGTTAAATTAAGAACATACAGTTTCATTCACGTACACAATAAATAAATAAATATAAATAAATATTCTACAACATTCTACACAACGTTATCAAGACCCATGGTAAGCATAGCTTAACTAACTTGTGTATTGGAATCTAGAATGAGAATAAACATACTTATATACTTTATTTTTTGTCGTAAATACACACATATTTTACATAGAAACACCCAGACCAATGCAAATATTATCTACATATTCATGCATACAAATACTTGTCATAAGCGGGAATCGAACCCGCGCCTCCTGTCGTTAGTCGTCAATATTTACAATGCTTTACAATTAACTGGATGCTATAGTTTTTTTAAAGCATGGCAATCTAATTTAGAAACAGTTAATGTTTCTGTTTTTGAGGACTCGCACGGCAATATATTATTTCTAAGAGTAAGCGGTTCCTCTATGTTTTATAACAGGGCATATAGCATAATGCCGCCTCGTAATTGTTAATAAATTTTATTGTTGACATTTTTGGTAACTGCAATCCATATCTAAACTACATCGTAGGTAATTTATTTTATTCATTTGGTTTACAATGTACTTACGTCCAAGTACACTACCCACTCAACACAAACGCCAACCAACCACTATGCAGTTTACGAATGCTTCCATCACAATGTATGTGTTTAATCACCCAAGTATGCAATAACGCGCGCCAAGGCTCGCACACTCAGTTATTTTAAACATAACATAGATCGTTCCGCGAGCATTAGACAAAAGATTAAATTTATTACGGCCCAACTTTCCTGCTAAATGAATATAAACTTTATTTAATTCGTGTTAGAGTTTGTTTCCGGGTGTAGCCTTCAGGGCCCCCAGTGGCGTTAAGTCGCTTCCTCTACCGACGTACGGGGTAAGGCGTAGTGTAGAAGCGCGGCTACTTTTTACAGTATTTTTAACTCAGATATATCTTCCACAAGCTTTGTTCTGTATAAAATGTGTAAAATAAAACCGAAACTTTTCCGTATTACATGTTAAATACTCTGTGAATAGTTTTTATATAGGCTCTTGAAAGTGTGGATACCTTTTATTTGATACAAGGTGCCCAAACTTTGCAGACTAGGTATATATTACAGAGATATATAAAACCATATACTTTCATAAAGTTTCAATCGTGTTGGTTGGGGTGGGTTCGTGCGAGCGCGTACGATATTATTAGTCCTGGCCTCCTGGCGAGGAGGGCTCGTTAGTATTCCGCCGGTGTGCGCGCCGCCTTACCCGCGATTATCCTCCAATACCGGCCGCATCGCGATCCTGTAGCGACGAACACTTTATTGGGATTATTTTCAATGTTTTTTGTATTTTATGTTTAATCGTTACTCCTTGGAAGGCTCTTGAGGTTCAGCGAATTGTACGCTTTATATAAAATAAGCCAGGATTTATTGGGTGATATATTATATGTATGGCAAGCTTTTTATATATCTATCTATCGTAGTCATTCTTAAGAAGTACCTATATATGCTCTCTAGTGTATTTTATACGAATGTATAGTGAGACGCAAGCCTTTTACTTCCATAAAATTAAGTAGGTACCTTGTCCATCTAAACTCTGTGATGATTAAATTGTCTATTTGTAACTAACCTGCCACTATAAGCAGAACGCTTACAGCCTGATTTGTGTTTTTTATGATCTGATAATCTTCTGAGAGACATGACATTATTATCAATGACACATTCTTAAGAAGGAATTAGGCACTGTTTAGTAAATTTTTAATAGGTTCTATGTAAATCACAAATACTCACACACATACGCGCGCACACACACACACGCGCACACACACACGCATACACACACACGTTCAATAAAACTTTGCGCACTTTCGTATTGTCTCGCTTCTTTTCTATCGCAATAAATGTGCATGTATTTGTTAGAACTAACTTAATCAACCCTTAATTCTAAGCAATATACCTAATAGTAAAACAGAAAATAGAAATAAAACCTTACCTTTGTAAAACCAAAACTAGGAAAGACTATACTGGAGGAGCAGAATTTCCAAACACAAGCATCTAAATAGCTTATATGGAAATTCTTGCAGAACTTACTTACTTGTATAAAAAATGTGAAATGGGATAAATATTTTTATTTTGTTATTCATTAATTTCTATGTTTTAACTATTTATACCCATCATAAAAGACTTCGTAAAACTATGATTTAATAAGTATAAAAACCTACATGTTTTATCTTCTAGCTACGAAGGACAGACTCTACCGAGATGTTTTCGTTATACGCTTGAAGTGAATCTGCAGAGATACTTCGAAAGGCACTAAACTTATGTTTTATGTTGTTAATATTAAACTAAGTGCGAAATGCGCGAGGATCCTTCTTGTTCGTTTCACCCTTTCAACTTACTCATGTGTATTTGAACAAAACAGTATAAAAGAAATGGGTGAGTTAGTTTCTTGGATGTTTACTTTCTGTTGAGTGTTGGTACTAAATAAGTGAAGCAGTAACAGTGACTCTTCATCGAGATCGTCTGAGATCTATCTTCATTAAAAAAAAGATTATTAGTATTCTACGCCCTCAGTAAAATTTCTTGTGTTAGAAGGGTTTATTTTAATGTCTAGTATTATTTCTGAGACTCCAACCCGCGGCCCTTTAAACGCTAAAACTATAGATCACATACTGTACCTAAGATATATATTATTTATTATGTCGTTAAGGTACACATATCAAAGGTGAGGAACCAAATTAGGCGGCTCACATTATAAATATTACATTCTCCAAATATTTTCTTCAAGGAAAAGGAAATAATTTCATGAACTATATTTTCGTCTATGAAATTGCCATATTGGAAAGAAACAGACAATTTAAATTCCAAAGTTCTAATTACCATTATAAGGTAATACTCGAAAGCATATGATAAGGCCGTCAAGCTGTCACCATTGTCACATAGTATATGTAAGTTATGGTGATCCTCTTTTCTGACACTTTACCTTCAGCTTACCACCAGTCAGGGCGAAGTCTAATTGACGTATATAAAATGAACAAACAAAGTATTGTACTACACGCATGATTAAAATAATAAATACAGTGAAAGTTCAGTAACTTGGAAATTTTGTTACACTCCACGCCATCTAGCGAAAATAGACTGAACTATGAAGTACAGTAGGCGACTGAATACTGCGCAAAACAATGTTGATGCTTATCTGAAGAATGGAAAAGATTTTTAAGAGCTTTATGGTTAAGAAACTTCAGGTCTGCGCGAAGAACTGTACTGTACTGTACTGTAGGTGGACAAGTAAGGCTTCTTGTAGATGGATAGTACTGTAAAGCTCTAAGGTTCGTATTCTAAAATGGTAATAATCAATCTGTCTTCTCAACCTGTCCTCAGATAATTCGAGATTCAGGGCTGATTGTCGTTCTTGAGTGTGCAGGTCTGAGTAGTCTTTAACCTATGGAACCGCATGTCTCAGGGAGCAAACCTTGTTATTTACACCGTAAACAGACTTTCCACTACTCTAGCCCAAAAATTCCGTAATTAAATTTTAGAGAATTGGGTCTACCAATTTTTTTTAATACATATTTTCCGATTCCAAGTAATTTTAAAAAGTAAATGATGTACGATTAAAGCCCAAAATTAAATAAAAAGTTCATTACATTTTTCGTTCATTCTACAAGGAGCTATTTAATTTCAAACCTTAATTACATAGAGATAAAGTCTAAAATTGTAATTTGATTTGAACTAAGCCAGTTACGCTAAAAGTCTTACTTCTGAAGTATCAATAGCGATATGCGTATTTAAATATCGCTCCTCCACACATGTAATACAGTCGTCACGGCTAATGTCTCCCCGGGGGCCGGCAGGGACGTCGGGCCGGGAGCGCGTGAGGGAGAGTCTCACACAGTCGATGGAGGGGTATTCTGGACACGTTTTGTAATCAATGGATATTTGTAGATTTTGATGTAACCAAGCCTATATGTGAAATAGATGTGCCTTCTGGGCGTCATGGGAAATACAATATGACGCCTTTTCAGAGATATTTTTTGTAAAGTTGAAGACATATTGCCCTAAAACACACTTTGAAAGAAAACTATTTTAACAGATACTATTGCATTATATTTCTCGACACGCTGGTTGCTTTTAAAAAATAAATTATTAAAAGTATAGGGATAGGGCTGTTTAACGTCAGACAGATATATACAGCCCAGACTTAACTTCAGATACCTCAATAACTCAATAGGCTCACCTCCTATTACGTGGGGCCGAATACAATGATGGTGAAATGTGGGTGTTAATTCACCTCTGCCTAACCCTCCGGGGATGAAGGCGTGATTATATGTTTGTATGTATTAACATTAATCGTAATATATAAAGGAATTATATTAAATCAGAAAATCACAAAATTGATTAGATGGTTAGCGCTTACTGTGGCCTATGAATGCTTGTAATATCAGATGTAACGTTTTCACATTGTGGTTTCATGATGTGACGTCACAGTGCCACAGATCACACTTAACCTTAACCTATTACACGTCACTTCACTTATGTAGTCACAAGGACTTTACCCTTGGAGCTGACTACAATGTTATCAACTAGTACCTCTATGTTACTAACGACATAACATTCCAACAACGGATTTGGCAGAACTTCAATAGTTTCCGACAACATAACATTATATAAGATATATTTATCATTTTGTTACGTTGTCATAACCATCGCATGAGAGCAAGTTAAATAAAATCTTTCATTGAATGAACGATTTAAGCACAGATAATATAAATTCAAGGTACGTAGTCGATGTAAATCTTGCATCAAAAAAATAAAGCATAAACAAAAATCGATCATTAGTAAGTTTTAACATTAAGTCCGGATCAGTTTTTATACTATTTCAATCTTTTAATAGATATTGTTTACAAATATTTAATAATCTTTTATTAAATATCATAAGTACGGAATACTGAATACGCATAGCAAATAGGCACTGATCAGGCGGAAATCAAATACATGATTGCATGACCGTTTTGTTGGACGTGCTAAATTGTTCGGATGTTATCTGACCGAGTGTAATTAAGTGGATATGAATTCAAACCCCGACGATTACACTACTAACGTTAACTTAACTCATTGGCAACACGTACAAGCCGCAAACTTAGCGGAGTTAATCAGTCATTATTGTTTTATTAATTTAAAACACAATGTGAAAATTGTTACAATATATGCTTTGCTTCACAAAATAATTCGAGATTCAAATCTTGACATCAGTACGAATGTCAGCGTTTATTTTGTATTTCGAATTATTAAACGTCAAATTATTATCTAAAATATTCTGCAAGAATACCGTGATCTGTGTACCATTGTAGCTGAAATAACGGCGTTCGTACGTTTGAGTACGCCGCTGGGCTGCGACTGCCGAACTCAACTCCCCTTGCTCGTGTTGTTGTAAACAATACGCATGCGCTCAGAAATAGTGTTGGGATGGTATCGATACGCTGATATTTCTATATATTCACGCTTGTTGCATGTTTGAGGGTGAACAGAGAATCTTCACATATTAAATTTTATCATATTTTGTGCCTATGCAACTGTTCATAATTATGTAGGCAGTATGATGACTTGAAACGTGGTCGTAGTAATATCACCAACCGCATATAACAATACTCTCTATAAATGAAGTTTCAAACAATATATAGAAATTAACAAGTTATTATGATAGGATATTATTAGTTTTTTATGATAGGGAGAGGAACATAGAGACTCGTAATCGTGGTACTGGTTACCCCGATTACGAGACTATAAGAATATTATTGTAACGACTATTGGAAAGGGTGGTTTGAGGTGATTTGAGTACGTTGACCGAATTAGTACTGAACGAATGACACATCAAGTATGTTAGGCAAACATATATGGGCAGGCATACACTGACCACATTTACTGCGGTAGGCAGCCCCTGTGGCGAGGCAGTAGTGAACGCACTCACTGCAAATATTTGCAAGCATAAATATGGGTATTGACATTGGTCTGGTCGTGCCTCCAAAAGCACGTTTAGTCGTCGGTCCTGGTTGCCATGCGAATATTTTTGGCAGTGGTACCGGGTGGTTGGAGCCCTAAAAAGTCTCAATAACTGGTCTACCTGCAATACTTCCATATCGCCGTTGGGTTGTGCAGGTGAGATGATAGTAGTTTCGCGGAAAATATTAAAGTTCAGCCAAATCCTCAGTTAGACTGGTAATGCGAACCTTAGACTACAAGAGGAATACCGCTAGGATGATGAAGAAGAAGAAGTAGATGGTAGGACAGCAGATAGCAGGATGTTGACTCTGTATACCCCGGAGGGAAATAGACGTGAGCATGTGTATTTAGAAAAAATCCAGACGAACACACATATGAATGGATAATAGTCACTCTGGAGTATCCGATTGGGGACGACTAAACCTAGTCCAATTCAACCCCACTAAGACACAAGTAAAACCCCATTCATTGTAGCGCTGCAATTGCTGGGCACATCGCTTACCATCTCCTCGAGTATCGGGATCCTTAGTGTCGATATCTCCAGCGACGTCCAATACCGAAGTCATTTGCAGGACAAGGTTAAGTTGGCATCAAGAAAACTCGGAGTGCTCAACAGGACGAAGCAGTACTTCACTGCGGGGCAGAAACTCCTTCTTTAGAAAACACAGGTCCGGCCTCACATGGAGTACTGCTGTCACCTTTTTGCTGGAGCACCTGCATACCAGCTTGACCCCTTCGACTCGTTGCAAAGACGGGCATTGAGGCTGGTTGACAATCATCATACTCACAGGTAGAGTGGAACCTCTTAGCCTTAGGAGGGATTTTGCCTCACTGTGTGTGTTCTACCGCCTATACAATGGTTTGTGCTCAGATGAATTGTTTGACATGATGCCCGTAGCTACATCCTATCATCGCACCTCTCGCCATAGGCAGGGAATTCACCCCTCACACATTGCGACCTGAGACGGTGTGCACTGTGCGGTATGAAAGAAACTTCATCCCACACACACTCAAGCTGTGGAATGACCTCCCTGCTGCGGTTTTCCCAAGCGCCTACAATATGGGGTTCTTCAAGAGGGGCATCAGAAGGTTTCTTCATGGTCGGCAGTGTGACACCCCTGGTGTTGCATACGTCCATAGGCCACGGTAACCGCTTCCCATCAGGTGGGCCGTTGTCTGCCAACTAAGTGGTATAAAAAAATAGAAAAGTCACAGCATCCATATTCATTAGAACATCCTCAAACTATGTAAATTGTTGTAAACACTTGTAGTCTCTTTAAAATGACAAAATAACATTACATCTTCAGTTTACTAATTTTATTAGTAGTCTTTGGGGACCGCCGATAAAAGTGAAAACTAAGTAACTCGTGAAAAAAGTAAAAATTAATTACTTACTTCATAAAAAAGTACCTGTACAGTATAGAACTAGAAACTTTTTGTTCATTGATACTCAAAGCGTCTGACGAGCCTAAAGAGTAAAAAGTGCAGGACGATGACGTGAGTTCCATGATTTTTTCACACAAAAAGCACCTAAACTAGATTTCACTTCAAAAAAATTTCATCGATAACAAGACTATCGATAACTACTTTATCGACATACACCCCATCCCGAATCGCCCCATCCCCACACCACGCTACCGGCAGGTGTGTCGGGTGGGGCGCGTTGCCTAGCAACGGGCCAGCCGGCAAGCCACACGTGGTCCGGGTAGCGCGTAGTAGTACGGCAGTCTGGCCGCGCCACCACGCGCGGTGGACGTATTTTGTATCGATGTTTTACTTTCAGGACTTTTAACTTAAAATATTTTCTTTTATGAAAATGAATACTAGTATCCATCTCACGTAGTACGCCATCTCATCCGACGCGTATCGTAAATGTGACTTATGAATAAATACGCAAACGATACTCGTATATTACTGCGAGAGGAGGATAACTTTAATTTAAACCCTGTACTCGTCTGATTAGCGTGGATTCAGGAGGCCAAAGACTCCCAACATTGAGGGAGACCTATGTCCAGCAGTGGACCGTGATAGGCTATATTGGTGAATTGATGGATTGATATGAAACAGAGTTTTGTATAATGATATGAACCTTGTAAAGAGAAAAGCAGAGATCGATGATATAACAATTTTTTGCCGTTTATCTAGTCATTCTTATGAGAGAGTCCTAACCTGGGTTCGTACCATGAACGCTTATAACAAGTTAATAACTGAACTGCTGTCGTGCTATCAGCTGCAAATGTAACTTAGTAATCCTATATATATATGTATATAGTATGGGATTACAAAGTTATTTATGCATTTAGTAAATGAAAGCCGTTCAATTATTAACCTGTTTTAAGACTTCATGGTAAGCCTACTGGTACTGCTCTACGGCACATTTTGGGATTTTTCATCCTTAATTTTCACCTGAACTTACACTTAGGAACACAGGACACTCATTACTCCCACAATTCGGCTAAATTTGGCTTTTAAAATATCATCAAGGCAAATCATTGAGAATAGACTTCACATAATGACAGGTACCGTTATTAATTCAAACTATACATAATGCAACCTGCTTGGAAATACTTTTTACTAATAGAAAATCGCAGCCAGGGAAAGTCGATAGAACCCCTTAAGGAGGGGGTAGGTGCGTTAATAATGGGCAAGGTGACAGTTATGGAGTTACAAGTTTTTATAACCACCGGTGAGCGCAGGGTGGGTATTTTTTCAGATAAATAAGGTAATAAACAAGTTCACGAACTTCTGATGGTAATATATCGTAGCCCCTAGACAAGTAGATATACATAAGTAGAATATTATATAACATATATAATTCGTAATAGAATAGACAAGTCAAAATATGAGATTGGTATATTACTTATCATTCCCGTACATTTATTAGTATTTATTAGAACCGCGGTAGCCTAGTGGTACTGCTGAGACGAGGTCTCGGGTTCGATCCCAGGTTTTACCATGGCACACACCAATGACTTTTCGATGCCTTTCGAAGTTATGTGTGTATTTATCGCAGGTTTATAAGTGCTCGGTTAATGGCAATAGGCTTGCCACCTATTACATTGGGACCTAAACATAAACTGGTAAATGTGGGTGCTAGCACCTCTGCCTACCCTTTAGGGGATATAGGCGTGAGTTTATGATGTATGTTTACATTTATTATTCAATGTACGCTTTGTACTGAACAGCTTATTTGGTAAAGTACCTACCTACAAAGTTTCCAAGTGTAAGATAGAAATATAAGTCTGTCTGCCTCTCCGAGGACATACAGGCACGTCATTAAAACACCTACAAAGAATTATCTATAAAAGAAATCAACAACGAAGTAATTAATTACCGTCTATAAAGGGTCTATAAAGCCCACCATTTTTAAACATGGCGGCTGTAAACTGCGGTGTTGGTCGGGCTGCTCTTAAAGAATCTTAATTAATTACTATTCTGTTGATAACCGTTATTAAGAGAATATAATCATTATCGAGTTACTGCCTACAGCTATTATATTTATAACAAGAATTGAATTTTAAGATCTCACTCGTTTAGTTTGTTTATACTTTTTGGGGTTCCGTACCTACCTACCTTAACGGTAACCAATGGTATTGGAAACTCGATAATAACATAACATAAACTCATGCCTATATCCCCGAAGGGGTAAGCAGAGGTGCTAGCACCCATATTTCGTCAGTTGATGTTTAGAACTCAATGCAATAGGTGGCGAGCCTATTGCCATGAAACGGGCACTTATAAACCTGCGATAAATACACACATAACTTCGAAAAGCATCGAAATGTCATTGGTGTGTGCTATGGTAAAACAATCCATTACCACTAGGCTACTGCGGTTATTTATATACTCGATAGTAAAATGACTAAAAATGGTAAATAAACATCACTAGATTCCTTTGATTATAGATTAACAATTAGACTTGCGATACTAAATAATTTTCTTTTCCAAAATTCCTTTTAACTAGAAAATATTAAAGTGAAGTCAGATAAAACTGTAACGGTGTTCAATTTGCATATATATTACAAAAAATACTAGCAAAATTAAGGACAACCCTATTATTTTTTTAATCAGGACAAAAATCCGTGTATAGAATATAAGTAACATAATTTGTAAACGGCGCCGAGCCGCTGTAATACACTCATAACATCGCCAACAAGATTAAATGGCGGTCTCATAGCTGTAAATATTTCCACGAAGTACTAAAACGAGGACCACACCAAAACCACTTCCGCTCTCAATAAAAAAATGTTAATTTTACCTGCCCTTTCAGTACAGTGCCCAATATAAAGTGATCCTTTAATACCTAACGTAATTATCCCAAATCGTCTTATATAGCCTTCGAGGGGGACGTGGAGTAGTTCTTAGTAAGTTGGTTAGTTATACCTCAGTGGAGCGGGGGAGGGTATCAATAAGGTGAGGCACGGGGAGGGTGGTAGCTCATTCGCGTCGATGACGCCGAGCGAGTTAGACGTATACGTCTTCTCTACGTTTTAAATTTGAAATGAATAAGTGTTGCGTAAAACGATTGATACATAAAATTTTAGTGTAATTTTATGTCCAATCGCGTGATTTTTATTTCAATTTGAGCACATCGGTTTCGTAAAGTTATTTAACCGAGTGCTTTGGTACTAGATTGATTTCAGGTTATATTATACTGTCGGTAGTGGGAATGTTGCAAGTAGTATTATTTATCTCTCCAGTTTCACAGATTTTTCCACCAAAATAAGCTAGAGAAGTACCATCTCTCACTCATCATACATACATACATATCGGCTTAAAGTGGGTACTCATGCTTTACAGGCATCAAAGGCATTAAATTATCTACCTAAGTAACTAAATTGCCCTTGTATCTTTGCTGTAATAATAAAAAGCTTTCAAAATATTTAGCCAGTGTCTCTCGAGAAGATATAAGTATTCTAGCGATATTTCTAAAACTGTTCAGGCATTTCCAAGTTATTCTCTATCTAATATATATGTTATTAGGCTAGGGAAGAGATTTAGGGAATTTCACTACCAAGGTGGTAAAATACTAAGAATCTACGTCAATGAAACAAAATCAAACAAGCCTATCGCAATCCATTGCTGGACATAGGCCTCTCCTTAAATTAGGAGGCTTTGGCCTACTGTTTCCACGCTAACTAGACGGGTTGGTACAGGGTTTATTTCGAGTTTTCTTTCTATCGCAGATATATCGTGTACGTATTTTTCCGTTAGTCGTCTCTTACGACACCCTTCGAATGAGATGGTGTGATAATACTTGAACTCTTTCTCCATTACCACACGGATGATAATCCACACGAATAGTCTAAGCACGAAGCAGCAACGGGCCACTTCTAGTGAAAAAAAACTTTCACTGAACACATTATTAAATACATACACCTTGAAAATATAACGAAAAGCAAAAAACAACAAAAGGTTTCAAACCAATTATGAAACACATAGTACAAAAACTTCGCTCGTGTTAAGATTGCGTGTGTTACGTGTGTGTCAGAAGGCCTTACCAAAATTGTGCGCGTAAATCAAGTTATTCATCAAGGAAATTCTTTATCTTCTGAATAACAATGGCAGTCCAGGAGTGCTCTCTCTCGGTGGGAGAGGTAGTTAAAAGTTGTGCCTCCTTGAGGTTCAAATTATTCATATCCCAGGCCTCCTCCTGCCGTTCGGCACACTTGGCAAAACTCTCTCGATATTGAATGTCTCTTGCGTATAATGTGGAAAAGTGGCAAGTTGTTGCTTTTATTATGGAAAAGATAATGCGTCAAGTTTGTTATTAATGTAAGTTTCTAAGGCCGAATTTCATAAACTTCATTTTTTCATGAATTTCATAAAATTCAAGTTCAAAAGTTTTTCTAGTGTAATATGATCGCGGTGTTTTGTTTCCGTAATATTAGGTAGTAGCTGAAATCATACATATTCCTGTTAATCCCTCCAGCCAAGGTTAATTACTGGCGTGAGGAGTTGTTAATTATAGAATAAGCTTCGGCAGCTTAACCGTTAAGGTATCGTAATATCGATTCCTTAACTGTTAAGCTGCCGAATGCATATATCAGTGTAATTTTAGCAGTAATGGATTTTATTTGGTATAAAATACCAACGTCCATATAAAAAGAAGACATTTCCTTTTGTGTTGAACTGTCACTTTTAAAGTTACTGTTTGTTTAATAGTATTTTATGTGTTGTCGTACAGTTAAGCCGATTGCGTTCAAACTCTGTCAACTTACACCAAACATGCACTTGCGGGAAGGGTATTGGCAGGTTTTATCCGACAGGTGGCGCTACAATCGGATTATAGGATTTGAGAGCTGGGTCAGTTAAAAAAGTAAGAATTACTGGTCGCTCCTTTTCAACTTTTTAACCGCGTGGTAAGGAATGACCGAACTTTTCTATAGTAATAATAAGTATTGCTTGATATTTGGTACACAGACAGCTATTCAAGTAATATATTATATTATATATTTTCTTAAGTCTCAGCGGAAACTGAACGAGTTTGAAGCCCGTGGGTGTTCTATTATCCGATGGAGTGCTTTTAGAAATCTTTGGAAATATTGAAAAATACATTGTTTTAGGGTCGGGTAAGGGTGAAACGATGTCTTGTTAGCGTTAATTCTTCTGTTCTGTGCAAGTGTAGTGGACGGAGTTGAAAACTTATATTCAGTTTGATCCTATCAACACGCAAGACCCCTTGCCGTGTTAACGTCGAGACTTAATTAAATTTTACCTTGAATCAAATAACTTCAGTATACACTTAAATAAATAAATTTCCTAGGTGGAATGTGGGTGGTAAATCACCTCTACCTAACCCTCTGGGGATAAAGTCGTGATTATATGTATATATGCATGTGTAAATTTCCTCCAAGATATTTATCTTAAGGAGACAGACAAACCAAGTCAGCCTAAGAGAGCTTAACTGACTATTTCTAATGTGTAAAGAACTGTACTGTAGTAACTGTTTGTATGAAAACAGTGAAAGTGCTCATTATGATCTGATGACGATTTTACAAAATCTTTTATATCGTAGGTCTTTTTAGTCTGCGTTTATTTCAGGCTAAAGACATTTAACTCAGTACCATCTAATTTCAAACGATTCTGTGGGTACGGTGATTGCTTTCCTATAAAATCAATACTTCCTACATTTAAGAACAAACCCCAACTTAACAAACTTGTCTGTCCTTCCACAACCCAGCAGTAGGTACGTGCCGACTGTTGACAGTCTCTTGTGAGTCCGAGCCACGCTCGTCCAAAACGATTGACTTTTAAAACTCGTCTCGCAAACAGTTTAACTTATAAAGCCAAACAAACTGAATTGTCTTTAAAAGTCGGCGAAGGTATATGTACTCGGGCTTCACTTCGCGTAAGTAAATAGGCCTGTTTCAGAGATGTTTTTGCAACACAATCACTTTGTGGCTCGTTACTGTCGGCGGATTTTCAGAGATGTTTGTTTTGGCCCTGCTTATACTCGTACTTACTTATATAAATTTCATTGAGATAATTTAAGTGATATTATGATCTGTTATTTTGTAACGTTGTGTAGTGACGTAATAATTATTGCGTCAAATAAATATTTCTTAAGCAATAGAGTTGTCAAAGCATGGAACCAACTGCCAGAAGACGTAATATCTTCATAGAATGTGAATCAATTTAAGACTCTACAAACATTTGAAATCTTAAGTGAAACCTGGTGAAGAATAACAGGATATAGGCATTATCAGTTGAATCAACTACTGTCAAATAAATAAAATTAAAAAGAAAAGCAAACAAAAAAAAACTGTATGAAATGAAGCATCCACATGCAATAAATGTCATTGTGACTTATTATTTTCCATCAAATGTTTAAAATAATCATAGTCTTCTCAACGATCTCATAATAACTAAATGAGATAGAATTTCGTCAAAGATACGAACCGATACCAATTGAAACTAAACAGGGTATTGAGTAGATCGTGACCTAGTTTCCACATGAACTGGTTTTCACTAAGGAAGTACTAACTTGGGGTACTCAGTATGCTGTAATCTTTTCGGGGAACGTTCAGTGTACTTTGCATAGGCGCCCCTATCACTATTCATGCATACCAACTCTCTCTACAATACTTAATCGGATGTCCGGAACCATTGTTTTGGTTTTGGTCCAACATTATTATAAATGTGACGAATTCGGTGATTTTGTGAAGCTTTCATCTTAGGGTTTGGGTCCGCTTTACCAGGGTTGCCGTGATATTCACATATAAAATTTAAAAAATATAAATACACAGTAACCAATGGCACGGCCATAATTGGCAGTGATTACCGTGGTTACGTGGATATTTGCATTACCTAGGACGTCAAACACGCGTTGCCGACCTTGAAAATGTTGTGGTTCTTACCAAGAGCTACAACATTATGTGACGAATAAGTTATTTAGTCATTCAATTAATTAAAAAATAATAATTATATACTGAAATAAGAAATATACTAAATTTATATCCTAAGTAAAATAAATAAAAACCTAAACTATTTTTTTAAAGTGGATAAACCCCATTTAGGTAAGATTGAATTCCCAGGAACGCGGTAGTTGTAGCGGTTCAACAGGATTAGCTTAATAAAAACCTTGTGGAGCCGGCGAGAGAAATGCTTTCAATAAGGTGTTTCAGTAAAGGGACAATGTCAATGTGTTACAATTATTACGCGACCTTCAAAGCCTACATTGAGGTAGGCAGAGAATACTGGCACACAATAGTCTATCCTTCTCAGCAGTGTGTAGTAACAAATACAAGTTACTCACATATATGTTTCCACAAATACTTTATTAGTAGGAATCTAAAATTATCATTTTATGGATAGTCATAAATTAACTACTAATTCGACGAATGTGATAATATTTTAAAATATTCTTCATCTTAACGTTCATCCCAGTCGCATCCGAAGTGTTTCCCTCGGAGTCTGGGGTTCGCTGTACCAGTCTGCGGATTTGGCTAAAATTCGATATATTTTAAATATTTTGTTATGGTAGCTAGTTTATTAATTTTTTAGGGCTCCAGTTACCTGTAACTACTGCCATAGATGCAGGTTTGGCAACCAGGCCGACGACTTAACGTGCTCTACGAGGCACGACCTGACCAATGCAAATACCGATTTTTATGCATACAAATATTTGCACTGAGCGGGGATCGAACTCGCCACACCACGGAAGCTACCGATTTCTAATATTATATAAAAAATTATATACGTATTATCATCATCATACGTATTATTTCATATATTGTAGGGGTTACTCTGTGAAGTGCCTTTCCTTCGCGCAAGTTTAGTTCTCACACGTCGTCTGATAATAACCCGTGTACGTGTTCGCCACATTAGCAGGTACTAAAAAATAATTGGCATTGAATCTCCGTTCGCGACACCTTCAGCGCGTAATCTTCGGTTTATGGTGTCATTCCCACGCCCACGACATTAAACTGATGTCACGGATAGCGGTGGAATTAAGAGTGCGCATAAAGACAATTGTGTAGCACAGGTTTGAGGTTCGTGGAGTAAATTGATTCATAACTTTTAATGACCTTCTACCAGGATGCTAGGTTATAATACCGACGGTGAAGCCATCCTTTTCAAGGGACATTAGGGACGATTTGTAAAGTCTTTTTTACGTTTGGTTATGTTAGTTCTTTCCTCAAATTGGTGCTATGCCTAAATGTTATTAGGTAAGAGCTTATATAAATACATGTTATGCCCTATTCTGGGATGTGTAAAAATTCAGGACTATAGTTTACCAGGTATTAGCTCGTAAAATACTATTTTTCAATTTAAATTCTAGCTTGGAACTTGTATTACATTTCCTGAGATATGCATAATTATGTTTTGTACTTGTATGACCTTTTATGTCAAATAAATATCCAAACTATAGATGTCTCTGGTGCTTTGCCGATACCTTCCCCCACGTTTCGTTTCCGCGTCAGTTATTAGTCAACGAGAGTGTGACAAGTAAACCAGCGCGATTAATTACGACACGCGATAACATCGCGTTATACAGCGTGCTCTGGTATGGAGCAACGCGCCGTGACGGATTGGTTGCGGTTATGTTTATAATTAACAGGTATTGTTTATTTCGTAACAACGGTTCACCTCACCTGACTGGAACACCTCATTTTCCAGAACATAACGCGTGGAAACGTCTCTAAAACATGATTGTGTTCTGTACTTGCACAAGTCCACTTGAATGATCTTAATGCCACTGTTCTGATATTTAGTTTCTTCACACCTTCGGACAATAATACAATTTAAATCAATAAAATAGTTCGATTTGGTCTGAATACCTTGGTGTTCAGATCATTTTGAGACTTTGTAGTCAAGATCGTTCTCACGCTGAATGTAAATGTTCGTTGTGCACTTTACGCGAATAATGACGAATCATTCACACATCACTTTGCTCCGAGGTGGAATTGTTCCTGTTACAATTTATTGAATATACAGAAACTGAATTAGTACAAATTCACATTTTCCAAAATAAAACATAAACGACTCCGTAACGTGTGTCGCAGTACTTGTTGGCTGCAGGTCTCACTGCCGCAAAGCACTTTGTGAGACCACCAACACGACACATAAATGACAGTATAACATTTGGTACACGTTGAACACAACTCACGCGTGCACGTTAACGCTGGTGCGGTATAACGTCGAGTCGGCGTCGCCTCTTGTGCAGTTAATCAAATTCGCATTTGGTCTATTTACATTGCTCTGAACATAATTCACTGTGCTCTGATTAATGACTGGTCACTGTATTTGATTGCTGCAAAATGGGTCCATTTTTAAATGCGTTTAAACTGTTTCTTTGATAGAGGGGCTCGTACGTATGCTAGTGGTAACTTACTTATGTGTTACATCGCAAGGTTAAGGTCAGTCTTAGCATGAGTGACCATTATTAATACATGGAAGACCTCTCTATGTCTCGGGGAGCACGTTAGGCCGTCAGACTCCGTTTGCTATACTAATATCTGTGGCAGTCGTTACGGTTAGTTGATATGATGATAGAACTTCCATAATCAGTGACTATTAACAAATATCAATTCTTCTTGTCTTTTGCCCAGGGTGTGCTTCGTGAGTTGGAGCAGAAAAAGCCGCAGCTGGATGAGCTGCTTCACACAGCCGAGAGCCTTAAAGGAACGGAAAACCGGCAGCAGCTACACGGCAAAGGTAAGTCTAGTAGTAATCTTTCATTTGGGGTTTCTTTTAAAAGGGCCAGAAGTTTAGTTACATGGTCCTTCGAGCCGGTTGAACATTGATTTATCTGTATTCCTTTATAGATAGATTGTATGTACTAAGACAAGTATATTTTTATTTACGTGCGTTTTTATGTAAGCTCTCTGTGTAACATGCAAGTGGGGTTGTGAGTTTGAATATCTGTCTGTCGTGTGTTTTTTTTTCACTAGTAAAACTCATAAGGTACGTTAAAGTAACCGTAACTTGTAACTTATACGCTTTGCTTTACAACTATAAATCCAGTTAGGTGAAATGGAGTACCGTGATTTAAAAAAACATAGCCACTTTAATATTGCTACATAACTTTCAGTGGAATTAAAAAAGAAAATCTTAAAATTATAATGAATTGCTATAAAAAGACTGCGATATGAGGCGGGACGTCTGACGCTCTCGTGACCGCGAGCACTTTGCGGTTTTAGCTTTTTAAGTTTTTTGTTGTTGTTTTGGTTGGCTTAAACGTGGAGCGACAGGGCTATGGCTGTGTTGTATTCAGCGAGCGCTTGTTGATAACAATATCTACGTGAGATTGTTCCAACTAACTATAAATTAATGCGAATATAAGGGTCTGGAGTTAGTATTGCTTACTGGTGTTTTAGAAGTACAACTAAACGTAACGGTGGTAAACGTAAACGAAACGTCAGTTAATGTATAGTCAGCAACGTATACTAACAAAGTTGCAAAAGATTACATTACAGATTTTAAATGTATCAACAGAATATTGATGTGTTTCAGAAAAATCAAACGGTTTAAATTATTTCACGTTTAGATTATATGATAATGCATATTCCTATTAAATTATTGGGATATTTGCCATGTTTGTGACTTTATTGAGTTTCCGATATGACACCGTTACAATTGCACTACCATGGTAATTATGGTGATAATAGTAATTACAGTACTAAGATTTCCGTTCAATTAAATCATGTTAACCTTTGTCGCTGACTGTATATTCAGGTATAATGGGAGAGGGCCCTCTTGTCTGCTAATAACCCGCGCGCTCTTAAAAGAATTGGAAATCGCTGTAACTCGCCCGAGAGCTGTTCTGTAAACATTCTGATTGGAAAGTAAAATGAGATAACCTCGGGGCCTCCCGCCGTGAGGGCCGTAATTGTCTCCGAGACAATTTCATAATGGATTTTGTTCTCACCTTATTGACTTTTAAGAGTAAAATACAAAAAAAATCTAAAACACTTATATGGCAATCATGTCATGGATCACTATATACTAAGTGGCTACCGTACTCGGCTGTTCATAACACCAAGAGTATCTCATTTATAAACGTCCTTGAGCTTCTGCAGAGAGAAACCATTTCATGTCCTTTTTGATAAATATACGTTTTCTTCATATTTCCAAATGTTTTAATAGAAGGCAAAATTAGCAGTTGGACCAAGAGTAATACGCCTAGAAAATGTGGTTTAGAATTGCCTCCCGCCATTCACATTCCTGGTTTACTTGTTTAAATCATATAGAGAATAGAGAAAAGCGTGGGGTAACCTTCAGTTTGCTCAAAAGTTGAACGAAATGCAGCATAATTCTACTTAAAGTTGATAATTAGTCAGAACATGCGACTAATATCGAAGTTTAGCCAAATCCGTAGTTAGACTGGTATAGCGAGCCCCAGACTCCGCGGTGGAAGCTTCGGGTACAACTGGGATTAACGCTAGGAGGAAGAAGATGCTACTCCCCAGTCAAGCCGGCACTTTTACTGGCCGGCTGGGCTAAACATGCTGTATTAGGGCAAAAAGAACAAAAAAATCCATCTGAATAAACCACAACACTTATTCAATTTAGTTAAAATAATCTCCAAAGCCCGCATCTTGTGAATAGCTCTTGCGCTCTTGTCCGCGAGATAAGGCTCTGTTCGCGACGATTAGTTCCGCGTCTTGCTCTCGCTGAATTAATTGATCTGTCGTGACAAATGTTCCCCGCTCTTCAAAGAGACTTACTGTGTTCACCGATTGTAATACCTAAAACCATTATAATATGTTTAGCCTTCTATTTGGTTTGTTAGGGTCTGAAGCAGGTCGTCCCATTCGCAAAATCAAAAATAATTTATTTTGCATAGACCATTAAATCGGAACTTACAAAACGTCAATAAAAAAGGAACATGAAAATCAGTTTAGTAAATGGATCACCGGTTCGAAACGCGGCTCTGACCTGAGAAAACTCCGGCAAGAAACTGAGCGGGCATTTCTTTTTTATCTATTTACCTAATTTCATTAGGGAGCTTGTTAAAAAAGCGTATACAGTTGCCCTGGAAAGTTGCGAACGGGACAAGTTGCCAACGGGACAAGTTGCGAACGGGACGAGTTACGAACGGTAAAAGTTGCGAACAGGACGAGTTACGAACGGGACAAGTTGCGAACGGGACGAGTTGCGAACGGGACGAGTTGCGAACGGGACGAGTTGCGACGGGACAAGTTGCGAACGGAACAAGTTGCGAATGGAACGTATTGAGAATATATGACGAGTTGCGAATGGGATGACTTGCGCGCGACAAACATGCGTGCTCACTTCTGTTTACATTAGTCAAAAATTGAGTTCGGAAAGTAGACAATTTTTAAGATAATATTTGTAGTGTTTTGTACCACAGTTTATAAAATCTTATACTGGAAAACTAGAAGCTTAATGTGTATACAAGCCATTATTTTTGCATTTAAATATTTTTATTTTTAAAATTTATGCACAGTAACATTGTACAAAGGCGGACTTAATGCCAAAGGTATTATCTAGCATTCAACCTTAGTTTGATACAGAAATACGTTGCGGTTGTATTCTAAATGTTATTTCACAAGTCGCAATAAATACCATATATTTGTATTAACAGCATAAAGTTTTGAAAGTAGCCAGTCGACATCAAGAGGGTCGACAAATGTTACAAGCGACAAAAAACAATAGGTCTGACAAAATATATCCGTGAGTATACAAAAACGGATGTATATTATCTACGCGAGTAGTAAAAGTTAGACACTATCATCTATATAATTTATGTCTCCTGCCAACCCTCATTAGCGCAGATAAGTTTTAAACAGCTAATATTTCATCGCGGGAGCACCGACGAAGCGGCAACTTTCCTCTCACGCAATCTTCTTGTAGTTTAAATGTTGCTAAGAGTGGCTGTAATCACCGCCTTCCCACTTTGCTACCACTAGTCTTCTGTTTTAGTTAGCTTTTAGTTCCTCATTCATTTTTATTTGTTTCAATAATATCTACATAACCCGCCTATGTCAGTATTAAAATCATTCAATTAAAAAAAACGTGTGTATATTTATACACTGTAATGTGGCAATACTTAGATGATGTTGGCTATACGTAGTTTCATAGGTAAATACCATCAGAGTATTACCTACTCGTGGAACATTACTGGTAGGCTACTCAAGGGGTGTGGGTTCGATTACCGCTCTGTACATGTATTTATATGCATTAATATGTACACAAGACAAAAACGATAGCCTGTCTAGTGATATAAGTATTATACAGATCGTTATATTGATTTTGGCAAGCAGAAAAAGTCACCAGTATGTTCTACATAAATGTGTGTGTAACAAAACTCGTTTCCTCACTCACACACACTTATACACTTGCAAATTACAATTGATTCAAAACCATTCGTATTTATTTATCATCAGTTACACTTTCTTTAGTAATAACAATAACTCATAAAATTCTTATTACCTACTGGTTTATGAACGTAGTTTTTTTTTTTTTTTTTTTTTTTTTTATATAGGACACGTCAATTGGACCTCGCCTCGCCTGATGGTAAGCTGAAGGCAAAGTCCCAGAAAAGAGGGTCACCATTACTTACACATACCGTGTGACAATGGTGACACTCAGCTTGACGGCCTCATCATATGCTTTTTCACGCCCCGCTTAAAGGACCCGGGACTGTAGGAAGAAGGAAACACGTGAGCTGGTAATGAATTCCAGGCCTTAATGGTGCGACAGAGGAAAGAGTCTCCGAACCGCTTGGTTCTTGATCGGATGTTTTGCACCGTGTGCGGATGACATCTAAGACCTGCACGCGTTGTCCTGTGTAGGAAAGGGGAGGGTGGGACTAATTGGAAGAGCTCATCAGAACACTCCCCATGGTACAAACGGTAAAATACAGCCATGGACGCAACATCTCTACGCAGCTGTAAAGGTTCTAGGGTGTTCGTGATCTCGGGATTCCCAATGATGCGGACCGCACGTCGCTGCAACCTGTCGAGAGCATCTAGTAAGTACTTTGCTGAACCATCCCAGAGATGCGAGCAGTACTCCACACAGGAGCGAATTTGTGTCTTGTATAGAAGACACCGCTGCTCCGGCGTGAAAAACCGTCTCACTCTGTTCAGGACTCCGAGTTTTCGTGAGGCTGTTTTGATGATACTTTCGATGTAGTTTTTGTTATTCAGGTTGCAGCGAACATCCATACCTAGGATATTGAGATTGTCCTGCAGTGGCAGTGGCGTGCTCTGAAGAGTGGGGAGGGGAAGGAAAGAAGATACTTTTGCTGTAAACGCACATGCCTGCGTCTTCTTGGCATTGAACTCAACCAGGTTCTCAGAGCCCCATTGAGAAATGTGATTCAGGATCCCGTCAAGCTCAGTGACAAGAAGCTGCCTTTTCTCCGCGATATCCGACTGCTTGGCCGCAGGATGTCCATGATAACTCCCATGCAAAGTGCTATCGTCTGCATAACAATGAACATTGCCGGTAGACAGCATGTCGTTGATATGCAGAAGAAAGAGAGTGGGTGATAAGACGGACCCCTGGGGCACGCCAGCATTAACCTGCAGAAACTCCGAAGCTCGTCCGTCACAAAGGACGCGAATACGGCGCCCCTGCAGGAAGCTAGCAACCCAGTTGCACAGCCTAGAAGGCAGACCAAAGGCAGGTAGCTTGGAAAGAAGCGATTTGTGCCAGACTCTATCGAAAGCTTTGGCGATGTCAAGACTAATTGCCAGTGACTCGCCGTGCTTGTCCATAGCCTCACCCCAAAGATGGGTAACGTATGCTAGAAGATCACCCGTTGACCGTTTCGGTCTGAAGCCATATTGCCGGTCATTAATTAAGGAGTGATCCTCTAGGTGCCGCATGAGCTGTTTGTTGATTATGTGCTCGAACACTTTGCACAGCACTGAGGTGACGGCTATGGGTCGATAGTTGGCTGGCTCCGAGCGATCCCCCTTCTTGGGAATCGGCTGAACATTCGCCTCTTTCCAAGGCAAAGGCACTGTACCCGAACTGTAGGATAGCCGGTACAGGCGCGTAAGCATTGGAGACAACTCCGCTGCACATTTTTTCAAGACTACCGCTGGAATACCATCCGGACCACTGGCTTTCCGGACATCGAGTGATTGCAGCACTGCACGGACATCGCGTTGCCTGATATGGATATCAGGCATCGCGTGGTCACTGTCGGGTAGTGTTGGTGGCTGCGTACCACAATCATCGATTCGGGAGTTGGCCGCAAAGAGATTAGCCAGCAGATTTGCCTTCTCTTGCGGCTCATGGGCCAGGGATCCATTATCCGCGCCCTTACCCAAGCGCGGTACGCAGACTGTTTTTGTTCAACAGCTTCCGCACACTCGCGCCCGAACCAAGGGCGCACCCCGCGGTCACCGGTGACATCGGTGTATGAGATATAGTATTCCATACCCAGACCGATCTCACCGGCGACAGCAGTAGCACAATCCGATGGGTTCTTACCTTCAAAGCAGCGCTCAACCCACGGGATGGACGCAAAATAGTCACGAAGTCCATCCCAGTCCGCTGACGAGTAGTGCCAGAGACGCCGCTTCCCCTGCACGGGTCGTGGGGGCGCTATAATGGGCACCGTGGAACAGACCAGACAGTGGTCGGAGTTGCCTAAAGCGGCTCGCACCGATACACTGTACCGGTCCGGATCACTCGTCAGCAGAAGGTCTAGCAGAGAAGGTGCTAGGCCCGACCTTCTTGGTATCCTAGTGACCTCGTGCACCAATTGGGTCAGGCCGTGCGCCAGAGCAAACGCGTGGGCGGCTCTTCCCGCATGGTCTGTTTTGGAGGAGCCCAACCAGATCTCGTGGTGGGCGTTAAAATCCCCCAAAAACACCAATTCGGCATTCGGAAATCGCTCCTGCGCATCATCTGCCGCCTGACTCAGATATTCAAAGAGTCGAGTTGTCTCAGCATCTCCTGTATGGGAACGGTAGAGGCACACATAGATCTGACTCGTAGGGCCATGGTCTACGTGTACCCAAAGGATGGAGAAGGATGGGTCCTCTAGGCAGCGCAAACGGCGACAGCAAACATCCGCCCTAACAAACACGCACACCCCGGCTTTTGCACGAAAACTTTCCTCAAGAACATAGCCAGGGTAGAGCAAGTAGGTCGTGTCGTCAGGGCGGTGTATTTGCGTCTCCGTTAGAAAAAACATGGCAGGTTTCGCCGTCTCTAGGTGTTGGTGGACGGCGTTGAGGTTTGCATGGAGCCCACAGATGTTAGTGGACTCCACCTCAAATAGCAAGCTTTTGGGAGTGTGTCGAGCCGCTGTGTTGCCTATTTCCTTTAATTGCGCTGCCATGAGTTTGGGTGGGAGAAGGCGTGAAAAAGAGGTGATTGCCGCCGCAGCACCGTGTGACAAAGCGCGGGATATTGGTTTTATCTATGAATGTGAGGCATGGCGAGAGCCGACGCGCCGAACGGAAGGGCCCCCGTACCCCCCCGAGTATGGTCGCCGGGCTCCCAATTCCGGTCACCAACCGGCACGACGAACCATATCGGGATTATGCGCGGCCTGGTGAGGCAGCCTCCCAAGGTGGTTAACCCCAGTTGGGCCCCTGTACTATACCGCGGGCGGCCAGCGGCACCACCGTTTCTACAGGTCTCCCTGTTCGGCGCATCGCCCCGCGCCATCCCCACTAGACTACGCCAAGACCCACTGGTCCCACTAGTGCTGCGACAACCACCACCTCTGCCCGGCTATGCACTTGCTGACCCCTGAACACAATCCAACCGAGATTGAATTGCTATGGAGGGTTTTTCGCAATAGTGCACGGTGGTACCTACCCGGTCGAAACTTGAGACAAATTTGTGCCACCAAGTTTCTACCACCAGTAATTTTTGTTATATTCCTGTAAGTCGCCGTGACCCCAGGGTTTACAGGTCCGCTTTTTAAGTGTTAAAATCCTGCAAAGTTTTGAGTTCGAATCCCAGTCAAATTTTACTTTTTGAACTTTTAAATATTTGTATATCTTCATGTTAATTACTTACCTATTAAGCGAATGCTGAGGTAACATCACAAAAGTATCTTGATATTTTAGTTATTTTTTTATAGCAACTTAAATCAGTAGTATGTTTATTATTACTGAGCGAGTATTGTTGCACACACATTGCATTAATGTTTCTCGTATTGAAATTTATGCTACCCTCATTCTCATGATTAAAATAACATGATAATTTTATTTTTAACTGTCAACAATTGGATGCATTGTGCTTTCCACACGGTTAATTAACAACTTAATAATAAATAAATAAGCCTTTATTGCTGTTAATATTACAGTTCAGTTCACAAGTTATTAAAATAAGTTGACAATAGGTTTGGTTTTCCTTTTATAAATCAACAGCTTGTCCTTCGACAAAGGCCTCCTCTAAAGACTTCCATCTATTTCTATCCTTCGCTATCCTCATCCACCCTGGACCGGCAACTCTTTTAATGTCGTCTTCCCAGCGTTTCTTTTGTCGCCCTTTGCTTCTTTTGCCGTCCCTTGGATACCACTCTGATATTATTCTTGTCCATTTCTCTTTCTGCTCTCTTAAAATGTGTCCTGCCCATCTCCATTTCAATGTTTTGCATATATTTTTCGCGTCTTTAAATTTGGTTATACTTTTTATGTTTTTTAGTCTTACTCTATCTTTTCTCTTGACCCCAATCACACTCCTTTCTATTCCGTTTTGACAAACATTTATTTTATTCATTAGTTGTTCTGTTAATGCCCATGTTTGACAACCATATGTTAAACATGGCAAAATACACCTGTTAAATACTTTTCTTTTTTCTTTGATGGGCATATTTTTGTCTTTCATAATTTCGCTGAGAGACCAATACCTTTTCCAAGTGTTCGCGATCCTTCGATCAATTTCTTTAGGCATGGTATCAGTTGTTGCTATTAACTGTCCCAAGTATACATATTCCTCCACATAGTCTATGTTCACTAAATCTACTGTTATTTTATATGTCTGTGATGCATTAGTCATGATTTTTGTCTTACCCGTGTTCATTGAAAGGCCTGCTTTCTTACTTTCATCCGATAGATTTTGTAGCATATGTTCAAGCTTTTTGGGACACTCAGAAAATATAATCAGATCGTCTGCGAAACGTAGGTTATTGAGGTTTTCACCATTTATATTGAGTCCATATCCTTCCCAATCTAGATTCCTGAAAATCATCTCCAGAGCCGCTGTAAACAACTTGGGTGAAATAGGATCACCTTGTCGGACGCCTCGATCTATAGGGAACTCCTCACCCATCGTCTCCAATCTGATTTGTGCTGTGCATTTTGAGTAGATGCTCTTTAATATATTTATATATTTTCCATGTACTCCCTGACAATGCAGTGCCTCCCATATATAATCGTGTTCCAATGAGTCAAAGGCTTTATTGTAGTCAACAAATCCCAGGTAATAGGCTTTGTTGTATTCTTTGTATTTTTGAACGACTTGTCTTAGAACATGTATATGATCTACAGTTGCGTATTTGCTACGGAAACCTGCCTGTTCTTTCGGTTGGTTTTCATCGAGTATGGGTGTGATTCGAGATGAGATAATTTTTGAAAAAACTTTGTAGACATTTGACATCAAACTAATTGGTCGATAGTTACCTATTTCTCCTTTGTCTCCTTTTTTATGCAGCAATATTATAGTAGATTTGGTCCAGTCTGTAGGGATGTTTTCGGTTTCTATGATTTCATTAAATATATCTGTTAATATAGGAGCAATTGCCGGTGTAATAGATTTAAGTAGTTCATTTGTTATTTGGTCTGTTCCTGGTGTCTTGTCCCTTTTTTGTGTATTAATTGCTCTTACTGTTTCTTTAGTTAATATTTTTGGTATTGATTCAGAATCTGTTTCATTGCCTCCTTTTGTCACTACTTTAAGATTCCTACTTCGGTACAAATTTCGGTAATAGCTTGAAGCCACTTTAAGTATTTCTGATCTTTTATTTGTATATCTTCCATCTTCCGTCCTTACCCCTAGCATCCAATCCTTTTTATCACTTAATTCCTTATTTGCCTTTTTCGTGCCTCCTGTTCTTTCAATATGTTTTTTTAAGGTATTAAGTCTTTTTACTTTCTTATCCTTTCTGATGCTTTCATTTATCTTTTTACTGATTTCTGATATTCTGTGGCGATTAGTTCCGGTTTCCTTTCTTTGCAATAACTTTTTCCTATCTTGTAAGAGCTGTAGTGTCTCCTTAGAAATTACACTTTTATTATCTGTATTTATTTTTCTTGTTTCTGTTACTATTGTGCGTACAAAGTTATTATATTTTTCCTGGAAAGGTATGATTTTCCCCCCATCGTTCTCTATTAACGCCTGTAGATTAGTCATAAGTTGATTGCTATTACCTGTGCATACAACGGCAGAGTTATTGTAATGAAATCTTGTAGTTCTTTTTATAGGTGCACCTGTTAATTTTGCGCGCACCATTTTATGGTCCGTATTAAAATTTAAATGGTGTATGATTGCTACATCCTGAATGATATTGGCATTGTTAGACATAATGTAATCAATTTCGTTTTTATGAAGTCCATTTGGGGAAAGCCATGTCCATTGTTTTGCTTTCTTTTTCTTGAAGAAACTATTGAGTATCCTTAGTTTGTTTTCTAAAGCAAAGGTGACTAATCTGCTTCCGTTTTTACTTCTTTTACCATGTCCATATTTGCCCACTGTGTATTTTTCACCACTATTTTTACATGTTCCTATTCTTCCATTGAAATCACCCATTACTATAATATTTTTGTGTGCGTTTTGAATTGTTGTTTGTAGATCTTCATAAAATTTTTCAATTTTTATTACGTTTTCTTCTTTATCTGATTCTGTTGGTGAGTATGCCTGTATAATAGACCATTTTTTATTTTTATTTAAGGGTAGCGTTATATTTAACATTGTTATTCTTTCAGATATACCTTTTATTTCTTCAATTTCGTGTGCGAGTCCCTTTCTAATTATAAATCCCACCCCGTACAGTCCTGGTGTCTCACCTTTGTAGTATAAAATGTAGTTCCCGTAATCTTCTATTCCTTCTCCATATTTTCTTACTTCACAGAGGCCTATTATATCCCACTTTATATTTGCTATGGCTAGTTCGAGTTCAAGACGCTTCTCAGTAGTTCGTAGTGATTTTGTATTAAGAGTGGCTATGTATATATCTGAGCTGCATTTATCTGTCTTTAGAGGGTCGTGGTCTTTCTCCCCCACGAGGACCAGTCGGCTTGGGGGAAGGTGTTTCGTTTCCGTTATTTGGTTGCTGATTTTCTTATTTGTTTGTTTCCGATCGCCGGTATCTAGTTGCTATTGTTTCTTTGCAGGTGAGTTCGATGAAAGAGAGTGAGACCGAACTCTCATTACCTCAAATGCATTTAATCTGTTATCCTTAGAAGAGATTAACGTCTGTTGCTTCCTTGGCTGCTGGCTATCTTGCGGAGAGGTAGATACTTCTCGTTTTCTCTTATCCTTAGTGTTATTGTTTTCCTTCACGATGAGTTTATCATATTTGATGTAGGCAAAATTTCCTTTCTTTCTTTCTTCCTTTAACTTCGGTTGTAGTGCTTTCCTCTTTTCTAATGTTTCTTTTGAGTAATCTTCTGTTAAATATATCTCCTTGAGTTTCTTTTTGTTTCTCAAAATTTCTTCTTTCTTCCACCCACTAATCAAGGAAAGAAGCGTAGGCCTTGGTATTTCCCCTTTCTTCCCAATTCGGTGAATTTTATTCACTTCACAATCCGATAAGTTAATGTTCAATTGTTCCAGAAAACACTTCTTTATCTTCTCAAGTAACTCTGATGGGAACTTTTCTCCTTCTACCATCCCATGAATTATTATGTTTTTGCTTTTTTTGTCTCTCTCCAGGTATTCCACTTTCTTCTCTAAATTTTTCAAAGTTAGTTTCAAATTTCTGTTCTCTTCTAGAATGGGTTTCAGTTTTTCATCCATTTTCTCAAGTATTGTGTTAGTTAATATCATATTTTGATTCTGCATTTCAATTTTCATTTTTTCAAATAACAGTTCAAATTGTTGTTCCATATTGTTTTCCGTGTAATGGAATGTACTTTTTGTGTAATGGTAACACTATGGTTTGACTGACAGGGTCTTGATGTGTCAATCTGACGTAAAAACAAGACAAGTGACAATCGAACTATCAAACGATTTATGTTATATTAATGCGTAGTACCCACATTTAAGTTTTTTACCTCAAGTTTTACTTGAATTCTTTTCTTCTAAATTCTTGTTAAATCCAACTTATATATGATGTTAATTGTCAACGACACTGAATCTCACTTAGATAATTCTTTTTCCGTGGTGTTATGAGTGATTACGGTGAAAATTGTGGCGTTTTTGTATTTATTTCTTCGGAGCACTGACACTGTAGTGTTTACTATGTAAGTACCGGAACCGGAAAAAAAAAAAAAAAAAAAAAAACTTTCCAAAAAGCTTTCCACACGGTTAATTAACAACTTAAACGTTCTTTAATATCACAAACAAAATAAAGAACAAAAACAAAACTATTTATAACGTAAACGACTACATCAATATAGTAGCGGTTCGAACTCGCCGCCTTCGAAATATCTTTACGCCTGTAATACCACTCAACTACGTGAGCCTATGCTAAAATGGTGAAATTTACTTTCCCATTCGATGGCAGGCAAATCACTCACACATATTCAAACGTTCACGATTCACGAATATTCACGATCATGCACACTGGCACACATAAACGTATTACACTAATACGCCTTTAACGATGACGCACACATGTGACTTCAAAGCAATGAGTTATTGTTGTGTGAACACACATATGTAAAACATACGGGTGCTTCCACTTGACCCAGATCATAAATAGATTTTATTAGATGGATAGGCTATCTTTTTTGTCTTGTGTACATTTGCTTTGGTTTAAATGTTTCTATGTATAATATGTATGTATTTACCAAAAAAAGTATCTAAAGTATGTTTATCTGCAGTCTAGACCCCATAACACAAGCTGGTTAAACTATGCTTGGTATAGATAGCGTAGTGTAGAATGTTGTGGAATATTTATTTATTTATTATGATCATCTGAGTGTTTCTCGGGACCTTTTTCGTTGTTCATCTAAAAAGATTCCACGAACTCCGAGAACAATCTATAAAATTATTATTTATTAATACACTAGCAGCTTCAGTTGATGCGTGTATATCACTCCACATGTTTTTTAGTTTGCTAAATGTTTATCAAGTCTATTTTTAAATATGTTCACGTTTGTGGCACATATGGCACTTTTCGGTGGGGAGTTCCACATTTGCACCACGAGGTTTGGCAAGAAGTACCAATCATAACTTAACATAGTATGAACTCACGTCTAGAGTAGACAGAGATGCTAGCACCCACATTTCGCCAGTTTATGTTTAGGTCCCAATGTAATAGGTGGCGAGCCTGTTGCCATTAACCGAGCACTTATAAACCTACGATAAATACTCACATAACTTCGAAAAGCATCGAAAAGTCATTGGTGTATGCCATCGTTAAACCTGGGATGGAACCCGAGACCTCGTCTCAGCACTCCACTACCCATACCACTAGGCTACTGCGGTTTAAGTACCAATCGGTGAAGTACCAATCGTTCACCTGAAAAGTGTTCCACGTCGTCTAAAGGATCCTGGTATGTTCCAATCAATACAGAATTGGTGTGCGTCACTTTACTGTGCGAACATGAGAAATAAATGAAAGTACAAACTACATATATGTCAAACAACTCACTCTTAGTTAGAGGTATCTGGCGGAGGGCGCGGCGACTCACAACCACTTTTATTATAAGGGTCAAGGGCTCGTGCGGGGACCGGCGACCCTTGATGTGTTGGTTTGTATAGCTCTCGTTAGCTCATCAATTATGTATCAGAATAGCTGCTCGTTACGTCACAAATCAAGAGACAAACGTACGAGAAATATAGCCAAAGTTTATTTTATAGAAGTAAGGGAGGGAGAATAGATAAACGTTAAGCAACAATTGTATGAAATACAGTAACACTATTTGTGGTTACTATTAAGTGAAAGATTGGTACCTTTTCGGTTCAGACAACTCATTTATTTAAAAAAAAAAAAGATGAGTTTGTAACAACAATCTGAAGAGATTTAATATATGCACCCAGCCTTTGCCATTCCTTCATCTACCAATCGGTTTTCATTTTATTCCTTCTATATAATCATATATGAACAACAAGATCCAATGGCAATGTTAACCTGAATACGAAGAGAGCGATACTCTGTCGGACTGTCCCCATTCAAACTAAACTTGTAGCCTCTTGGAGTGTTAGGGTGACCATTGTTTAACTTACTCATACAATAGAAGTAATATAATATTTCTCGTACGAGTGTATGAGTTTACTGCCACTGTACGAGCCAGTAGTTTTGTGTAGTATCGGCATCAGCATATCTTGTATTGAAGCTACTTAGCTGTGAAATGTATCATTTATAGTTAGTTCTCGAATTGCCGCACTAATGTAAACACGTAGGTTTTATATTTTTCACTGGAGAGTTTTTGTGCTGTCAGTGGGAAGACTAATGACTTGCTCTGATTTTATGTTCTGTACTGACGGCACAGAAACTTTCTGTTCTTACAGGGTTGGCAGCACGGGTGTGACTCCCCTGGTGTTACACACGTTCATTGGTCATGGTATCCACTTTACATCAGATGGGCCGTGTGATCGTCTGCCACCTAAGTTATATAAAAAAACTTAGTAAAGGACTGGCTCGTACAGCTATCTAGAGGGAATGTTTCAAAAGTGTTGTATTTTGTACTGTTATTGAAAATTGTCAAGACAACAACGATTTGTTTGACATTAGAAACGAACCCACAGCCTTACGCTCAAACGTACGCAGAAATATGCCATGGACCTGATAAAGCTGGCAATTATTTAAACAGTAAACTAACAGCCAGTGGCAGTGTCCCGTTAGCACCAAGAGACTCGCACCCTGCAATTTGTCTTTGAAGAAGAAGGTGACTGTAAAGCAGATATGTATTTCGCCGGCTGTCTGCAAATTTTCACATTATTCACCAAAGGAGACCTTAGTTGTTCATCATTACTGAAACATGCAATGAACAGATCAATAGTAACAATGTAAGCCCTAATTGCACAAATAAAAATCTAACTAAACTGGCTTCGTTATGTCTGTACGTGAGAATACTAAACTAACAAAGAATAATACACTAAAAACATCAAAGAGAGGAAATCCAATGAACGCGTAAAGCAAACCGTACCCTTAATCTGGTTAGTCGCCCTCCGTCCTCTCGTGAGGGACGCATGAAGAGTGCCCGTTGAAATATAATCAACTTGGCCCATTCTGAGAGACTCCACCCGACTCCTGACCAAGGACTGTGTAATTAGGTCAATTAATGAGCCAAATTCGGAAAGAAATAGCTTCAAAAGCGGATATGTTGCGGGTCAGAGGTACTTGGGTTGAAGTGGGGTTTCTCCTACAAACTACCAGGGTATATGTAGATTTAGGAATTTAAGATGGTTCGGTGCATGAGATCGTTGAATTGCTTAGTAATCAAACTATCCAAGGAGGAGTACCACGAAATTTTCAAATTTATTTAATACTTATCAGGGCTTCGTACCCAAAGGGTGGTGATCTGAGACTACTGTCCGTCTGTCTTTGACCAGGCTGTATCTCATGATCCGTGATAGTTAGATAGTTGAAATTTTCACAGTCAATGTATTTTTGTTGCCACACACATATTAACAAATATTAATAACAGAAAAAAGTAAATATTTAAAAGTGGCTCCTATACAACAAATGTAACTTTAATGTGGTTAGATAACAGCACGGAACCCTTCATGCGTGAGTCCAACTTGCACTTGGCCAGTTTTTACTAGCTGACCTGCCTGGCTGGCTATACTCGTGGCCTATATTGTAACCTCCCCTTTGAAATTACCCCTTTGGGACAGTAATTTTTTTAGTCTACAAATAATGTATGGAATCTGCCGGATTTGTTGACATTTATGATCACTACTCCGCTCCCTTAAGCTGTAGCGTTTTGATATATAGCCATGAATGAATGTCAAACATATTCATGTTTATATATGTTGCAAGCGCCGTAATATCAAACTCAGAACAATATAAGATGGTAAATACTAATACTAAAGTTTGAAGTACTATATTCCAATAAAAACAGTTAACACCTAAAATTTAGAAGGTACTAAAATTGAGTTACCTGTGAACTAAAACTTCTTAATAGCTAACATTATACTACTACTAAGGCAAGCAAGCTTTACTATCCTCAAAATTAAAAACCCCATCACTAACAGTTACACACCCTACCCTGTCTTCCTGGCAATCTTGTGCATACTCAACGAGATGAATCTCACTAACGTAATCCCCGAAGCATTCATAATTCCTTCTTAGCTAAATTGATTCACTCCCCTCTCTGCTCAGCTGTGGACTATTACAAAAACATAAGAAATTATTATAAACTTTAGTGCTTTAAAATAAAGTCTACATTAGATTGTCAAAGTTTTAAAGAAAGTAACTACAATGATTACATTCTAAATTGAATTTTAAGCTATATATTCCAAAGATTCGAAGTCTATTGGCAAGTGTACATGCATTTTTGATAGCAATACGTTGTTATTACATTGGCAATTGCGATGCTATAGGGTCTCGTAACGGGTGCGTCCGGGAGCGCGACGACGGTCGTTACGTGACGTGGCCGGCGCGACACGGACCCGACACGTAGCGGTACACTTCCCAGCAATATATCCAGCTGATGCTCGTGCAATTTCCAGATAAAAGAGGTCATTTAAATGCAATTTATTTTGCGATTTATAGTTCTGTAGTTTCTAGGAAAGAAAAAGATAATATTACGACTTCGTGTCACGAGATATTAGGATAATCTGTGTTCAATATGTGTATGCTAAATGTTTGTTAAGTGGTATTGGTTAGCATAGCCGGGGACGGTGTGGTCGTACATAGTTTAGACTGCGACAGATATTAGTTTCTCTCCTTTTTTCATATTCTTCTTCTATTCCTTTCTCCTATATTTACGAATTATTTCGAGTAGCACCGTACGGAAGCTTAGTAGTATTAAAACAAAAAATTTAAAATTAAATTTACAGATGTATTTATTATATTCCATACATGCTGAAATATCGCTCCACACCCTCATTTACAAAAATAACAGTAACTGTAGATTCAATTTACGATCTTTTGACAAGAATCAATAATAATAAGTATTCATGCTTTGAGCGTAATTGACCACTGCTGATATGTCTCACGTGTACACTCTGTAGGTCACACACACGTCATTAGTTATCGAGCCTCTGGAGATTGTGACGTAACGCGACATACATGATGATATATAGAGAAGGTGTTGTCGCGTCTCGCGTCTCGCGCCCCCTGGAGGCGCCTTCAAAACATTTGCATCAAATGTGTCGACGCTTTTTGTCCTAAAAGTGGAGAAGCGTGAAGTATTTTCTTACATGTTTTGTTCCGTAAGTTGTCGTGAATTTTATGAACTCGTGCATATTTAAGGCTCACGGGACAGGCGCGCTTAATGCTCGAGATTAGCTTCTTGTAGAAGGTTGTCATATATTTTCATGATTTAATAAAAGCTGGCTCAAGAAAAATGTCTTCTTAATACATAGAGTACATTATTTTATTAAGGATAAAGAGCTTACGTCGGGACTAAGGGATAATAATAAATAGTACCTGGTTTAGGAAAATAGGCTTGATTTCTAGCGTGGACCAAAACGGTGACGAAATTTGGGTGTTAATCCATCCATGCTACTTCAAGCCAGAGAGGTATACCATGTGATATCAAAGAATTTTACTGTCTGTACCATGGTGAGTGTTCTAATGAGCTTTTCCAACTTATCCCACCCTCTCCTTTCCTACACAGGACAACAAGTGCAGGGCTTAGATGTCACCGGCACACGGTGCAGAATATACTAGCAAGAACCAAGCGGTTCGCACACTTTTTCCTTTGTCGTCAAGACCTAAAATTTATTACCAGCTCACGTGTTTCCTTCTTCCTACAGTCCCGGGTCCTTTACGTGGGGTGTTAAAAAACATCTGATGAGACTGACAAGCTGAGTGCCACCATCGTAACATACTACCTTTAGTTTACCATCAGGCGAGGTGCAATCAATTTGGCGTGCCCAGATTAAAAAAGTTCTTCCCACGTTTTATTCAAGTGAGGCACTTCCTCTCAGTCATGGTTTTACCAAGTAACTATTGAGGTTATTCTATTAGAGCATAATAAGGTTTTCACAGAGTTGGCAACTTGTATATAACGCCCCTGGTATCGTAGACTTTCAAATGCTACAGTTACCGCTTTTCATCACGGAAGTCATATAATTATTTACTACATAGAATCTGAATGTTTACTAACCCAAAACACAGCCTGCGTTCAAATGACTTCGCGTCTCATAATTAAGGCCTGTGTTTGGTTTTCTAAAAAGCAATCGCAGAGTTGGCTCAAACATTTGCAACTCTTACACCAAACTTGTACAAACACACCATAATTGTAACCGGCGGGATCTAATTTGAGCAAATTTATAACTTCAGAATATTCACTCGCAAATTACGAGCTCTCGTTCAAAGCTATTGTAGAGGGCTCGTAGCGTCGCGTAGAGGGTGAGGCTACGAGCTACGAGGGTCGTAGCTAAATGCTTGGGGACGTAGGCATTTATTAATAATATTGAGGTAGACTGTGATCTGATAAGGCTGTATTGTAGTGAATTGTTAGACTAACTATAGGTTTAATGTTGAAAAGTAATATGATGGAAAGAGGTCACTGTGAACTAATAAAATGAACAAAACCACGGGTATCGCGAATGCGTTGCTGACTCCATGAAAACCTTGTTATCATCCTGAATTTATAGTAGAATCCCATTCGGGTTCTACTATAAATGCAGGATCTATTCGGTACCCCACCAATTGTACCATGCTGCTTATTTTTTTCACAAAAAATCATAAAATGAGTTTATTGAAGGACAGGAGCATCAAACCTAGGACTATTCATATCAGTCATACTAAATACCATTGCAACATATAACTCCTGAAAACTAAGAAAATGGTGTTTCGAGTTTTAAAAATAAACAAACAATTTAAAATTCATTAAAGCTTGTCCTTTGAGTCGCAGTAGTGAGCAAACAACGGCGGTGGACGGGCGAGCTGCGTGGCGGCTGCGGTGCGGCTGCGTTGCGTTACGTTGTTGTTGCAGACGACTGGCTTTTCCATTAGCCATGTTGTTTGTAGACAAACTATAGTGTTGTATATACTGAGCGTATTCATTGCGGAAACTATTTGCAGTTAACAGTACGAAGGGATGGTATATTTTAGAAAAATTTGTGTAAAGTTAGGGTAAACCAAATATTATGTATACATATATAATCATACACATATACTCACCCCTTTATCCCCAGAGGGTTAGGCAAAGGTGAATTAACACACTTATTTCACCAATCATTGAATTCAGTCCCATGTAATAAGCCCGGAAGACGGCAATAGGGGTGAGCCTATTGCCGTCTTCCGGACACTATTGTAGACTCGAGCCATGCCTCCGAAGCTGAGTCTGAGCTGTATATATCTGTCTGATGTTAAACAGCCCTATCTCTTAGTCGCCTTGTACGACACCGCATGGGAAGAGATGAAGTGGCTCAAATTCTACCCTGCCGGAAACCATTTTTCAGTACTGTAATCGGGGTTGAGTTTGAAACTTATTTTTTTATTTATATTATTTTGGTACAAGCAAAGGTATAATTTATACATATTTAACTTGCGCTAATTAAGCCCTTTCAGTTGATACCAGACACGACATATTTACCTCAATTTTATTATTTAACACAGTACTTTATGAACGCTAGAGGGCGCTACAAGAGATTCAGTAACACATTATATTGCGGACCAGCTGACAACTAAGACGATTCTAATGATACCTCATTTGTCCAGTTCTAATAAGTGGACCCTTCTACATACATACTTACATAGCCTGTCAAAATCATAACCCTCCTTTTGGTTCGCCGTAGTCGGGTAATTAGGACACCAAATTAATATGTTAAAATTTAAAATGCGAAAATACGTTACTTAAATTGATTATTAATTCAAGCGCGTAATACTGCTGGGACGGATGTCACTTAGGTAATATAACTAAGATCTTCGAACTAAATCAACCCTTTATACCTACCTATAGTCGCTCCCATCAAAACCAAAGAAATGTGTACAAGCGTTACGGCGGTACTGGGAGTGGTGCTCAGACGAAGATAGAAGACAACATTACACCTAATTAGTAATAACTACTTAAGGTATAAAATTAGCAGCAAACTAACAGCCGAACACAATCGAGTCCTATGATGTATTTATTGGGCGCATTTACTTTTCGCTTCGAAATACTTCAGTTTCAATGCTTCGACGCCATTTATAAACAAGTTGATGAAAGTTTCATATGGACACTAAAACTGATTTATGTCACATATAGTGAATGTATTTTTAAAGCTTTTAGTATGCTAGCTATTAACCGTCCTCGCAAAACGAATAAAGTATAGAAGAATTTGGTTGGTTTCTGGTGGAGGTTCGGTGGCTCAGTGCTCAGAGCGTTCCCCCTGTAAGGAAAAGATCGTGGGTTCGAATCCCGCCTCATTTTTTTCTATGTTAATCGATATGTAACATAGTTTAGTTTGATGACGATAGCCAAGTCAGAGGTTCAATTCCCGGTCAGTGCAAATATTTGATTATATAAAAATGTCTAAATATATTAATAATAAAAGTTCTAAATATATTTCCGCGTTCTAAAACCCATAACACTAGCTAGTAACGCTATGCTTACAGCTATTTAAACTAAACGTTTATTGAATACAAACTTCTGATTTAACTACAGTTCAACTTTGTTTGAGTTAATACAATGATAATAGCTCTACAACAATAAACAACTCTATTCAAATCTATCAGTTTTCCCTCTCCTCCCGTCTCATTCCCCACTACTGTAACAATAGTTTGCTCTACCGCTCAGGGGGCGAATAACAATTATCGCGTATTACGTCACTAATTAGAGAGCGCTCTACGTAGTACTACGTATAGCTCCGTAGAGCTGTAGAGCGGAGTAGTCCGTTCTACGAACAGCTACGAAGGGTGTGTGTAGAGGCTGTCTGCAGGCTGTTTAAGCTCGTTCATGAAGTTTGTTATCATAATAGTGCCAAAGTTTGAAGATGCAATTAAGCTGCTGGAGAAGTCAGGTAGTTTTTACAAAACAGACACCTATTTTTTTTATTATAATAGGGATTTTTCATACTTTACTAACTAAAATATAAGTTTATATATAATCAAATTTGTATATTCTATAAAGATCTACCTACACTTTGGTTCTGTTAACAAACAAGCTATATTGAAAATAGACTCTTAACCAAGCTTGTCGGCCCCACGTTATAAAGACTACCCGATAGGACCTTCCCCAAAATATCTGTTTAAAGAGTTTTGGAAATGTAGAAATTCATAAACAGTGATCATTTCCTCTGTATATATATCAGCAGGGTAGTGCTTTGGCATATTATTAGTATAAAATACTGTTTATCTGTAAGATGCGGCGGCGGCTGAGGCAGTAAATACGTTCCTCCTGCAACCGCACTTGTTTAGAATTTCCTGACACGTGTCGAAAGAAATACAAGGCTCGTACTTTATAGGGAGGTACCTTCCTAGGTGCAGTCACTGTTATTGGAAAAATATGACATCTGCCACCTTCCACCAGGAGGCAGGGAAAGAACTATGAATGTTTGTAGCGATCCTACTTAGCTTCCATTCTGGCTGACCAGTTATGTGGATATATTTAAGTTAATAGCAACACTAAGTAAAGGTCTGCTACTTGTTGAATAATTGTGATAGTACCAAAAGCATCATCATACATTTTCTCCATTCTCCTCTTTTAACTCTCGTGTAACAACCTCTATGGCTTGGCGGTACAATTTTCGACTGCTACTCAAGAGTTCTATTTCCTCTCAGTGCATTTTTTTTATGCATGAACTTGTCCATAATGGCCTAAGTGTTTACAATGTACGTATTAACACAAAATACTTATGTTAACTTGTGTCTTATAACCCATAATTCAAACTATGCTTGGTTTCGTTTAGTTGGCGCTGTTAATGTCATGCTATATTATTGACAGACTTCAAAGATAGATGTTCACAAATTATAAGTAATGAATATGAACAGAATGAGGTAAACAGCGCGAGGCAATACTCCTAAGGAGGAGGGCTGTACACACGGACGGACGCAACAATATTATATAATTACTATTCAGAGGACAAACGGCCCCGGGAGACGAGACTCAATATGTCGCCGGGAAACCTCTTGAATTACTTCACTTCATAATATTAATATGAGAGGTCTTAGATGGGGTCTCTTCTCCTGTGATCGATAAATAATACTAAATATTTTTTGTATGTCATCAATTATTCTCTCTCTTAACCTCACTTAATGGTCACCATAACACGCAATCTTTTTGCATCCAATGTTATCATAAGAAACTGTCATTTAATAAAATACTGACAATCATAACCCAAAAGAAATGAAAGAGCTACCGCCTGCTATCTAACTTTACCCCCATTTATCAGAATCCGTCCAGCCGTTAGGCCTGTAGAAGTGAATAAAGAAAATTACATACATACATACGCGCATAGAACATTACTCTCGCTGGCGCAGTCGGGTTATAGAAACAATATAACA